>JAGXOD010001361.1:0-537108 GCA_020368025.1 Brachyhypopomus occidentalis | reverse complement strand
TTGTTGAATTGACATATAATGATAGGATGTCAAATGCTACCATTCAGCAGCCCTTAATGAGTCATTATGAAGTGAAGACATTGGCGCTAGATATCAGAAGTGGTAATCACTTGAATTCCAGTCAAATGCATTGTTGAATTGACATATAATGATAGGATGTCAAATGCTATCATGCAGAAATACTCCAGATTTACAAGATATGTGTTTGGGAATGCATTCAGCAACCCTTATTGAGTCATTATGGAGTGAAGACATTGGCGCTAGAAATCTGACTGGAATTAATTGGACTGCTTCATAAGGTCATACTATAAATATTTAAAAGGCTCAATTTGCATAGCAACACACCATATAGGGGAAAGACAACCTTTTGAGAGACACCACTAGGGGGCACCCAGAGTTGAACTGGGGACCTCTTGATCTGCAGTCAAATGCTCTACCACTGAGCTATACCCCCAACAAGAAATGATTTTCTCAAGACCAATATGACCACTTGAGGAGGAACAACACAAGATCATAAGATATCTGATGTGGATCTTACTGGAGATGTTTTGAGGATGACAATCTAAGTGAATGTTTTGAACAACAGTGAAAATGCTTGACCAATGACCTAGATCTTGATCAAGTGCTGTTTTCAGGAGTCAATTTATGAACACACTGGCACTTTCTGAGAGTTGACTGCTTGATAATCTTATGAAATGGCACAAGACATATGACATATTTTCGGCTTTTTCAAGGTTTGCACTCTATGAGCAAAATGTAATGTGCATGTTGAAATAGCAAGCAGCCAGAAGGTCTCTCAAGATTGCAATGAGGGAGCGTTGCCAGATGCAGTTGTAATCACTTGAATTCCAGTCAAATGAAGTGTTGAATTGACATATCATGATAGGACGTCAAATGCTACCATGCAGAAACACTCCAGTTTAAAAGATATGTGTTTGGGAATGCATTCAGCAGCCCTTAATGAGTCATTATGGAGTGAAGACATTGGCACTAGACATTTGAAGTGGTAATCACTTGAATTCCAGTCAAATGCATTGTTGAATTGACATATAATGATAGGATGTCAAATGCTATCATGCAGAAATACTCCAGATTTACAAGATATGTGTTTGGGAATGCATTCAGCAACCCTTAATGAGTCATTATGAAGTGAAGACATTGGCGCTAAATATCAGAAGTGGTAATCACTTGAATTCCAGTCAAATGCATTGTTGAATTGACATATAATGATAGGATGTCAAATGCTACCATGATAATCTGACAAGATATGTGTTTGGGAATGCATTCAGCAACCCTTATTGAGTCATTATGGAGTAAGACATTGGACTGACTGTCAATTAATTGGACTGCATTAATAAGGTCATACTATAAATATTTAAAAGGCTCAATTTGCATAGCAACACACCATTTAGGGGAAAGACAACCTGTTGAGACACCACTAGGGGGCACCCAGAGTTGAACTGGGGACCTCTTGATCTGCAGTCAAATGCTCTACCACTGAGCTATACCCCAACAAGAAGTGATTTTCTCAAGACCAATATGACCACTTGAGGAGGAACAACACAAGCTCATAAGATATCTGATGTGGATCTTACTGGAGATTTTGGAGGATGACAATCTAAGTGAATGTTTTGAACAACAGTGAAAATGCTTGACCAATGACCTAGATCTTGATCAAGTGCTGTTTTCAGGAGTCAATTTATGAACATACTGGCACTTTCTGAGAGTTGACTGCTTGATAATCTTATGAAATGGCACAAGACATATGACATATTTTGGGCTTTTTCAAGGTTTGCACTCTATGAGCAAAATGTAATGTGCATGTTGAAATAGCAAGCAGCCAGAAGGTCTCTCAAGATTGCAATGAGGGAGCGTTGCCAGATGCAGTTGTAATCACTTGAATTCCAGTCAAATGAAGTGTTGAATTGACATATCATGATAGGACGTCAAATGCTACCATGCAGAAACACTCCATTTAAAAGATATGTGTTTGGGAATACATTCAGCAGCCCTTAATGAGTCATTATGGAGTGAAGACATTGGCGCTAGCTATCTGAAGTGGTAATCACTTGAATTCCAGTCAAATGCATTGTTGAATTGACATATAATGATAGGATGTCAAATGCTATCATGCAGAAATACTCCAGATTTACAAGATATGTGTTTGGGAATGCATTCAGCAACCCTTAATGAGTCATTATGGAGTGAAGACATTGGCGCTAGATATCTGACTGGAATTAATTGGACTGCTTGATAAAGTCATACTATAAATATTTAAAAGGCTCAATTTGCATAGCAACACACCATATATAAATAAAGGCAACCTTTTGAGACACCACTAGGGGGCACCCAGAGTTGAACTGGGGGGACCTCTTGATCTGCAGTCAAATGCTCTACCACTGAGCTATACCCCCAACAAGAAGTGATTTTCTCAAGCCCAATATGACCACTTGAGGAGGAACAACACAAGATCATAAGATATCTGATGTGGATCTTACTGGAGATGTTGGAGGATGACAATCTAAGTGAATGTTTTGAACAACAGTGAAAATGCTTGACCAATGACCTAGATCTTGATCAAGTGCTGTTTTCAGGAGTCAATTTATGAACATACTGGCACTTTCTGAGAGTTGACTGCTTGATAATCTTATGAAATGGCACAAGACATATGACATATTTTGGGCTTTTTCAAGGTTTGCACTCTATGAGCAAAATGTAATGTGCATGTTGAAATAGCAAGCAGCCAGAAGGTCTCTCAAGATTGCAATGAGGGAGCGTTGCCAGATGCAGTTTTACAAGCAGCAGTTGTAATCACTTGAATTCCAGTCAAATGCATTGTTGAATTGACATATAATGATAGGACGTCAAATGCTATCATGCAGAAATACTCCAGTTTTACAAGATATGTGTTTGGGAATGCATTCAGCAGCCCTTAATGAGTCATTATGAAGTGAAGACATTGGCGCTAGATATCAGAAGTGGTAATCACTTGAATTCCAGTCAAATGCATTGTTGAATTGACATATAATGATAGGATGTCAAATGCTATCATGCAGAAATACTCAGATTTACAAGATATGTGTTTGGGAATGCATTCAGCAACCCTTATTGAGTCATTATGGAGTGAAGACATTGGCGCTAGATATCTGACTGGAATTAATTGGACTGCTTGATAAGGTCATACTATAAATATTTAAAAGGCTCAATTTGCATAGCAACACACCATATAGGGGGAAAGGCAACCTTTTGAGTCACCACTAGGGGGCACCCAGAGTTGAACTGGGGACCTCTTGATCTGCAGTCAAATGCTCTACCACTGAGCTATACCCCCAACAAGAAGTGATTTTCTCAAGCCCAATATGACCACTTGAGGAGGAACAACACAAGATCATAAGATATCTGATGTGGATCTTACTGGAGATTTTGGAGGATGACAATCTAAGTGAATGTTTTGAACAACAGTGAAAATGCTTGACCAATGACCTAGATCTTGATCAAGTGCTGTTTTCAGGAGTCAATTTATGAACATACTGGCACTTTCTGAGAGTTGAATGCTTGATAATCTTATGAAATGGCACAAGACACATGACATATTTTGGGCTTTTTCAAGGTTTGCACTCTATGAGCAAAATGTAATGTGCATGTTGAAATAGGAAGCAGCCAGAAGGTCTCTCAAGATTGCAATGAGGGAGCGTTGCCAGATGCAGTTGTAATCACTTGAATTCCAGTCAAATGAAGTGTTGAATTGACATATCATGATAGGACGTCAAATGCTACCATGCAGAAATAATCCAGTTTTACAAGATATGTGTTTGGGAATGCATTCAGCAGCTCTTAATGAGTCATTATGGAGTGAAGACATTGGCACAAGATATCTGAAGAGGTAATCACTTGAATTCCAGTCAAATGCATTGTTGAATTGACATATAATGATAGGATGTCAAATGCTATCATGCAGAAATACTCCAGATTTACAAGATATGTGTTTGGGAATGCATTCAGCAACCCTTAATGAGTCATTATGGAGTGAAGACATTGGCCCTTATTGCTAGATATCTGACTGGAATTAATTGGACTGCTTCATAAGGTCATACTATAAATATTTAAAAGGCTCAATTTGCATAGCAACACACCATATAGGGGAAAGGCAACCTTTTGAGACACCACTAGGGGGCACCCAGAGTTGAACTGGGGACCTCTTGATCTGCAGTCAAATGCTCTACCACTGAGCTATACCCCCAACAAGAAATGATTTTCTCAAGCCCAATATGACCACTTGAGGAGGAACAACACAAGCTCATAAGATATCTGATGTGGATCTTACTGGAGATTTTGGAGGATGACAATCTAAGTGAATGTTTTGAACAACAGTGAAAATGCTTGACCAATTACATAGATCTTGATCAAGTGCTGTTTTCAGGAGTCAATTTATGAACACACTGGCAATTTCTGAGATTTGACTGCTTGATAATCTTATGAAATGGCACAAGACATATGACATATTTTGGACTTTTTTCAAGGTTTGCACTCTATGAGCAAAATGTAATGTGCATGTTGAAATAGCAAGCAGCCAGAAGGTCTCTCAAGATTGCAATGAGGGAGCGTTGCCAGATGCAGTTGTAATCACTTGAATTCCAGTCAAATGAAGTGTTGAATTGACATATCATGATAGGACGTCAAATGCTACCATGCAGAAACACTCCAGTTTTACAAGATATGTGTTTGGGAATGCATTCAGCAGCCCTTAATGAGTCATTATGAAGTGAAGACATTGGCGCTAGATATCTGAAGTGGTAATCACTAGAATTCCATTCAAATGCATTGTTGAATTGACATATAATGATAGGACGTCAAATGCTATCATGCAGAAATACTCCAGATTTACAAGATATGTGTTTGGGAATGCATTCAGCAACCCTTAATGAGTCATTATGGAGTGAAGACATTGGCGCTAGATATCTGACTGGAATTAATTGGACTGCTTGATAAGGTCATACTATAAATATTTAAAAGGCTCAATTTGCATAGCAACACACCATATAGGGGAAAGACAACCTTTTGAGACACCACTAGGGGGCACCCAGAGTTGAACTGGGGACCTCTTGATCTGCAGTCAAATGCTCTACCACTGAGCTATACCCCCAACAAGAAGTTATTTTCTCAAGCCCAATATGACCACTTGAGGAGGAACAACACAAGCTCATAAGATATCTGATGTGGATCTTACTGGACATTTTGGAGGATGACAATCTAAGTGAATGTTTTGAACACAAGTGAAAATGCTTGACCAATTACATAGATCTTGATCAAGTGCTGTTTTCAGGAGTCAATTTATGAACATACTGGAACTTTCTGAGAGTTGAATGCTTGATAATCTTATGAAATGGCACAAGACACATGACATATTTTGGGCTTTTTTTCAAGGTTTGCACTCTATGAGCAAAATGTAATGTGCATGTTGAAATAAGAAGCAGCCAGAAGGTCGCTCAAGATTGCAATGAGGGAGCGTTGCCAGATGCAGTTGTATTCACTTGAATTCCAGTCAAATGAAGTGTTGAATTGACATATCATGATAGGACGTCAAATGCTACCATGCAGAAACAATCCAGTTTTACAAGATATGTGTTTGGGAATGCATTCAGCAGCCCTTAATGAGTCATTATGGAGTGAAGACATTGGCGCTAGATATCTGAAGTGGTAATCACTAGAATTCCATTCAAATGCATTGTTGAATTGACATATAATGATAGGATGTCAAATGCTATCATGCAGAAATACTCCAGATTTACAAGATATGTGTTTGGGAATGCATTCAGCAGCCCTTAATGAGTCATTATGGAGTGAAGACATTGGCGCTAGATATCTGACTGGAATTAATTGGACTGCTTGATAAAGTCATACTATAAATATTTAAAAGGCTCAATTTGAATAGCAACACACCATATAGGGGAAAGGCAACCTTTTGAGACACCACTAGGGGGCACCCAGAGTTGAACTGGGGACCTCTTGATCTGCAGTCAAAGATCACAAGATATCTGATGTGGATCTTACTAGACAATCTAAGTGATTGTTTTGAACAACAGTGAAGGGGCTTGACCATTAGTCCAAAACATTGTTACAATGTTTCTATAGTGTGAACCTTAAAACCTTATCAATGTTTTGAAATTGTCACAGTATTTCTACACAATTTGCTTACAAACATAAGTCATAATGTTTCTTTCTGGTATAATCTGCAGAAAATATTCCCCAACTTAGTAGCACTTTCTACATTTCATGTCTTAAAGAAAGGTGCTAAAGATGGAGTACACTTTTTACAGGATTCTCATAATTTTTTGCTCCATTACTCCGACACCCCCCCCCCCTCCGTTTTTTCAGGCGTTCATGAACAATGTTTTTCGCAAATTATTGAAGCGTTGTCATAGTTTACAAAAATGACATTTTGATCTATTCTGAGACACAGGAGGAACACGTGGAATACGTCAGGGAGGTACTTCAGCTCCTCAGAGAGAACAACTTGTACGCCAAACTGGAAAAGTGCGCCTTCCACACGAACGAGGTACATTTCCTGGGCTACCATGTTAGTCACCAAGGAGTGGCTATGGATGCGGGCATGGTAGGAGCAGTCCGTGATTGGCCATGCCCCCGTTCTGTTAAGGACCTACAATGGTTTTTAGGCTTTGCTAATTTTTATAGAAGGTTTATCCGTAACTACAGTCTGGTCGCTGCACCCCTCACCTCACTATTACGGGGGCGCCAAAGAAACTTGCATGGACGTCAGAGGCACAGAACGCTTTTTCACAGCTGAAATTGGTAAAAGTACCAATTGTATCTTAACCTGCGCATGGATCCTTCTCTGTCTCCTGAACTCCCCACATTACACTCCCCTTGTGATGACAAGACAAGCCACAGGTGAGACTGATGGACACACCCACACCGACACACACCCACGGAACTACACATATGGACTTAGACGACATAAACACACGCCCAAAGGGAGGGGTCCGGGAGTGTCACCGTGACAACCTACAAAAAAAAAATAAAACAACCATACATAATTAGTGCCCGCCCCTTTTCCAGTGAGGCATCCAACTGACAGTGATGCACAATGTACAAGGTGCCCCATCTTACCTGCCCAGTTTACCCCTCATTCACTGAATTTTACAATTGTGACACAAACAGGTGCTATATGGTTAAGGTCTCGCTCATGTAAAACTGAAAACAGCTCTCCCCTCGCAGACCCGACGGTAGCCTCCCCTTTGTGCAGTGGCCATTTTGAGACGATTTTTAAACAATTTGTACTAATACACTTTAACCATAGTTATCACAAGGTGTACATATAGCAAAATTATAATTAAGGATTCAAACTGAAGTAGACAGCTGGGCCAACATATTGATTAACTTCCAGGTTTATATGTTGTAGCGGATATACTGATAATTATGAGTTATGAAACGGGGCACCACCCTGATATTTCAGGGAAGTTTGGCGAGTACACGACACGGGTCACTTCTTTGCGAACGCAGAGAGCTGCCCCTTCCAGGCGGCTTCCAACTTCCTTGGAATTGTGAAGACTTAGTAGGACGTCACAGCGGTGGTTGCAGGTGCTCAGTCTGATTTTCGTTTGCGTTACTTGTCGAGGACTAATTTCAAGCTAAACTAAAATCAATAACTGTCGGCCAAACAGAATTAACTTTAATTTAACTGAGTAAAAGAAAATTACATTGATTTAGAAGACTAGATACATGAGAGCAAATTTCGACGACTACGGAATAAAACAAACTAGGTTAAATACTTTTCTCGAGAAATAAAACGAAGATCTTCCTTGGAGGTTGGGATTAACTTCGAATTTAGTTGCGGTCTTTTGGCATCTCTCCAACTCTCCGTTATTTATTGAGGAACGCCTTTTAACTAATTTTAAGGGCGTGATCGTAGTATAATTATTGGTCAACTATACAGTTGACCACTGGGCCTCGATCACTGAATATTCATTAGCTCTGTCTGGAAAGGGGGGTTTTCTTCGAGGAGGAGGAGCGAGAGAGAGAGAATGACAACTGCACTCTCCCCCCCAGGTCCGGTTAACGAATGCCGATAAGCAGACTAGGTGGGGGCATGATTTACAAAGACAAAGAGAATCCCTTATTCCTAAATAAATTGATTCGTATTACTTGGCCTAATTAAGTATTAGTTTGGTTCCTTGTCATTCTAAACATTGAGCCATTCTTCATTCGCGTTTTTAAACGATAAATGACACATAATGCCTAGACAGGTACAACTATGAGGTCACACAAGAACACATGGATCACCACACATGTTGAATGAAAAATTTTTTTTTTTATACTAGCCTGTACAGGTGTCTACTGATAACTACTGATGTGTCACTGTTCCCCGTCCGTGTTGGACGGGGAACCAACGTCCAATGCTGCTTATCGTTTCCGAGAGTAAATATGCACTATTTACTGTAATTCATACTATTTTATT
Source organism: Brachyhypopomus occidentalis (assembly GCA_020368025.1). Classification (NCBI taxonomy): domain Eukaryota; kingdom Metazoa; phylum Chordata; class Actinopteri; order Gymnotiformes; family Hypopomidae; genus Brachyhypopomus; species Brachyhypopomus occidentalis. The sequence goes on along the minus strand of JAGXOD010001361.1, from coordinate 528,632 downwards.
ATTTATAATGTTCCTTTATTGTTAGAATTAATATTTCTAATGTATTTTTATACATTTTGGGATTTTTTCATGTAAAAATGTATAAAGTATATATTTTCTGCCAATCGAATTCCACAGAAAACCCACGAAAAGTGAATATGCACGAATTATTTTTCCCATTAATATCATATAAAAACGTGTGCAAGAGTGAATCCGCAAAACCTGAAGCGCGAAATGGCGAGGGATCACTGTATTTTGCTTCTTCCATATCTTCTTTCTTCTTACTTCAAGTCTGTCTCGATTTGGTTCACTTCTCATTCCTTTACAATTGCGATATTCCTTTACTTTACTTCGATGTGATGTGCGGCAGGAGATCGATGGTAGGATTGTCTGGCGACCAGCATGCTAGTTCATTTAGCATTATCCAGGAAGCACCACGAGGAGGCGAACTAGCTTTGCTCCCCATGAATGGACTAGGCAGACGAGATGCAAGTACAGGAGTCTACAGGGTTTATTATTAGAACTAAACTACCTAACACCACGATGAAAATACAGGCACATAGAAACATACACAATACTGGAGCTAATAAACAGACACGCATGGCTACTTTGTACACTAAGAACAAGGAGTACAACATGGACGGGGAACAGTGACACATCAGTAGTTATCAGTAGACACCTGTACAGGCTAGTATAAAAAATACATTTTTCATTCAACATGTGTGGTGATCAGTAAAGCTGACTTTGACTGTAGTGCCACCCCCTTGTGTCCATATACATTTGTGTATATGTGTTCATTGTTCATTTTACTATCTACGTTAATGTGTTGCACATGTGTCTTACTAAGGTCTGCATAAGGTCTGCTGTCGGGTTTAAATAGGCAGACAAATAAATGAGGAGCTGGTGCTCACGATGCGTGTTTGCTGCTCACTTTGTTTATGTCACATTTAGCCCTCCTCCTCCTGTCGTTCGTGCTTGTTTTGTTTTGTTAGCCATGTGTTTCATAGTCCCACCCCTCCTTATTTCCCATCAGCTGTCTTGCATTAGTCCTGTCTATTTAAACCCTGTGTTATGTCTGGAATGTCGCTGGTTATTTTGTCTACAGCCTTGTTCGTGTTCCTTGTCTTAGCCTCTGTCGTTCGTCGTCATATTACCTGTTCCAGATCCTTATTGGTGTTCCCGTTGTAACGTGTAGTTTCATTCCTGTATATTCTGTTATCCTGTTTAACCCGTGTTTGATTTGTGAACTACCCTTTTTGTTATGGATGACTTTCTGGATTCACTGACCCAAGCCTGCCTTTTCGACCCTGATTATGGAATGCCCTTTTATAATAAATCTCGCTTCTCTCAGCAATTGTGTCCGCCTCAAACATCCGCGCCGACAGCGCTGTTACAGTTTAAAAGAGATTGATTAAACAAGCAAGCATAGGATCATACATTTAAGAGGTTATTGTTTCCCATACTGATTTTGTGAATGTAGAAAAAAATATTAAACTATCCATCCATTTTCTTCCACTTATCTGGGTCCGGGTCGCGGGGGCAGTAGCCCAGAGGCCCAGGTTTCCCTCTCCCCAGCCACCTCTTCCAGCTCTTCTGGGGGGATACCAAGGCATTCCCAGGACAGCCGAGAGATATAATCTCTCCAGCGTGTCCTGGGTCTTCTCCGGGGCCTCCTCCCAGTTGGACATGCCCAGAGCGCCTCCCTAGGCAGGCGCCCAGGTGGCATCCGAACCAGATGCCCGAACCACCTCAGCTGGCTCCTCTCTACGTGAAGGAGCAGCGACTCTACTCCGAATCCCTCCCGGATGACTGTGCTCCGTACATTATCTCTAAGGGAGAGCCCAGACACCCTGCGAAGAAAACTCATCTCGGCCGCTTGTATTCGCGATCTCATTCTTTCGGTCACTACCCAAAGCTCGTGACCATAGGTAAGAGTCAGAACGTAGATTGACCAGTAAATTGAGAGCTTTGCCTTTTGGCTCAGCTCTCTCTTCACCACAACGGTCCGGTACAGCGACCGCAATACTGCAGCCGCAGCACCGATCCGCCTGTCAATCTCTTGCTCCAACCTTCACTCACTCGTGAACAAGAACCTGAGATACTTGAACTCCTCCACTTGAGGCAAGGACTCACTCCCGACCCAGAGAGGGCACTCCACCCTTGTCCGACTGAGTACCATGGTCTCAGTTTTAGAGGTGCTGATTCTCATCCCGGCCGTCTCGCACTCGGCTGCAAACTGATCCAGCAAGAGCTGTAGGTCTCGGCCTGATGATGCCAACAGGACCACATCATGTGCAAAAAGAAGGCGTGGAATCCTGAGGCCACCAAACCGAACCCCCTCCGCCACTTGGCTACGCCGAGAAATTCTGTCCATAAAAGTTATGAACAGAATCGGTGACAAAGGGCAGCCTTGGCGGAGTCCAACTCCCACCGGAAACCAGTCTGACTTACTGCCGGCCATGCGAACCAAACTCCTGCTCCGCTTGTACAGGGACTGGATTGCCCGTAGCAACGGGCCCCGTACCCTATACTCCCGGAGCACCCCCCAGAGGAATCCCCGAGGGACATGGTCAAATGCCTTTTCCAAATCCACAAAGCACATTTGGACTGGTTGAGCAAACTCCCATGCAACCTCTAGGACCCTCGCAAGGGTGAAAAGTTGATCCAGTGTTCCACGACCAGGACGGAACCCACATTGTTCCTCTTGTAACTGAGATTCGACTATCGAGCAGACACTCTTCTCCAGAACCCCTGCATAGACCTTACCGGGGAGGCTGAGAAGTGTGATCCCCCGATAGTTGGAGCACACTCTCCGGTCCCCTTTCTTAAAAGGGGAACCACCACCCCGGTTTGCCAATCCAGAGGCACTGCCCCTGATGTACACGCGATGTTGCAAAGACGTGTCAACCAAGACAGTCCCACAACATCCAGAGCCTTAAGGAACTCAGGACAGATCTCATCCACCCCCGGAGCCTTGGCACCAAGGAGTTTCACAACTACCCTTGTCACATCAGCCCTAGTGATGGGCAAACCCCCGTCCGAGTCCTCTAGTTCTGCTTCCTCTATGGAAGACGTGATGGTGGGATTGAGAAGATCCTCAAAGTATTCCTTCCACCGCCTAATGACATCCCCAGTCGAGGTCAGCAGATCCCTAGCCCCACTGTATACAGTGTTGGTCGGGAACCGCTTTCCCCTCCTGAGTTGCCTGATGGTTTGCCAGAACCTTCTCGGAGCCGATCAAAAGTCACTTTCCATGGTCTCACGAAACTCTTCCCACACCAGAGTTTTTGCCTCTGCGACAGTCAAAGCCGCGATCCGCTTGGCCCCCCTGTACCTGTCTGCTGCCTCCAAAGTCCCACAGGCCAACCAGGCCCGATAGGACTCTTTCTTCAGCATGACGGCCTCCCTTACCCGAGGTGTCCACCACCGGATTCAGGGATTGCCGCCACGACAGGCACCGACAACCTTGCGGCCACAGCTCTGATCTGCTGCATTGACAATGGAGGCACGGAACCAAGCCCACTCAGACTCAATGTTTCCGGCCTCCCTCGGGATGCGGTCAAAGCTTTGTCGGATGTGGGAGTTAACCTCTTTGAGCAGTTGCGCCCTCTAGTGGTTTCCGCATAAAAATAACTTATAATATCGAAAGTTCTTAAAACACAAGCTCATCACACTAAATGTATTTTTTAGAACTAGTATAACTTACTGCATACCGATTTTCAGCAATCTACACGCAACTGTTCGCGAGAAATCCTGTTCTGAACACACCGTGTTTTCACCATGTGGTTTACATGTGCAACTTGACTCGCCCTTTAAATTGTCCTTTTAAAAAGTCTACGAAGTAAGATGACTTCATGTTTTGTCACCTAAAATTCATTTACTATCAAAGCATCAGTATCACACTTTCAAACAGCGTACGGAATGTTGGTAAATACCTTTATTTGCATGCTCACGACATCTTATACAAATGCGTAATCCTTTCCTTTGCTGAAAACAACAAAAAATTATCGACCTATCAGTGACATCGGATCGTCGTTTTAAGTAGTCTGCTCTCCAATTGCAAAGCTACATCTGTTTACTTTTGAATTGCATAGTTTTTATTGGTCTGGAGGGTGGTGGTGGTCTTGAATGACAGCCTTTCACACCTCTGCCTGGCGAGGTGTAAAGGGGGAAGGGAGAGGGGGGGCTATCCAGTAACTGCAAAAGCGACAAGCTGACGCCTTCGAAGTGATTGATAGCTATTCTAGCCAATAGCTCATTAAAAGATGAAAAGATTAACACCTCACTTGCCATGATTCGTGATTGCTTGTCTTTGGGAACTTCATGCGCAACACATCAAGACATTTCGGTAGTAAACATGCTGACCTAAGCTAGGCTAAGCTAAACTAAGATAAACTCTCCAGAGCACACGCGATCGACTCTGTTTGGCGAAACTGAAGCAGTCGTACATTATTTTGCTAGTGAATAATTTGATTGTATATACTTTTGGACATCATGGAAAAATAAAATGTTTAATTTAGCTGGAGTTATGCCGAGTTGTTTGAATTTCATATGCAACACATCAAGCCATTTCGGCAGTAAACATGCTGACCTAAGCTAAGCTAAACTAAGATAAACTCCAGAGCACACGCGATCGACTCTGTTTGGCGAAACTGAAGCAGTCGTACATTATTTTGTTAGTGAATAATTTGATTGCATATACGTTTGGACAGCATAGAAAAAAGAAAATGGTTAGTTTAGCTGGAGTTTGCCAAATTGTTTGGGTAGAATGCTGAACCGGAAGTTATCTAAGAATGGCTAAGAAGAGCTACGAAGGACGCAGTTGCGCTTGTGAGTATGAATAAACAGTTGTGAATAAGAATGCATACTAAATATTAGAATATAAGCAGTATTAGAACATTAGAAGGATTAGAACGTTTGTTTTAGTGAAAAAAAATGTTGCATGCTCTTGGTGAATAGTGGCCAGCATCTTGGATAAGGGTGTGGCACGTTTGGGAAGACACGCAACAAGATGCTTCTCTGTCCTGGCACCCAGATGGTGGAACGACCTTCCACTGGCTGTCCGAACAGTGAACTCTCTCGCGGTTTTCAAACGCAGACTGAAGACCCATCTCTTTGTAAAGCACTTATAAGCACTAATCCACTGAAGCATTGGTATAAAGCGTAATTGAACTTTATCTTTAGGAACACTTGCTAAGTATTGCACTTATACTGCAGGTAGTCTTGTAGGTATTTCAGTCTTGCTAGGTATTGCACTGTGTCTAATCTTATATTTGTTGTCTTCTTTCTAGGCATCAGCACTGGCAACTGTTTATGGCAGTGCTTGAGCTCGAGTAGTTTGGACTTAAACCTGTTTATACTAGATAGAGATGCATATTCTGACTGAACACATAGTACTTTTGTAAGTCGCTCTGGATAAGATCGTCTGCTAAATGCCGTAAATGTAAATGTAAATGGGTAAAGGCGTGGCACTTTGGCGAGGCCTTGGACACCTTGTGGAAAATACTGTGTCGCTCTTCAGTACTTCCATGTATATGCTCAATATTGTTTATTTTGTCAGACAACACCCTGTTGAATCAGAAAAAGCAGAGCATGACCGATTTTATATCACCAGTGTACATTTACACACTTTAAATCCCCATAATCAAAAACGTTTTTTTGTTTTTTTTTTACTTTTTTCTGTTTTAGAGGCTCTCATGGAGCCAAAATTATGAAAATATAAGCCTGGAAGTGAATCAATATGTTGGCTCAACTGTCTACTTCAGTTTGAATCCTGAATTATCATTTTGCTATATGTACACCTTGAGATAACTAGTGTTAAAGTGTATTAGTACAAATTGTTTAGAAATCGGCTCAAAATGGCTGCTGCACAAAGGGGTTAAAGACATTTCTGACAGGTTCCTCTGCCAGACGTTCCCAGCAAACCCTCACAGTACGTTTGGGTCTGCCAGGTCTGTCCGGCATCCTCGCCCGCCATCTGATCCAACTCACCACTAGGTGGTGATCGGTTGACAGCTCAGCTCCTCTCTTTACCCGAGTGTCCAAGACACCGCGGTCGCAAGTTCGATGATACGATTACAAAATCGATCATCGAACTGCGACCTAAGGTGTCCAGGTGCCATGTGCACTTATGGACACCTCTGTGCTCAAACATGGTGTTTGTTATGGACAAGCTGTGACGAGCACAGAAGTCCAATAACAGAACACCACTCGGGTTCAGATCGGAGAGGCCGTTCCTCCCAATCACACCCTTCCAGGTCCTACTGTCATTGCCCACGTGAGCATTGAAGCCCCCCAGCAAAACAATGGAATCCCCAGAAGGGGCACCTTCCAGTATCCCCTCCAAGGACTCCAAGAAGGCCGGGTACTTCGGTGCATAAGCACAAACAACAGTCAGAGCCCGTTCCCCAACCCTAAGGCGCAGGGAAGCAACCCTCTTGTCTACCGGGGAAAACCGAGCGAGCAGCGAGCCAGGGAGCTATGAGTAAGCCCACTTCAGCCCTCCGCCTTTCACCCTGGGCAACTCCAGAAAAGAATAGAAAAGTCCAGAAAAGTCCAGCCTCTCTCGAGAGGATCGGTTCCAGAACCCAAACTGTGTGTGGAGGTGAGCCCAACTATATCTAGTTGGTATCTCTGAGCCTCACACACCAGCTCAGGCTCCTTCCCGACCAGAGAGGTTACGTTTCATGTCCATTATATTAAAATATAATGAAAGCATTCCTTTTGCAAAATGGTTTCTTGTCATTCCAATTTTGTATGCACACGGGTTAAATTTCTAACGGAACGAAAACATTTCCTTAGAAAGACTCTATCGTTTAGATTTGAAAGATAAAAACACAGAAACATACAGTCCTGCTCATCATTATTGGCACCCATGAAGTTTAAGTACATATTGTGGAATATCCCCTGAAAAAAGTAATTGACTGAAACAGTTTTTTTGTATAGAGCACTCAAATTTAAAACAAAAATTACAAACAACAATTTAAAGCAAAAAAACAATGTGAGGGAAAAACAGAAAAAACCTAAAGCTTGATGTGGCACTGGTATTGGCACCCTTTACACTAAATTAGTATGGAAACACATTTTCGATCACCTGTGGCAAATGGCAAAGGATAATCACCTGTGACAAATTATCAGTGCCCATGTGACATGAATTAGCCAATGAATGATGACTTCAGGGTTTTAAAAAGCCAAACCTTGGGCCATGTTCTTTTGTTACAATGGTGAAGACAAAGGAGCTGTGTGAGGATATCAGAAGTGCTATTATTAGCAAACACAAGACTTCCAAAGGGTATAAGGCCATCTCCAAAGACCTTGGTATCCCTGTTTCAACAGTGCGCAATGTTATTAAGAAGTTTGCCAAGCATGGAACTGTCAAGAACCTTCCTGGACGTGGTGGAAAGAGGAAAATTGATGAGAGAAGTCTTCGAAGGTTGGTGCGAATGGTGGAAAAAAGAACCAAGGCAAACATCCAAAGAACTGAAGGTCAAACTGGAACAGTCTGGGGTCATGGTTTCAACAAGTACCATACGCCGCACACTAAACCAAGCAGAGCTTTATGGGCGAAGGCCAAGGAAGAAACCATTGCTGAAGAAAAGACATAAAAAGGAACGACTGATCTTTGCCAAAGAATACCTTGACAAACCACAATCCTTCTGGGAAAATGTTCTGTGGACAGATGAAACAAAAATAGATCTTTTTGGCAATGCAAAGCAACAGTTTGTTTACAGACGGCGCAATGAAGCTTATAAGGAAAAGAACACCCTACCAACAGTTAAGCATGGTGGAGGATCCATAATGCTGTGGGGTTGCTTTGCTGCGTCTGGTACTGGAGGCCTTGACCGTATCACAGGAATCATGAAATCTGAGAATTATCAAGAGATTTTAGAGCGTAATGTCCTGCCCAGTGTAAGAACACTTGGTTTGAGTCGAAGATCATGGGTATTCCAGCAAGACAATGACCCAAAGCACACAGGAATGGTTTAAAAGGAAAAAAATGGACTGTTTTAAAATGGCCAGCAATGAGTCCTGACCTCAATCCCATCGAAAATCTTTGGGGTGAGTTGAAATCTGCCATTGGGAAAAAAGAACCCTGCAAACATTCAAGAGCTTGAACAAACTGCAAGGGAAGAGTGGGAAAAAATACCAGCTGAGAAGTGCAAGAAGCTTATAGATGGCTACAAGAAACGTTTGGAGGCTGTAATCAAAGCCAAAGGGTGTGCAACCAAATATTAACAAAGGGTGCCTTTATTGCTGCACATGCTGTTTATTCTGTTTTGTCTTTAAAATTGCAACATGCAAGTTGAAACACAATGTTTTATTTGTTGTATTACTTTGAACCTCCAATTAAAAAATCCTGAAGATATAACTTTGGTACATTTATATTTATTTCTGTAGATATTGTCAGGTTATGCAATAAAGGAAGGGGTGCCAATAATGGTGAGCAGGACTGTATGCATCATACATAACTGGTTCCTATCTGTAAGAGAAACCTGATTCTATCCTGGCCCAACATCATTTTAGCCCTCAGATCTATCTGGAAACATGGCACATGCAGTGGTGCGCACAGGTCAAATGATTCAGATGGTCAATTTCTGAGGCTTACTGTATGCCTCTAAGGTTTCGGGCCAGGCAAATAACACATGCATCATACATAACACATTACTATCTGTAAGAGAAACATGATTTTAGCCTGGCCCAACATCATTTCATGCCTCAAATCTAACTGGCAATATGGCTTATTGAGTAGATGCTCACAGATGAAATGGTTCAGGAGGTCGATTTCAGAGGCTTGTTGTATGCCTCTAAGGTCTCGGGCCAGGCAAAACTCAAATGCATCATAAAGAACAGCTTGCTCTCTTTAAGAAAAACCTGATTTCAACCTGGCCCAACATCATTTTAAACAGGTTTCTCTTACCTGTTTTTTATATTTACTCAATATACCGTGTTTCCACTTAGATTTGAGTTATAAAATTATGTTGTGCCAGGCTAAAATCAGGTTCCTCTCATAGGGAGCGACCTGTTCTTTATGATGCATTTGTTATTTTTCTGGAGCACCATCAATAAGGCCTTCAATAAGCAAATTGCCCCTTTAAATCCATTCACCTATATGCCCACTGCTCAATATGCCATGTTGTGATGACATACATATGCATAGTTGTGATGTATGAGATCACCATAATCCTTGCCAAAATCAAATGCTCCTCACACAAAGAGAATTTTTGAAAATATCCTATGTCTAGTCTGTGGTTATTAAACCCTAAAACCTGAGCTGGTATTTCTTCTTCTGATTAATTTGTGTTCTAGAACAGCATTTCTGTGTTTTTATCGTTCAAATCTAAACGATAGAGTCTTTCTAAGAATATATTTTCCTTACGTTAGAAATACTGACGAAATCAATTATGTACAAATTGCATACAATTGGAATGACATGAAACCATTTTGCAAAAGGAAGGCTTTCATAATTTAATATTTTTTTCTACATTCACAAAAGCAGTATGGGAAACAATAACCTCTTAAATGTATGATTTTATGCTCACTTGTTTAATCAATCTCTTTTAAACAAATCGTGCAGCAAACACACATCGTGAACACACGCTTTATGTATAAGGAACCAACTTCAGCCGCCGAATAAGGAGCTGCGAACAAGTAACCAAACGAATCGGAAACTGCGAATAATTAACCAACTTCAGTGTCGTTGGTGTGAGAGATAATTAAATGAGTGGGTGAGAGTGGTGAGTAACGTGGGTGAGTGCTGTGTTTGGCGTTTTTGTTATGTGTGATCTGGCTGGATACCAGCCAGGTTGTAACATTATCACACTCCCCCCATTTCTAGGTGTAATAAGGTTATTTTAGAACTCCATTAGGCTTAATGTATACTTTTTATCAGTTATGATTTATTTTATGGTTTTTCTGGATAATACGTACAGAACAGTGTTAATTTTAACAAATTTTATTTGCCACAAGCAAATAATGCATGATCTCTCTTCCTTTTTGAGTATTTTCACAGCATATATATATATATATATATATATATATATATATATATATATATATATATATATATATATATATTATACAGGATATACAGTATTCTAAACTTACTGACATTCATATTTTCAGTATAACCATGAAAAAGTTAAGACTTAATTGAAACATCTGATACAAGTTAAGCATGTTAAGATGATTTGACAGCTTTTTTTGCATGCACATGCAATGAAATTAGGAACAACAACAAAACCTCACACAACATAAACAGGCTTAAATACAAAAACTAATGGGGCAGTTACAGTGTCAAATAATAGTTAAATTGTACCTTCATGATACTTCATGAATGAATCTTCATTTTTCAAGTCACTCATATAAAAATGCACTCTTTAGACCTAAATTTAAACCATGGCTCATTCTCTAGTCAGAAAAAAATTGGCATTTGAAGTTATCATGTGTTTAAACTTTGACAGTAGGTGGCAGTATTGCTTACTTCAAAATCCAGTACCATGTCAGTAGCTCTTTATAAGTTAAGTCAGCCACATTGTCAATTGTGATTTTCACCCCAATCGAAATTTGTCCTCCGCATTTTACCCTTCTGTGCAGTCAGAACACACACACACTAGTGGGCTGTGGTTCACACGTGCCCAGAGCGGTGGGCAGCCCTAGTCCGGCGCCCGGGGAACAGTTGGGGTTAGGTGCCTTGCTCAAGGGCACCTCAGTCATGGCCTCAGGCCTGGGAACCCACGACCCTCCGGTCACAAGACCGGTTCCCTAACCACCAGACCATGACTGCCTTATCATTTGCAAAGACAAATGAGAAGAAAAGGCTATATATTAAGTATGTTGAAAACTACATTGCTTTGCTTATTGCCCTAATGTAAGGGGTGCCCTAAAACAAAGAACATAATTATATTTACCATTACATGGTACATTCCTTTCATTTATTTTTAACAACACCAAACATTTTTAGCACTTACTCTCGTTTAATCTCTGATAAGTCAGTGGGCACATGGCAGGGTATTATATGGTTGTTGGACTACCCTGAACACCACATTAACATTGACTTAGTAGTGGAATTGTTGCGCTGCAGTTTTCAAGCTTGACATTTATCAGGCACAACAATGTAGCTGGGCTGTTTACATATGTCAGTGCTACTGTGGAGGACATAGTGGATCCAATTACCAAAACGTGTGCGTTCATCTGCATTCCTGGTGCATGCTTCAAAACAAAAGGAGGAAGCATATGTCCGTAAAAGAGTGCCACATTCTCCTTAGAGGGCACTAGCCGCCAAACAGGAAAAAGGAAGTCTCCTGGGACTAGTACAGCTCCGTGACCTACAGTGATTACTGCCATGGCCACATCTCTGCTTGGGAAGACAGAACATATTGCTATAATACATGAAAAACAACTCAAAATATTCTGAAAAAAGGTTCTGAGATGTATCATTTTTCATATTTAGATACTGTATATACATTTATTTTGTAAAGCTCCCATGTTCATCATGGAAATATTGAAAAACTTGTTTAACCAAAGACACTGTTAAAAATGACCAGTAAGGTTACATAAGGTTGCATAAGTTTCATTAGGTTAAGCACCAGATGTTAGCTTAAATTTGTTATTTGACACACATGTTGGTTGAACTATTGCTGTAATCTTTGAAAATTTTATCATTTGACAGAGCAGTCTGCATCTGTCTTTGACTTAAAACAGAGGCTTTATGCTTCAAACTAAATAAATGTCTGTAATAGCTAATAGCATCACTGGATTTGTTTTGGTTATGGCTGTGTCCATGACGCACACACTCACATACCAATCACCGGACAGACAGGCGCTTATACGTTTCCTACTACTTAAGACAGGACAGCATAATTGTTTCTGAGGCCTATATTTGTATTCAGTTGCTAAGAGGGAAATTCTGCATTGGTCTTTGACCCGTCACAATTCCCTAAATAGCACTTTTGATGTCTTGCACCACAGGCTTGTTTGGTTCAGTTTCCAACGTAACGTGGCTGATCATGGTCATTCAGTACTGTACAATAAGTCATAAACGAAGTAGCGTGACAATAAGTTCATGCCTGCAGAAACCAATGCACGGTTCCATTTTTTCCAAATTCTGAATTTCTTCAGAAAATGGAAGCCAATGTTCTTAGGAAAATTTTAAATAAAAAATTTATAACTGACAAATTAGCAGCATTAAACACCTGTTTCATACTAGTCCATCAGGGTGACGTAGCCTTTCACTGTGTGTTCTGTAGCATGCTATGATTTTGTGGAAAATGATGAAGCATGAAAATGAAATCATGTGATCTTGAATCAGAATTCTTTGAGGAGATCGTCTTGACATGAGGGGTCAGAAAACAAGAAAATAGGGAAAAATGTGAATCCTGTGTTGTACTTTATTAAGACATTTGTTAAAATTCCGAATCACAATGAACGGTAGATATATATGGAATATGCTATTTTGAAACTTTCACAGTTTCACATTTACTTAGGTTTACTAAAGAGAATTTCTATTAACTTTTATTAACTCTGTAAATGCATATTATGACCACAGATTTACATGTGTGTATGCATAAATAGTTATGCGCTTTGAACTAGTTAATGCTGAGGAAATGTGTGTGTGTGTGTGTGTGTCTTAAGGAGAAACATTTGGCTCAGGTGCATTATGAAGCCTTTACAACAGAAAGCATAGCATGACAGAGGGCTTCTCGTTAAACCAGTGTGGTGAAGTATAGCCTTTGGTTTGCCTCTTGTAAAGCCAGCAAAGTGGAACCGCATAGATAGGCTCATTTTACAGTGAGGTGAAAATCTCAGTGGTGCCTGGATTCAATTAGTCTGCCACCAGTGATAGTCACCTAAATCTCCCTCCCTTGAAAATTATTGCTATGATTTGCAAACTACCATATAGATCTTTCAGATATAGACAGCACCTCATTTGTGGTTAGTTCATCCCATATTTTACATTCTTGACCCTATAATTGTGGTGCTGTTCAATTATGTAATTTTAAACAACAGTAATAACTATGATGATGATGATTAATGCTGCACAAAGGCATTGTTATTAGAAATATAATGTCAGTGTAAATCAGAATAATGTAAAGAAAATGTGCACTTTCTGGTAGAAATCAAAACTGGCAAGAGGGAATTGGAATTATTTTACCTCTGATTGGTAAAAATGCAAAGATGGTATAATCATCTAATCGTGTAAACAAGATGGGAATTTGAAGAACAAATGCTTACAAAGAATGAGATATAACTCAGCAGAAAGACAAGAAAGATGGTCAAAAACTAAAGTGGCTTTAAAAACCCTGTTACTGCTGAAGCGCCCCCTGCTGGGACCGCCGATGGGCCCAGCAGGAATTCGACGTCAAATCACGTATTAAACATTGACGGAATTCAAAACAACATTGCGTAATCCTCTCCCTTGTTGAGAACAACAAACAATTCTTGACCTACCAACGACATCGCAGCATTGTGATATGTCATCTGTCCTCGAATTGCAAAGCGACACGGGTTTATGTAACGGAGTTAAAAATACAATAATATATTATTATTATTATTCCTGTTCAATGCCTGTGCTTTATTTTATAATATAATGTGAATGTTATCGTTTTTCGTCTTTTATTTTGAAAGATCGGAGATGCTCTGCGCACCCGCGAAAGTTATACTTTCGAAGATCTTCTTGGAGGTTGGGATTCGAACTTAGTTGCGGTCTTATGGAATCTCTCCAACTCTCGTGTTCTTTCTTGAGAAACGCCTTTTAACTAAATTTTAGGGCTGTGATTGGAGTATAATTATTGGTCAACTATACGGTTGACCACTGGGCCTCAATCACTGAATATTCATTAGCTCATTAGGAGGAGAGAGAGAGAGTCAACTGTGCTTTCATCCCCCAGGTCTGGTTAATGAATGCCGATAAGCAGACTAGGTGGGGGCATGATTTTCAAGACAAAGAAAATTCTTTGTTCCTAAATAAATTGATTTGTGTTACTTGGTCAATTAAACATTAGTTTGCTCCCTTGTCATTCTAAACATTGAGCCATTCTTCATTCACGCTTTTAGACGATAAATGACACAATGCATAGACAGGCACGAATCTGAGGTCACACAAGAACCCATGGAGATGCTTACATCTGAAACAATGGTGCACACATTAATAAATGGATAGGCATGCATTTAACATAACTCATTACATGTTGATACTTAGTTATACATGAATCTAAAATATAACTACATCAGGATACAGGGGTATCTATATGTTTAAAATAGTGGAATACGCAGGAATGTATAGATGTGCATGCACTTCAGATACTACAGTCCAATGATACAGGGACATGCATGTCTAAACTAGTGAAACACACAGAAAAACATAGATATGTTTATAGTAACGCAACCCAAGAATACATGGACATGTATATTCAAAATATTAGAACACATAAGAAAGACATGTTCTGACTGTAAGAAGGAAGAGCTGTGAAGAAACTACTTTCTCAAAAATTTTGGATATGAATGACAAATTACTGGCCTATAGTTAGACATTTCCTGGGGGTTAAGACCAGGCTTGATGACTGCAAGTTTAAATGAACTGGGAATATAGCCCAGGCTCAGAGAGTAGTTTATTATAGTAAGCAAAGGTTCTACATTGCTATGCAGTAATTCTTTAAGTAAATGGGTTGGTATGGCATCTAGTATGCATGTGGAGGGCTTAGCAGATTCCACCAATGAAATAAGCTCCTCACATCCAATTGGGGAGAAGGACTCTAACAGGGCATCAGAGCTGACCAGACAGCTGTCAAGGTGCATTGGCATGTTGACAGGCTCTGAGATAGCACGACCAATTTATCAATCTTATCATTAAAGAATTTCATAAAATTATTACTGCTACACTGGGATTAGTGAATGTGCTCACTGTGCTCATGGATATTGGACTTTCTGAGCAACAGACCCCAAACTCTCAGCATAGAATAACGTACAACTTCAACCATCATCGTGAATACAGGCACACCACAGGGATGCGTTCTTAGCCCCCTCCTTTACTCACTTTTCACTCACGATTGCACCCCCATTCACTCCTCCAACTCTATCATAAAGTTTGCTGACAACACCACTATTGTCAAGTTATATCTGTTCCGCTCATTTATTTGCTCACTTGCTCAAACTTGAAAATAGCCTTGTCAATGAGTGAATGAAGTTTGGACGTGACAACTATTGTGGGACTGGTCTTGGACAACGACGAGACAAGTCACTTTAATGTACGTTTAAAAAAGCAAAATACATTGGAAAGAACAATGCTTTTTATCAGTTCAATTAAAATAGATGTAAGAGTCACGATCATCTTTGCAGTTGTGAGTGAGGTGTGAATGTAACCAGAACATATTAATACAGTAAAATACAGACTGTGTTTACAAGCTAGGACAGAGTTTAGCATATTTAGTTGCTAACAATGATGGCATTTATTTATGTATTCCAAGTCTTTATATAGTCTAGTTACTTCGGTTCTCCACAGATGGAAAAAAAAGGAAATAGCAGTCCATGAATGACCATATATGGATTCAGTGTGACGCGCATGGCCCTGTAGCCCTCATGCTGCATTGTCTTATTGTAGCAGATGTCAATGGGTCAGGAACTCTGAATCACGGAAGGCCACTACGAGCTGGAGATCTCAAATGCCTCTCATTTATTTGTGCCTGTACAACACATACACTGAAAAAAGTGATTCTGGCCCTCATTAAATGTAACATATATTTTTAAAGCCATATTATGTTATTTTTTATTGTAATTAAATCTAACATATATATTATGAATAATTGTGGCACTAAATGGTTGAAATTTGAACTACTGTATTTTCATTGTTTAATAAATTCACATAAAATTTGTGTAAATGTAAAATTCTAGTTACTGCGCATGCTCCAAAAAGCGCCGCAAAAAACAAGGAGACCGGCCATCTTGGAACACCGCTTCAGTGGGAATTTTCCTTTTCAGAAGAAGCATTTTAAAAGTAAGTACAGCGTTTTTGTCTTAGCCCCGCGTTTTACATGTATATTATTACAGTTTAGTCCTTACTAAAATGTGAAAATGTATGTGTAAATAACAGGTAAACGCATTAGCTAATAAGTCTGCTGTTATGGTGTTTAACTGGGCATAAGCTTGTAGCTAGCTGTACATTAAACTCTAGTGTTCTTTGTACACTTCGCTACACAGACTTTTTACTTCTAATTTTAAATAATGTTAAGCACACCGTTATTTTTTGACTCCTTTACATACACCCATGGTCCTTTCCAGCTAAGCAAAGCTGGTGTTAGGCTAAGTCATGCTAGCTAGGAGTCAGGGGAGCCAAGGTAAAGTTTAATGAAATACGACCTAACGCTAATCAATACAAAGATGTATCTTAAATATTTATCTGCACGTCGTCTGGGGTTGGAGTGAGTGATCAGGTATTTAATTCATAGTGGATTTTGAGTGCACCATGTTAGGCTAGTTTATTTCTGTGGGACTCTAAACGCAGACGGAGAGTGGCGCATTCCCGAAAAAATACATTCTAGTTATTAGACCCACGGGTGTGTTCCAGAGCACAAGGTGGATGCTATGGAAAAAACTGGACTGTAAATGCAAGCCAGGTACTGACTGCTCAGCTATAAAAGCACACCAGGGTAGGCTTGATTTAATATGCTAGAATGTATTCAATATAGCCTCACAATCCTCCACATTTACCAACATTAATATTTACCTATTTGCATTATAGCACTGGATAAATGCAGTTAGCATCACGTTAGCATCTCTTACCACCAGCTAAGTGGACATAATCTAGACTCCCTGATATTATCTTCCAATAAACAGGCAAC
The DNA here is from genome assembly GCA_020368025.1 of Brachyhypopomus occidentalis. Taxonomy (NCBI): domain Eukaryota; kingdom Metazoa; phylum Chordata; class Actinopteri; order Gymnotiformes; family Hypopomidae; genus Brachyhypopomus; species Brachyhypopomus occidentalis. Next base: position 511,821 of record JAGXOD010001361.1, on the reverse strand, counting down.
AGTTGAACAGCCTTGTTTAGATTATTGGACAACTTATGGCTCTGTTGATGGCACTGTCAGCACAAATTAAACATAACTCCACTGCAATAACAACACAAAAACCTGTATGTTTCATATATACATACATAGCACTCCCTATGTCAGGTTGAAAGTACACTTTTTTGGCTTTTTAAGGTCTTGGCAAAAGCACAAGGGTTATATAATCATAATTTTTTGGACACTGCATTGGCAGCTTGGAAGTGTCTCTTTGTGTGTGGTAGATGTTAACATTGAGTAATATGGACAACCGAAACCCCTGTTACTGCAAATAACTTATTTGCATGAGTTTGTTTTGTCTTGCAGGCTGCTAATTTGGCATCATCCTCCTTCTTGGCTTTGTAATGCTGGTTTAGTAAAGCTCTTGCTCACACATGATCAACCTTCAGATCAACTTGAATTCAGGTTGGACTCTCAATGACAGAAAGTTTAAACTGATGTCCATCTAGGGGTGCAGTGCTAATTTTCTTCTGTTACATGGCTCTGAATGTATTTAAGTTTGTATTATGTATATGTGTATGTATATGTATATGTATTATGTTTTATGTTTATGTAGATGAAAGGTGTAACAACTAAGTGTAAGTGTTTTTCACACTCATTGGCTATGATTTCAGTTACCAGTATATGACAGTAATACATGCATGGATGCATTGTGTTCAGTTGTGAACAAAAAAAAAATTAATGGAAATACTGATGAATATACTGTAAAATGTGGGTTTTATAACAATTTTATTGTTAATAAAGATTTTTTAAAAGTTTCAAGTTTTGTTTTTTTTGTTAACATAGCCTAAGAAAAAGCAATAAATGTAAGTAGTTACTAGAGTGGTATTACACTAAGATTTAACAGTAAAATAATGATTAATTGCCGCTAAAGACAATAAAGTAATTTCAACTTTGATGTAGTTGGATTTAATCATAATTTATGAATGAACATTACCAATTATAATGGGGCAGAAATATCTTAAATTATTTAAATTAGAAGTAAACATTTTATTTAATTAAAGATTACCAAAAATAATTGAACAAAAATTAATTAATTTTATAGTTTGCAATATCGTGTCATGAAAAAATTGAGTAAATTCAACAAATCATTTTTTTCAGTGTAGGGCGCAATTAATAACTTTATTACTCTGTCCATTTTGGACAAATCTATCAGGTACGTCTTCATTCTCAGACATTTCTGTAACGTGTACACCATTTCTGTAAATGGTGCTGTTATGTACATGCTTATGTTGTGCTTTGTGAAGAAAGACAAAGAGAAACACATTTCTGCAAGAAGACTAAGTAGATTTCCGCTGGGTGGAAAAAGATTCTGAAGGACGCCCACTGCATAGAAGAAGCAGAAGTGAAGAAAAACGTAAACGTGTTTCATCTGCAGGTTTGTCTGGGGTTTTCTGTTTGTTTTTTTCATGTGCAGCGATCTTTATTAATTTGTGGATAACTAGAAATTAGACTCATTTATGTTGATGTTTTTTCTAGGCTTGTCAAGACCAGAATTTTAATATTGTATTATCACAAACTTAATGAATAAGTATTAAATACTCTGTTGCACCTTTTGTAAAGTAAAGTAAAACATCCATCCATCCATCCATCCATTTTCTTCCGCTTATCCGGGTCCGGGTCGCGGGGGCAGTAGCCTAAGCAAAGAGGCCCAGGTTTCCCTCTCCCCAGCCACCTCTTCCAGCTCTTCTGGGGGGGATACCAAGGCGTTCCCAGGACAGCCGAGAGATATAATCTCTCCAGCGTGTCATGGGTCTTCCCCGGGGCCTCCTCCCAGTTGGACATGCCCAGAGCGCCTCCCTAGGCAGGCGCCCAGGTGGCATCCGAACCAGATGCCCGAACCACCTCAGCTGGCTCCTCTCTACGTGAAGGAGCAGCGACTCTACTCCGAACCCCTCCCGGATGACTGTGCTCCGTACATTATCTCTAAGGGAGAGCCCAGACACCCTGCGAAGAAAACTCATCTCGGCCGCTTGTATTTGCGATCTCATTCTTTCGGTCACTACCCAAAGCTCGTGACCATAGGTAAGAGTCAGAACGTAGATTGACCAGTAAATTGAGAGCTTTGCCTTTTGGCTCAGCTCTCTCTTCACCACAACGGTCCGGTACAGCGACCGCAATACTGCAGCCGCAGCACCGATCCGCCTGTCAATCTCTCGTTCCATCCTTCCCTCACTCGTGAACAAGAACCTGAGATACTTAAACTCCTCCACTTGAGGCAAGGACTCACTCCCGACCCAGAGAGGGCACTCCACCCTTGTCCGACTGAGTACCATGGTCTCAGTTTTAGAGGTGCTGATTCTCATCCCGGCCGTCTCGCACTTCGGCTGCAAACTGATCCAGCAAGAGCTGTAGGTCTCGGCTTGATGATGCCAACAGGACCACATCATGTGCAAAAAAGAAGGCGTGGAATCCTGAGGCCACCAAACCGAACCCCCTCCGCCACTTGGCTACGCCGAGAAATTCTGTCCATAAAAGATATGAACAGAATCGGTGACAAAGGGCAGCCTTGGCGGAGTCCAACTCGCACCGGAAACCAGTCTGATTTACTGCTGGCCATGCGAACCAAACTCCTGCTCCGTTTGTACAGGGACTGGATAGCCCGTAGCAACGGGCCCCGTACCCTGTACTCCCGGAGCACCCCCCAGAGGAATCCCCGAGGGACACGGTCGAATGCCTTTTCCAAATCCACAAAGCACATGTGGACTGGTTGAGCAAACTCCCATGCACCCTCTAGGACCCTCGCAAGGGTGAAAAGTTGGTCCAGTGTTCCACTACCAGGACGGAACCCACATTGTTCCTCTTGTAACTGAGATTCGACTATCGAACGGACTCTCTTCTCCAGAACCCCTGCATAGACCTTACCGGGGAGGCTGAGAAGTGTGATCCCCCGATAGTTGGAGCTCTCCGGTCCCCTTTCTTAAAAACATCCAGAGCCTTAAGGAACTCAGGACGGATCTCATCCACCCCCGGAGTCTTGGCACCAAGGAGTTTCACAACTACCCTGGTCACCTCAGCCCTAGTGATGGGCAAACCCCGTCCGAGTCCTCTGGTTCTGCTTCCTCTATGGAAGACGTGATGGTGGGATTGAGAAGATCCTCGAAGTATTCCTTCCACCGCCTAATGACATCCCCAGTCGAGGTCAGCAGATCCCTAGCCCCACTGTATACAGTGTTGGTCGGGAACCGCTTTCCCCTCCTGAGTTGGCTGATGGTTTGCCAGAACCTTCTCGGAGCCGATCGAAAGTCACTTTCCATGGTCTCACCAAACTCTTCCCACACCTGAGTTTTTGCCTCTGCGACAGTCAAATCCGCGATCTGCTTGGCCCCCCTGTACCTGTCTGCTGCCTCCAAAGTCCCACGGGCCAACCAGACCCGATAGGACTCTTTCTTCAGCATGACGGCCTCCCTTACCCAAGGTGTCCACCACCGGATTCAGGGATTGCCGCCACAACAGGCACCGACAACCTTGCGGCCACAGCTCTGATCTGCTGCATTGACAATAGAGGCACGGAACCAAGCCCACTCAGACTCAATGTTTCCGGCCTCCCTCGGGATGCGGTCAAAGCTTTGTCGGATGTGGGAGTTAAAGACCTTTCTGACAGGTTCCTCTGCCAGACATTCCCAGCAAACCCTCACAGTACGTTTGGGTCTGCCAGGTCTGTCCGGCATCCTCGCCCGCCATCTGATCCAACTCACCACTAGGTGGTGATCGGTTGACAGCTCAGCTCCTCTCTTTACCCGAGTGTCCAAGACACACGGTCGCAAGTTCGACGATACGATTACAAAATCGATCATCGAACTGCAACCTAAGGTGTCCTGGTGCCATGTGCACTTATGGACACCTCTGTGCTCAAACATGGTGTTTGTTATGGACAAGCTGTGACGAGCACAGAAGTCCAATAACAGAACACCACTCGGGTTCAAATCGGAGAGGCCGTTCCTCCCAATCACGCCCTTCCAGGTCCTTCTGTCATTGCCCACGTGAGCATTGAAGTCCCCCAGCAGAACAATGGAATCCCCAGAAGTGGCACCTTCCAGTACCCCCTCCAAGGACTCCAAGAAGGCCGGGTACTCCGAACTGCCATTCGGTGCATAAGCACAAACAACAGTCAGAGACCGTTCCCCGACCCTAAGGCGCAGGGAAGCAACCCTCTTATCTACTGGGGAAAACCCCAACACACAGGCAGCGAGCCAGGGAGCTATGAGTAAGCCCACTCCAGCCCTCCGCCTTTCACCCTGGGCAACTCCAGAAAAGAATAAAGTCCAGCCTCTCTCGAGAGGATCGGTTCCAGAACCCAAACTGTGTGTGGAGGTGAGCCCAACTATATCTAGTTGGTATCTCTCAGCCTCACACACCAGCTCAGGCTCCTTCCCACCCAGAGAGGTTACGTTCCATGTCCCAAGAACCAGCTTCAGTAACCGAGGGTCGGTACGCCAAGGCCCCCCGCCTTCGGCCACCGCCCAAACCACAATGCACCGAACCCCTAGTACTACCTCTCCCACAGGTGGTGGGCCCATGGGAGAAAAGTAAAAGTAAAACATGGTTTTGTATAATCAGGAATATATACTTATTTTATCTGAATCACTCATATGGTGCGTGTAACATTTTTAAGCAGCAGTAGTATATCTGGTATAAAACAACAAATAACTAAAAAAAATGCATTTCGCTACGCATTCGCTATGTATCGTGATAATGTGGCAGTGAGTTTTTGATTTCTTTTATTTTTATTCTTTATTTTTGTGTCGGGTGAAAGTGTTGAAATGAACTCCCCAAAGCTTAGTCACGACTAAAATGTGCCCCTTGGGTTTAGCCGATTGTGGGAGAAAGGGCTTATATGAATATATATGTGTGTATATAATTTTTTGGGTTCCTCTCGATCGGTTGGGAGTAGGGCGCTAATTGGGGTAACACCACTTTTGTTCACTGAGTGCTTTCCTGGGTTTTCGTCACTCGGACGGTGACTATTGTACGGGTAAGCAGGATGATTTCTCTATCCAGAATTTTCTTTGAGGATTCTAATATTAAAACCGCAGTAAAACCTTGGTTGCCAAAACTTCATTAGTGGGGTTTTATTTGAGTTTGTTGCATATGTGGTGCTTCGTGCACGACTTTTGAACCACATGTGTTTTTTTATTTCATTAGGAGAAAAGGAGAGAACGCTTAAGTGTGTGTGTTAATTGCGCCCTATGTGTTGTACAGGTATGTTTTATCTGCTGTTTAACATTAAGATTAACCATATGTATCGATATTGCCAGCCTGTAACATCTCTGTGTTATCTAGCGTTGTACTTCGATGCGATGTCTGCTCATCGTTGTTCCCGCGTTTTTCCTGCTGTTCATCTTGTGGTCATTCATTGTTCTGTATATTCCTCACTGTAGTAACACCACTTTTGTTCACTGAGTGCCTTCCCGGGTTTTCGTCACTCGGACGTGAATATTGTATGGGAGAAAAGGAGAGAACGCCTAAGTGTGTGTGTGTGTTAATCAAACTAATTACATCTTATTAAACATTTGTTGACAAGCGAAACATAGCCGTATAAATGTGGTGTACGTGCAAGTTGTTTTGCAACTCCATGTAGCATGTAGCTAGGGGGCTAGTTAGCTAAAGAGGTAACTTGTTATAATATGTCAGATATACTTTGATATGTTGACTAGCTAAAGAAATAGCAATAACAGTTTAATAAGAGCTGCATTGGCTATCTTAACTTTATAACTGGTGCACAATAAGCCTGCTTTATTTGCATTTACATGATTGCATGAGGTTCAATATAGTAATCTTAAATAGACCGGAAGCCGTAAAAACTGAATTTCGAAGTTAACTAACAAATCAAGATAATTAGCTAACAAGTAGTTAGCTAAACCAATTACTTAGCTAACAAATCTACGCTGTTAATGTGAGTGGCTAATTTGTTATTTGTGTTACATTAATTGACATCCTAAACATTACAATACTTTTTTAAATATAGTAAAATATACTAACTAGATAACTTGAATCCGTTGAGCATGTATTACCTGAGCAAAAATTAGAGCGTCACGGCGTCTGTCGTCATCATACGAGTATTTGTCCATTTTCAGTCGTTTTATATCAGCATGTGCATTTCACGTTTCAGGCATACAAAAACATGTAACTGACACGGCACACAGGGTGGACCAACGTGTGTATTACACGCTAGGGCGTGATACTGGGTTGGGAATACACATACCAGGCAACGACTAAAACCAACTACGACAAACCGTGTTGAACTCGGGAGGTAAGAAGTAACACGGGCAGGGAGTAGCATGGAACAGAAACACCAAAGACAAAACCAAACGCGAACCGGAACATAGGAGAAGCGGGGAGAATCAGGTTAGCGAGCACGGAGAGACAAGGGTTATTTTATAGACACATTGACCGACACTGAGGGACAAAACAGAGGGGATTAAATACACTGAAACAAGGAAATCAAACAAGACACAGGTGGAACAGATAATTACAGGGACAGGGACACAAGGAACAAGGGCGTGGAAGACGACGGGGAATCTATGGAAACAGGAAAACAAGGCGGGACTAGGGCAGACGACACACGACAGGGGAGGGAGGCGGAGCTATACGTGACAGTGGAACATTTATTCATAATTCAGAATTTCCAAGATTTACAATCACATCAATACTGAGAGGTTTTGACCTGACATACACAACTGAAAAGAAGTTGACATTTACAACAGAATACAAGCCGAACTGAAGGTGCAGTGCTGCCTTGGTGAGCCTTTGATTGTTCTATAATGTGTTTCCTAAGTAGGTAAGAAGGTACTGCACTATGTTGCTTTGTTGGACAAGCTGTAGAGCAGCAGGGTCAGCGGAGTTCATGCCCTCTTCCTGTGGGTATAGCTTGTCCTTAGACCACTTTATTAGGCTCATTGGGACTGATTAATTAACATCCTCTGCCACTCTATTACAGGGAGGATGTTTTTCGCCTTAGTAGTGATAGAACACAAACCTTCTGTCCTGTTGTCAGTGGCATGCAGCCAACGACACTTCTGTCACTCCAGAAGAGAATGAGAGCGAGAGAGGATGGCCTAATCTGTATAGCCTTATCAGCTTTGGGCTTATGGGGACTACTGTTACTGAACCTCTGCCATGCCATTGCATATGGTGCATGTACAGGGTCCTTGTGTGTGCATCTCAGTGCAGATTGTCTCAGAGAGTTTTAATATTATTTTGGATTTTGCACACCAAAGTATGTGAACATTTGTGCTGTACATGTTTTGGTCTGTACCTCACGTTTCATTTCATAAGATGATTCTGACACTAGTCCAGTTTCTCAACTCTACAACACATGTGACTTGTCCAATTTGACAGCTTTCCCACACCTTTTAGAGCTCAGCTATTTTTGCTGTTAAAACGTAAGCACTATTGAAATGCATTTTGTCAAACAAGAAGATATGCTTTTGTATACCCCAATTGATATATGGAAAAACACTATTGTCTGAGCTAGTCAATTATAGAATAACTTCAAATATAGTAAGTCAACAAACAGACAAACCAAAATAATAAGTTAACCCTTTGATGCGCAACATGGGTCAAAAGTGACCCGGCTGAGTTTTCATTTTCTATATCTTTGCAATAAATTAATTTAATCATTCAGCCTTCAAGGTATTCCTCAATTAACTTGTTTCTGATCATCATACATCCTTAATTTATTTTTTCCTTTCTTACTTTTTGAATAAAAACCCGTTTTGTATCACTACCCCTCTAATATACAACATGGGTCAAAAATGACCCGCATTCATTTCCTATGTGTTTCTATGTGTTTGGAGTGTTTCTATGCTATATCTTTTAAATAAATGAATCTTGAATCATTTTCAATTCAAAATATCCAGTAAATATCTTGTTTTTGTTTAGCACAAATCTTTATTCTTACTTTATGAAGAATCATAGCTTTTGTACTTATATATCAAGTTTACACACATGGGTCAAATATGACCCACATGGGTCAGACATCACACATGCATTTGTCATTTCACAGCTCAGCACAGTTCCCATCACGCATCAAAGTATTGTTTTTTTTAATTGTTCTAACATTACTTTAGAAAATATTTTATGATTAGTTAAAGATAACTGTACATACTGCAATATTTGATATGGTTTAGGTTACCTTGAGAGTGACTACCTTGCTTCTCAGAAAGTTAAAAGTAATCATCATTTGCTAACTAGCTGTTGACATATTTTAGTTAGCTAAATATACTGTAGTTAGCTAAGCTACCTACTTAGCTAAGTAGTTAACTACCTATAACTACAATAACTACTAGTCGTAACTAGTTATAACTACTAGTTATAGTAGATAGCTACCAGTACATATTCGCTAGTAGATAACTACTAGAAAGCTACTAATTAAGGTAGATAGCTACTAGTTATAACTACTTAGCTAAATACATTGGTAGGCTATTTAGCAAAGCTACTCAGCCAAGTCACCAAAATAAAACTGTATGCATTTGTATGTATTTTGATGTGCATCTGAAAATATTTTTTTTACTTGATTATCTTTATCCAGAATATGGCTGGTTGCAAATACACTACTGAAATGGTTGTAGCAATGATGCAGAGAGAAACTGATGAAGATGAGGCAATTTGTACTGATTCAAAGTCAGACATTTCTGATGATGATGACCAAGCATATTTGCCAGCTGGAGTTGTGGATGTGTCTGAGGATCCAGCCCTCCTACACGTCTCCTCTGAGGAGTCCGAAGAGGAAACGCAGACTCAAGCCAGTAGACTGAGTAAAAATGTATCTTACCGGAATGAGAATCCCCCCTCTCATGGCAGAACAAGGAGCCATAACATTCTGAGGAGCTGCCCAGGACCTACACCTGGATCAACAGCTGTTTCCCCAAAAGATGCCTGGGATAGGTTTATGAGTGACAACATTCTTGAGGAGGTTCTAAAATGCAGCAACTTGGAGGGATGGAGAACAGCCACAGCAAAAGGGAAAGAGTGGAGAAGCATCTGCAAAGATGAATTCATGGCCTTTATTGGTTTGACCCTCCTTGCAGGGGGGGATAAGAGCTGGGATGTTGCCGTGCGGGAGCTGTTTGTGGATCCACTGCAGAACCCAATTTACAAAGCAACCATGGGACTTAGAAGATATCCACCGTGTTATACGGTTTGATGACAAACGCACCAGGGGCCTCATGTACTAAAGGTGCGTACGTACAAAAACATTGCGTACGCAATGTTTCACGCAAACTATCAGATGTACTAAATGTGACTTGAACGTGAGAAAGTGCGTACCCCAACGCCACTTTCATTTCAGGCGTACGTATGTTTTTCATACGTATGCGACACTTAGAGGTGATGCATTGAAATTACAACTATTAAGATATCCTTTTCGCACACATTGTAGTAAGCCCTTATTGGGTAAAATTAAGTAAATTAGACCATTAAACAGTAAATTAATCAAACAATTTCATTGCCTTACTGCAATAATCATTCAACGTGTTTCCACTTAGCCTAGATTATATAAACATGCATGAAATGTTGCGCTGGAGTTCTTGGGAGATGGCAGCGTTGGCATTACTAGAGGATATTGCTAATGGCCGAATTCGCCGAGAGTGCGTTTTCAGTGACCATTATGATTTTTTGGCTCATGATGATGACAATTTGCAGCGATAGCTGGTTTCCCGAATATAATCGGAGCGATCGACTGCACACACATTGCTATAAAGGCACCATCTGAGGAGGAATTTGCTTATGTGAATAGAAAACACTTTCATTCCATAAACGTGCAAATATCTGTGATGCAAAAATGTGCCTTACTAATGTAGTGGCACGGTGGCCTGGATCAACCCATGATTCTTACAAACAGCATGGTTGGAATACGATTACAAGCTGGCAGAGTGCATGATGGGTGGCTTCTTGGTAAGCAACAAATTTAAAGCGTTGGACATTGCCAGCTTAGAATAATTAATTTAAAACATGGGTAAAACATGTTAAATTACTTAGGAGACCGCTGCTCACGCGCTCAAGACGTGGCTGATGACCCCCCTTTGCAATCCACAGACTGACCGGGAGCGGAGATACAATTCTCTCCATTCTTGCACCCGGTCAGTCGTGGAGAGGGCAATTGGGCAGCTGAAAAGCTGGTGGCGCTGCCTGGACAGGACCGGGGGAATGCTCCTGTATCGGCCAGAGAAGGTGTGCAGTATTGTGAGGGCATGTGGGGTCCTGCACAATGTTGCGCTAAGGTACGGCATGCCATTGTTGGAGGTGGTGGAGCAACCAGCGGACCCAGAGCCAGGAGAAATGAACGCGCAGCCTAACCCAGGTGCCATAGAAGCAAGGCAACAAATCATAGCTACAATATAAAAAGGTAAGAGACAGCATTCATTTTCTAACCAATTGTTTTATTGAGTTGCTGATGCTAGTGAGCGCATCACTAATATTTTTAAGTGAGTATTAATTTCCCCGATTCCCCTCACAATCTCCTCCTGTGACTGCAGGACAGCCGTCGTCAGGACACGGCCGGTTGGACGGACATCAGTTGCTGGCAAGTGGGGCGCGCTGGAGGTCTCCGTGACGCCAGATGTACCAGGGACGCTGGAGGAGCATCCCAAGTCTGTGGCAGCAGGCTGAGACTGCGTGTCCTCTCCGGTTTCAGTCCCTGAAAGGGAAATAAAATGTGTAAAAACAAATGACAGACTTTTTATTGTTATGTCACCAGTATGAAAATATAATTATTACATGTCCAATCAACACTGATTTATAGAAATAAATACTTACTTTGTGTACAATCGGAATCCCCCACACTGGGATCCACCACGCCCGTTATGGCCTTGTCACCCATAATACAGGCAACTCTCTGCTCAAATGCAGTGAGTTGGAGGTCTCCTGCCCCGCCGCCTGTTTGGGTCACACTCTGGCGATGTGCAGTCAGCCTCCGCTTTACATCCACCTTAATGTCTGACCACTTTTTTTTTTATTTCTGCTAAGTGTGCGCTGTTCTGACCCCACAGCATTTACAGCTTCACACACGCTGTCCCACTCAGACCTTTTGCGCTTTGCCGTAATGCCAGAGGACAGCGTGCCAAACAAACATTTTTTCCGCGTCTCTACTTCATTTAGTAGCGTCTCCACTTCACATTCGGTGAAGTTTCTCTTCTTTCCCCGTTTTGACATGCTTTGTGATATATCCGAGAGGAAACTCCTCCGGTGCAGGGCATATTTAAATGAATTTGCATATTTAAGGGGGCGTGTCTCTCATGTGCGCTAAATTCCACGTTGATTGGGATGTACAAAAGAAACGTGCATGTATTACGGCATAAACATGGTTTGATACATCCGGATTTTTTTTTGCGTACGCCATTTTCTGGATTTGTCCATACGCCAAGTTTCAGTAAGAAATCCACGCAAGTCTTTGTACATGAGGCCCCTGATGAGTGAGGGCTGTGTGGAGAGCTGTGATCACAACATCCTCTGTTGACCTGTAAGCAAACTGATGTTGGTCAAGGTTGGCTGGGATAGCAGATCTGATGTGAGGAATGATTGATTTTCAAGGACAGAACACAGAAAAACCCTGCCAGCACGACATAACATGGGAAATGAATGCGGGTCATTTTTGACCCATGTTGCGCATCAAAGGGTTAAGGCAATACAATTTCCACTATATGTAACGCGGAGACTAGAGGGATGAGAGTTACCGCGTGTGGCACAAAAAATAAATAGATCCACGTGCCGGCTCGCAGCACAAATAACAGAGACGCGCGCTGAAGAGCGGAGGAGGCAGGCAGACACCGGAGAATCGAGAAAAAAATGCAACACAAATGACGCGGAATGAAACAACGCGTAAGAACAAAAAAAAAAAAAAAAAAAAAAAAAAGAAAAAAAAAGGCAACGAACCCGGAAAGAAAAACGAAAATACAAACGCTCGACGCGCAGCCTAATAAACAGTACTAGTGCGGGGAAAAAAGCAAAACAATTAGATAAGGAAAGAACGCGGACAAAATTCAACGCGCAACTGAACACACCCGCAAAGGGGGAAAAACCAAAAAAAACAAAAGACGCCTGGGGAAGTCACTGGCTGGCTGGCGAACGCCGCAACGAACTAATAACCCTTCCCAACCAAAACCGGATAGGAAATACAAAGCAGGTGGAAAACTTGAGGGAGGCCAGGGAGTGGCGCAGGAGGTAGACACTTGAATAAGCGACAGGGGAAAACTGAGAAATATTAAGGATGGTGACGAGACACCAACCAGAGTACCTTGAAACTCGCAAGAGCGAGGGCTGAGAAGCGTGCGGCATAAAGACCAAAAACGATTCAGCAGTGATTCGCCATAACTCACCTTCTTAAGTAAGACCAAGAACAGGTGTGGCGAATCACTGCTGATTACGCCTAGTTAGTCTAGCACTGGCTCGCGAACCCCCCTTTTGGTGGCAGGAGGAGCCGCATCAGAGCCAGCCCTGACACTATAGCTAATTTCAAAATCACATTAACGGTTTGAATTTGAGTTTCAAAAACAGTTATTTTGAAACTACATCATTGTTATGCATTATTATTAGTATATTCTTTCCAGCAATAGTTCTTGGGTACTCATTATTGTTGTCCTGTGAGTAAGACTAAAAAAATGTCAGTTGTTGCACAGGGATGACTAATTCATTTATGTCCAAAGTACAATGAAACTGAAATACACAGGTACATCTGCATACACTGTATTCCAGGACACAAGGCCTAAAAGATCTGTAATTATACAGTAGGGACAGAATCAATATGTTCAAGACCAAGTCTTGTTGACACTTTTATTGTTTATTATTTGCTCTAGAGTTTACTGACCTGAGAATTGTGCATCTGGCAATGAGGCTCTTGGAAAAAAACTGATGTCATGTGAATATTCATGCTGACCACATGATGTTCAGTCCAGACCTTCATCAGGTAATACTGGTTGTCTTACTGGCTCAGAATACTGGCTCAGTTGCATCAGTCAAAATAAGTTGAGTGTGTTACCAGTGAGGGGTTCAATTACCCACTATGACTTGGAATAGTAATTGAGAAAATTCTGGTAGACTTAATGATTTACTTTTACAGTTTTTCTCAGTCGATTTGGTTAATTTCTCAGATCATAATTGAATTTCTCAAAACTGTTCATTCAATCTCCACATCTCCTTGTCACTTGTGCACATCATAATAGCATTTCTCACTGTGTTTGTGTAACGTTTGACATGGGCAGGCAAGATGCAAATGCAGGAGAAAGTTGATTTAATTAAACAACTACCAGAAATACTTTAGATTTAATTTTGATGCTGGGTACAGACGTAGATAACATAAATACGCTTCCTCAGACCGCAGCAATCTCCGACCAGTAGTCTCATTCGAGCTACATCTCAACAAGAATACCCGCCAGTCTCCTCGGCATTGTTTAAAACGCTCGATAAATTCGTCAATCACAACACAGTTTACTGAAACCCTCCCAGATTTAACTACGTTAGCCTACTCGCCATCAGATACACAGGAGTTAGATAGTCTAACTGACTACATAGAGAATACCTGTATCAGCTCTAGATATAGTAGCTCCACTCAAATATAAAAAGGCCAGATTTAAAAAGCTCGCCCCTTGGTACACCGACCAAACTCGTAACTTAAAACAAATAGCACGTAAATTAGAGCGTAAGTGGCGATCTACTAAGCTAGAAGTATTCCACTGTGTTTGGAAGGATAGACTTATTGAGTACACAAGGGCACTCACTAAAGCACGCTCAGCATACTTATCCTCACTGATTGAGAATAATAAAAACAATCCTAGATTTCTCTTCAGTACTGTTTCTAAACTTACAAAAAATCAAACAGGCGCTGAACCTCAGATTCCAGGGAACCTAACTAGTAATGTCTTTATGGATTTCTTTGATGATAAAATAGAGAATATTAGACTAAATATAAATCCTTCTATAGGTAATCCATCTGGTCTGTCATCTGGATTGGCTGATATTGAAAAAAATTTTGCATTAGAAGAAATGCTGGAAGCTTTTCATTCACTCCCACAACCAGAATTGGAGAAAATAATTTCATCTTTAAATTCTACTACTTGCACTTTAGACTCGGTTCCCTCAAAATTACTCAGAGGTTTTACCAGTTGTGACCGAACCTCTTCTAACGGTAGTTAACTCATCCATTCCAATAGGTCACATGCCCAAATCCTGTAAACTAGCAATCATTAAACCCCTGATCAAGAAACCAAATCTTGATCCAACTGTACTATCTAGTTACAGACCCATTTCAAACCTATCATTTATATCCAAGATCATAGAAAAAGCTGTGGCCCAACAATTATGCTTATATCTGCATAGGAATCACATATTTGAAAAGTTCCAATCTGGATTTAGGCCCCACCACAGTACTGAAACAGCACTAGGTAAAGTAACAAATGATCTCCTTCTTGCCTCTGATCAAGGTTATGTATCTCTATTAGTGCTTCTCGATCTTAGTGCAGCCTTTGACACAATAGATCACAAGATCTTGCTAGAAAGGTTAGAAAACTGGGTTGGAATCTCGGGTACAGCCCTTTCATGGATTCATTCTTACTTAACCAATCACTATCAGTTTGTAGAGCTCAATAATATTCCCTCCAAATGCACAGAAGTGAAATATGGAGTCCCGCAAGGCTCCATCCTAGGACCACTATTATTTACATTATATATGTTACCATTGGGAATAGTTATAAACAAACATGGTGTCAACTTTCACTGCTATGCAGATGACATACAACTTTACATATTAGTCAAACCTGATGACAAATTCAGATTAGGTAAAATTGAGGCCTGCGTAAGAGACATTAAATGTTGGATGTCGCTAAACTTCCTCCACCTTAATGGTGACAAAACAGAGGTTCTCCTTCTGGGCCCAAAGGCCGCAAGACAGAAAATACCAGATCTAATGCTAAATCTCGCAGACTACCCCATTTCTCCTGGCTCAGTAGCCAAAAATCTAGGCGTCATATTCGACTCTGACCTATCATTTGATAAATACATAGAGAATACTACTAGGATAGCTTTTATACATCTCCATAACATTGCCAAGTTTAGAAATACATTATCCCAGCATGATGCAGAAAAACTAGTACACGCCTTTGTTAGCTCCAGATTAGACTATTGTAACTCATTACTGTCAGGATGCTCAATAAGGAATCTAAATAAACTTCAAGTAGTACAAAATGCCACAGCCAGAGTTCTAACTAGAACTAGAAAATTTGATCATATCAGCCCAGTCTTATAGGCCCTGCATTGGCTCCCAGTTAAATTCCTTATTGATTTTAAAATTCTTCTATTGACCTATAAAGCACTGCATGGGATTGCTCCTGACTACCTCCAAGAGCTTATCTCTTATTATGAACCCCCACGTCCACTAAGATCACAGGGTGCTGGCCTCTTATTAGTTCCAACAATTAATAAGGTAACAGCAGGGGGAAGAGCCTTTTCTTATAAGGCCCCACAACTATGGAATAATCTTCCAGAATGTGTCCGAGACTCTGACACAGTCTCAATCTTTAAGTCTAGGTTGAAAACTTACTTATTTAATTTAGCATTTGGTAATTAATGTGCCCCTTAGATAAGGTTACAGATCCAGGGGTTCATGGGCAAAGGATTTTATGGAAAACTGGGGCACTGGTGCTGTCATCCTGTCACTGCACATGATCACTCAAGTTTGTTGACAGTGTAGTGCATGGATGCCAGTGTCTCAGGATGCTCCCAAGTCTGTTACACCTTCTGGTTCTGCCCTTTAGTTAGGCTGTAATAATTTTATTGCTGGAGTCGCTGCCACACTCCAGAAATGTTTAAATTTCCTTCGTCCAACAGATCCCATACAGAGCTAATTGTCCCTCTTTTCTTTTCCCAATGACTGCCCGAGAAATACCTAGACAAGGAGAAATGAGCCTTCCCTGTTATCCACCCTGGGCCTGCCACCTCCTGCCCCACCAGCTATGGACGAAGGATCAACACACTGCCCTGGCCCCTCTCATTCCCCTGAATCCTCCCCTACTACATATGCATCTCCACAGCCATGGACTACTTCTGACTATCAAGAAGTCTAGGACTCTTAAGAATAAGAATTACGTAGAGAACATGTATATAAATACACACAAAGATGAGGACTATTTGTCATTCCAATTACTTCTTTGTTTACATATCTCTTTAATTACTGTTGTCATGGTGACCGGCGTCGGCCAGAAGAGGATGGGCTCCCCCACTGAGTCTTGGTTCCTCTCAAGGTTTCTTCCTCATGCTCCTAGGGAGTTTTTCCTTGCCACTGTCACCCTTGGCTTGCTCACTGGAGGCCTGGACTGGGACACTTGTAAAGCTGCTTTGTGACAACAACTGTTGTAAAAAGCACTATATAAATACATTTTGATTGATTGATTGAATACACTGAGGCAAGGGAGACAATTACTAAACAACTCAAAAGTAACAAGCACTGACAGAAAATCGACAATGAACTAAATATGTAGAGCAAGACACTAATCAAAACAACAACTGAGTAAGGACAGGGATTAGGAATACACGACCGGGCAAGAATCAAAACAAACATAGGCATACGTATAACGTGACTATTAAACTGTGCACAAACTCAGACAGGATACACAAGGTGGTTGACGGGAACTAAGAGCAGATTAACATAACAACCAGCAATTAATACGGACATGAGACACGAGAATGAACAGAGGAATCGAGCCAAGGGAAGAAACCAAACGGAACCACATATAAAGGCAAACCGAACAGAATTCAAGAGAAACACAGACACCAACCAGAACATATAACGGAGCAGGGACGAGAAACAGACCACAAAACAATGAAACAGAACAAACCGGGAATACAAGGAAGCTGAGCGAACAGAGAGGGAGAGAGAGCTGAACGGATTGAGACCCAGATATACGAACTTGGGAAATACAAGGTAGTGAGGGCACGGAGAGACAATGAAGCACTTACAAACAATGACCGACATGGAGGGAAGAAACTGAGGGGATAAAATACACTGACTAAAACAAGACACAAGTGAGACTGATGGGGCAGGGACACAAGCTACAGGGGCGATACAGACAGAAGGGAAACCATGGAGACCAGGAAACAAGGTGGGACTAGGGAAGATGACAGATCAAAAGTTTAAACTGAGAAATGTATCAATTTAAGGGAAAAATATGTTGTTTCAAAATTTCATGGCATCAACAAGGCCATTTTTACCACCGTGTGGCATCCCCCTTCTTCTGACAACACTCAACAGACATCTGGGGACAGAGGAGACCAGTTTCTCAAGTTTAGAAATAGGAATGCTCTCCCATTCATGTCTAATACAGGTCTCTAACTGTTCAATCGTCTTGGGCCTTCTTTGTCGCACCTTCCTCTTTATGGTGCGCCAAATGTTCTCTATAGGTGAAAGATCTGGACTGCAGGCAGGCACCAGGTACCCGGATCCTTCTCTTACGTAGCCATGATGTTGTGATTGCTGCAGAATGTGGTCTGGCATTATCTTGTTGAAAAATGCAGGGTCTTCCCTGAAAGAGATTATGTCTAAATGGGAGCATATGTTGTTCTAGAACCTGAAAATTGTTCTCTGCATTAATGGTGCCTTTCCAGACATGCTGGAAGCTGACCCTGCCACAA
The DNA here is from genome assembly GCA_020368025.1 of Brachyhypopomus occidentalis. NCBI lineage: Eukaryota > Metazoa > Chordata > Actinopteri > Gymnotiformes > Hypopomidae > Brachyhypopomus > Brachyhypopomus occidentalis. Next base: position 494,166 of record JAGXOD010001361.1, on the reverse strand, counting down.
GCACTCATGCAACGAGCATCCAGTAGAGTTTATGGCCTTGACCCTTACGCAAAGCGACTGTTCCAGATTCTCTTTGACTTTACACAAACACATAACACATAAAGAGTGCACTTGCCCTGGCCTCTCCAGCCAGGGCTTACGCACGTGCACCTCCTCCTTACCACTCTCCGTGGCAAGGGACCCCACTAGCCCACCCCCAAAACATATTTAGGAGAAGCCCCTCAGTGGGCAATTAACATGAAACAGCTCACAAACGCTAGGACAAAACGAACACGTGAGACCAGACAAACGAGACGCGACAACGCACTCGCTAGCTCCAATCCCAATTGTTATACACACTGTAACACGGCGAGTACAGGAACGTACACACCACGTAAAAACTGAGAGAGAGGTGGGCCCAAGTGCCGGCTCGAGCTGACAATAACAAATGATGGAGTGAACCAGTCAGCGAGAGAATAAGGCAAACAGACACTAGTACCAAAAGCACCGAACACAAAAATACGCGGAAGTAAATCGATGGTCAAAACACAAACAAAACTCGACCATAATAATACGGGACAAAACAAACGAGGAGCAAACGCAAAATAACGCGGAAGACTCAACGCGTAACACACTAAACTCAACCATAGAGAGACAGGAGAATAATAATAAAGGGAACTCAAAAGACGAGGAAAACTCAATGCGTGAAAAGAGAACAAAAGACACCAGGAGAAGTAGCTGGCTAGCAGGCAAACGCCGCAACAAAAAAAACCCTTCCCAAAACGGATAGAAAAATAACAGGTGGAGGAGGGAGGAGCCGCATCCGAGCCAGCCCTGACACATACACACACAGTGCTCAAACATACATTCATACACCAGACGATGGACAAGTATAAGACGAGGCATACACTGTCTCATTGGAGAGGAGCACTACAGTGGTCATGAGCTCAAGTCACCACCGTGTTACATAAAGTGCGCCGTGTTACATAAAGTTGGATGGTTATTCTCTTACGGGCGAGGAGTGGAAAATAAAAAGGAAGCGATCACGACAGTCTCAGGGAAAAAGGAGGAATTTAATAGAAACAGTGCACAACACAAAACCCCTGACATGATCCAAACTAAGGAAACAATAACCAGCAGTCAACTAGTACAAAGACAAGACATATATAGACAGACAAATGACCCTCAGGTGCAGGGGATTGTAATAGGCCCTGCCCACCTGAGGGACGAACACAACGCAACAACAACAGGACAACATAAACTACTGCTTCTGTGGATGGAGGCGGCCGGCAGGGGTGCCCTGTATCGTGTTTTTAGATCTGTTACCAAATATATTATTGGGGCTTACAAAAATGACACAATACTAAAATAGTAATAACACTACTTTGTTATTACATGGCTATAACTATTTATTAATTAGTTACATAAAACCACAGACCTCAAGAAATCTTCATCTCATTTTGTGTTTTAGCAGGTCACAGAAGACAGTTTTGTAATAGTGCTGCATGTGGGGTCAGCACAACATAGTTAACACAATGGTAGCAAGCTGAAAGAAGAATAATAACGTATATGATCCTGTATAAGAAGTCATGAACAGTCGCAGACCCATGCATGCACTGATAACCTCACAGGAACCTGGGGAAAATGTGGGAGGAGAGTACTTTGGATATCTCAGCTATGAGCACAGGCAAACTATAAGGTCAGGAGTGTAAACTTTTTTCTCACACATGCATATGCATACATGCACAAATATGCAATGCCCTGTCTTCATAGGGGACCAAATGGCTGATTTGGCTAACTAACTTATCCCTTACTTAGGCCAGGACTAAAATGGACTTGGTGTTGTAAGAAACTTTACTAGCTCTCCTTTGCTGTTCTTTATAGGACTAAATCAGAAGTAGCAGATCAGACTCACAGAACACTGTGGTTTTTAATATGAAAGGCAAGTTATAAATAACTCACATGGATGAAGCATCTATTTGATACTCAAAGTGAGAAAAGGCTGGCATATACTGTAGCATGTTTGCCAAAGTCAGTATTAAAGCTGAATTCCATGATTTTGATGGATGACTGTGGCAATTTTAAGGATTTTAAGAACGGTAAGACCTTACTGGTCTTTCTTTATTTAGATGTGATTCATTGGCAGTCTCTATATCTTAAATGTAATCTTATATCCACTGAATATAAGAAATAAAAGGAAACATACTGATTGCCTAACAATCGAGACTGACAACATATTTCACAAAACAAATGTAGCACAACCCTATATTAAGATTACAAAAATTTAAATCATTAGGTGATTCCAGTATCAAATCTAGCTATAACAATCGACAAGTGATCCGCAATTTACAACTGCAATATCTGAATGTAGAAAAATTCTAAAATGTCAGTATGACATTTAAAATGACATTGTAGTTAGGTGTAATAAACTTGACATGATGGCCAGTCATCATTTAGCTCTCAGCCATTAAGAGTGTCACGGTACGGGAGGCTCCCCCTACCTGTCGCCTCCGTCATAGCGGCAGTTGTCCTGTTGTTGCGTTGTGTCCGTCCCTCAGGTGGGCCTATTAACCCCTTCACCTGACGGTCGTTTGTCTGTCTATATATGTCTTGTCTTTGAACCAGTTGACTGCTGGTTATTGTTTCCTTAATTTGGAGCAGTGCACGGGTTTTTGGTTTCGCACTTTATTCATTAAACCATTCTATTTCCCTGAGACTTGCATGATTGCTTCCTTTTAGTTCGCACTCCCTGCCCGTCACAAAGAAAAACTAGCCTAGCCAAAGTCAGTGATTAGCATGTGGCTCCGGCAGGCTTATCTACAGCAGCATAACTAAAGGGAGGGGCCTGAGGGTGACCACAGTCAAGACAGTGATGCTTGCTATATTACCCTTTGATTGTTAAGGCTTATGAAACAAATCCATTGTGTTCTGCATGTACTCACAATGGCAAGTTATGAAGTACTTGTACAAAAACTTATAACTATCGACATATGATTGTTAGCCCATATCAAAATAATTAACAGGTTTTTACTTGGATCATGGAATAGTGGCCTTCAGACTGTCTGAGATGCAAACCCATCTCTCTTGAGACATAGATCTCCTCAAATTACTGGGAGGTGCAGTGCTTCTTCTGTGGTGTACCAGTTTACGCATTTCAGAAAGTTGGATGAGTGCAAATGTTTTGTCGTCAGTCCGCCTCAAACATGACTGATGTGTAATTTGTGTTTACTGGAGAGGTTTTGATGGTGGCTCTGTGCTGCGGTCACATCTTAAGTCCCTCACTTAAGGCTTTCTCTGATGTTCACGATGGAAAAAAAGACAAACCAAGAGTGCCAAAACATCTGGGGCCTTCAAACATTTTGTCAAGCAGAACCAATGGAATTTTTTACATAACATGGTTGACCAGTTTCAGGAAACGAGTGTGTGTACATCTGTGGTTAACCTACCTTCATTTGACATTTCAAACGAAAGTGGGAAATCTCAATTCTGAGAACCTCCAGAGGCATTGAAAGCTATTTTTCACCTCTACTTTAAAAATAAAACTATATGAGCGACCATCACACTTTTTTAAAATACTAAACTTGGTAAAGGAACAAATAGAAAGAACTGGACATGCATCTCATCAATATTTGCATCTCTCCATCAAGTCTACATTCCCTTGTCTTGCTATGACTGCTGCATATCTTGCCATATAACAAAATCCACAGAGTAGAATTTATACATACAGCATTAATTCACACAAAGAAGAACACTAATGCAACACTAATACAACACAGACTCTGATGTAAAAATTTGGCCAGTGGAGCGCTACATATTACAACCCATCCCCCAACACTCACTCACACACACATGCACACACTGGACCATTTCAGCTTTAGAGTCGACGGCTCTTGGAACTGTTGGCCCAGAAGCTGCAAAGGAATTCTTGCAGAGTGAGACGTCCGATATAATGCATGATGCTTCAGATTCAAGTGGCTAAGATGCATTCACTATTGTAGATCGCATCCTTTGAGACAGCAGATGTTTATGTAAATTGACTGCATGTTGATTCTGTCAGTGATTAAAAACATTTTACTCACTGCTGAGTGAGTAAGGATAGGGTGTGGGGTTGGGACCTGGGGTTTAAGGCCCTGGGAAGTACGTAGAGAGGTATAGAACAGAATTCCTGAATGTATGATTCACAGTACATGACAAACATTTCCTGAACTGATTTTGCACACAATAATTAGGCACAATCAGTATATATTCCTTGCACTACATGCACAAAAATGTCATAGGACTGCCTTTTTGACTATTTTAAAAAAATAACTTAAGCTTAAATGTTCAAAAACATGGAAAACCCTTTTTAAATTTACAATATGTTAGATTATTTAGCCTGCTTAACTTCTCTTTCAGTCTAAACTGTTGTAAGTGGTGGCCGAAGAATACTTACATTCTAGTTTGGCAGCACATGGTCTTCCGGCCATGGAAAACATCGTATTCTAATACTGTTGGGCTAATAAATAAAGTGGGCAAATAACGTTCAAACTGAATAGGGCATTTTTTCACAAGGACGTCTGAATTCGGCACATAAAAGAATATGTTTTTTTTAAATAAAAACAATATATAATTTTATTTTAAAACTAACCAATTACAATCCACTTCGTATTACATTGCTGATTTTGTCACTTATATAATTTACCTGAGCATCTAATCAGCTGAAATGGGAGTAGATTCTGCAATTATTCAGCAAGTATCAATCCTCGTCACCGTAAGGGTTAAAGAAGGCGGATAGCCGTGTAGTTGTGGGCGGGGATGGAAGAGTTCCTCACCCTCGTGCGTTTGAAGGAGTCAGCTGAGCCGATCTTGTGGGCTTTGCACGCCGCCTGAATTTCTTCGGGAGTACAGAACAGCAGATCATTTAGATTTTACATGTGGCCTCCGACACTTGCACACTAAACCAGGATTTTTTGCAGACAGTTTTCGTGCCCCGAAGACTGCTGTTATATAGGTGAGTTTCTAATAATATTAGAAGTATAAGCTAAACTTTAACGTACACCCTTGTGTGCCTCGCTGGTATGCTGTTTCTTAGTTTGAGTGCTGGTTTCTACATGTGTGAAAAATTATCTTTTATTTGTATTATTTTAAGTAGATGCAAATTTGTAGCAAGGCAAGCAAAATATTTAAGCATTTTGCCGTAAATCCGCAATTTGATGCGTTTGCTCCTGAAGTGTAATAAGATAAACGCTGTTATGTAACAAGTGCAATAGTTCACTTAGAAGTTGTTGGAACGTGTCTCACCATAGTACGTTACGTTCCCGTGTTTACAAACAACTTTGCAAGAGGATGCCTCTGTATTTTGAGCCGACGCGGCCACTCTCCGTAACTACATATGACAATATTCAGTGTACATTAGTCACCCATGGCTTTTAATATTCTTTAAGCCGGCGGCACGTAATCCACGGATAGTGTGCTTTTGTGTTTTTGGACTCTCCATCCAGGACGTGCATGATTCTCGTAGCCTGAAGAAAAGGTGCCACACTTCTAAGTTTACAATATTAGCGCATTTGGCGGAGGCCGACCACAAATTGCAACTCTGGAAGTCATGCACTTCAAACCTGTCAGTTCTATCATTAGGCTAGCGAAACCTAAGCCGCCAGATAAGTCCTCATAAATCGTAACGGAACAGAAGAGGCGATGTGTGGTCTTTTTGCAAATGAGGTCTCCTCAGCAGAGTATGCCCTTCGGGAAACTGATATTGATGTGAAATACAATCCCCTTGTAGGCCTATACAAATCAGCACGTTTTCCAGTATAGTGAAGACAGTGTAATAGCGCAAACCTCCTCACTCACCACCGCGTGAAGTGTATTGTGAATGTGCATAGAGAAATATTAAAAATGCTTATGGCCTATGATATTGTATAAGAGCTCAATTAGTTTTATCCCCCCCTGTTGTTTTCAATATGGAATCCAAAGTTACGACATGATGTTACGGCAGTAATATTTTATTACTCAAAACTTCAGACAGTGAAATTATAAAAACACTTAAAATTATAAAAAACGCTGACCTCATAAGATACCATGGCAGCCCTTTTCTCAGTTAAGTCCAGTCAGCAGATTTCAGAGCTGAGAACTCTGTAGATTGCTTCAGTGAATGGTTAGGAGTGAGTTAAGGTTTGAGAGATGTTTTAAAACCATAGAATGGCTAAGTGCTAGTTCAGATTTTAATGGGCATGTACAGACATGCGTTCATATTCTCTCTCTCTCTTGCTTTCTCTCTCAAGATCTGAAAAAAAACGTGTATTTTTCTCCACATACTCTTTTTATCCACATAGCAGTGAGTTGGCAGTGTTTCCAATCACAAGGCAGTGAGGGAATATATCAGTCCTTAATTGCTGCCTGGAGATCTATCTGATTGATGTCAGTTCAGGTTATAATCTTCTGTTCTTTATTCTGCAAAAGACACAAATGAGATATTCTCACATGGTTTTAGACAAAAGGATAGTGCTGCTTGGTCTCACTTAGTGGCCTTAAGAAGGATCAACAATTAAAGCCAGAGTTGATTTTTACAATATTCTTATGGAAAGTTGGAGATGTTTTTCACATTTTGCAATATTTTGATATCTGACATTTTTAAATAGTATTTTTGGCATATGGACCCATGTGCCCCTACTGTTTCATTTATTGCTATGCATTGGAAGTGGTATATAGCTAGTTGTGGCTGTAGATGTGGCACAATACTGCCCCTAGTGGTAAGGAAAAAACAATCAATTTATTTGCCTATCCCGTATCAATCACATTTCAGCAGCTTTTAGACAAGCTTAACAATGTGTTCAAGTCAGTCTATTATCATCGTAGGCCTATTGTCAGTACAGTTTCATTTATATTTTACAGGAAATATTGAAGAAAAAGCTATTGCAGCATCATGATTTGTGTTGTGTATAAATTATTAGTTTATTTTATATCAAGACACTTAATTGAAGACCACATCGGAGGATCTGGAATGGTCATTGTTGATGTATTAAGCACCTTCAAGAAGAATAGTGTTGTCAAAAATGAAAATGTACATACTTGGAAAATATACATACACACACACATGCGCGTCTGTCTCACACTGATAGAGTGCCAGGCCGTTTCAATGAGCTCTTTTGATTTCACTATTCCATTATCGTCTGCCAATGACTACATAAATTCCACACATTACAGTACAAGAACATACTCAATTATACAATACCAAAGGATGCACAGAACCGTATGCCACATAAACTATGTAGTAATTTCATCTTTATGTACTCATACACAGGCACACACCTGGAGGCTTCAGGTTGGCATATCACTGCTGCTCTGTCTCAATGAGTCTTTTAAAGTCAACTAAAGGCCACTGAATGTTTAATAACACACCTCCTTTTGTTCTTCTCCTCCCCCAGTTACATGCACACACACAATATCATTCTGGCTCTCTCTCCAAGCCTTTAAGAAGGTCCTGAAATAGCTAAATTTTCATTTGTTTTCATTACTTCAGAGCTAAAGCATTTTAAAACTACTCTTCAATCATTTAGACTAATATATGTAAAGGGGTCTTTCTTACAAGCTCCAATCAGCCCAAAGGTTTGTTTTTTTCCTAACTGGATTAAACACACAGAACGATGAAGTGTTTATTTGTTTAACCATCGCCATGGCCATTTCATATGTTTCTCACGCTTGCACTTAAGTTGAAATTACTATTGCAGTCACAGTTTTTCTTGGCACCACTGAAAACCTTTTTTTAGTGGGAAGGCACATGTTTGTCGATGTTGATTATGATATTAGAGGGAAGACATAATTTTTCATTGTTGAGAATGGACTTTTTTTAGCAGGAAACCAATTTTAGCCACTTATTGTGAGCTGCATGGTAGTTTCACCTTTCAATCTAACAAGTGTTTGTCTCCATAGTACCGTGCTTTTATGTTTGTCCCAGACTAACTGACAACTGACTTTACTTTTCAGTAATTCTCCACAACAGTAGGTCCTCTACCAAGACTATCAATTGTAAATCATCAGGCAAGAAGAACAGGGGAATAGGATTGCAGTAGAGTTCCTGCTGAGTTCAGCAGTTCATGTCTTTAGATTCTTTGAAATACTGTAAATCGCCTGAAATAGTTGGTTGTGAATAAAATTTCATAAGAATCTCCAGCAAATTGTGAAGCACATTATAAGCACTGATATAAACTTATCTTGCACAGTCCCAAACGTAGTCTCACGTAGTAAAGAAACCGCTATGGCATTTTCATGAAGATGCTCTTGGCGGGCCGCTAATCAAGTTTCCCCATGGACTGGCCTGAAACAAAGGCAACATGGCTTTACGTAACTGGTAAATGGCTGGGGGCTGAGTGGAGCCGGTATTCTCATTTCCCATGAAATGGACTTCCACGTGCGCTGTGAGATCACGACATTCTACACACGTGCCCCACATTTCTCACCTGTGTACCAGGCATTTCAGCTGTAACCCCATACAGCTGCTGTTACGCAGACCTCAGGGCGCTGCCAGGCCTCCCAGCGTGCTGTGTGATCTTGGAGCGACACCCCGTTGACTGCAGACTATGCACTGCTCACCTGTCACATGATGAGGGGCATATGACTGGTGGTATGGCTTGGCTAATTTTATGCCACTGCTTCTCTTGACCAGGTGATGAAGCCTAGTTCAAATGAACCTGTGTAGGCTCATTGGTGAGCGGCTTCCAGTGTTTGTATGAGTGAGAGAAGATCATTTTGGTATGGAATCATGGTTTCAAAGTTATTAATGCTGTTTGATTAGACAGTTGCCTCACCTTCAAAATAATTTAGATTGAAACACATTTGCATCTGTTACCATTCCTTCATTCAGATATATTATTTTTAATCCCTACTCCAGTGGTTCTCATCTATTTTGTGTCCAGCAGCTTCCTTATACTGTATGTTGGAGTTTCTTCTTCTGGATTCCCCAAGAATTGTATTGCATTGTTTATTCTACACGGGGATGTAGACAGCACGGAGAACACTTTGACTAAGTGACTAGACCAACACGTTATGCTGTGACCTTTTCTACTACCTTGCATGTTTGAAGCTTATTCTACATGATATGTGACACACAAGAGCATGGTGTTGCTCACACTTTTTGGGGGGAGCTTGGAGATACCGATGCTCGCTGAATACATCTTACATTATAAACAAATTTATGAAAAGCAACAATTTTCTCATATGTAGATTTCTGCCCATCTTAAGTCCATATAAACCAACGGTTTTGTTTCTGATTTGTAAATGATTAGTCTGAGTGTTTAGTCTATGCCTTGACCAGGCATAATTTAACAACAACAAAAAAGACAGTTCTCCAATAAGTAACTGTTTTGACTTTATATCGTGTGTGCTTAATAATTAAAGTATGCCATTCTTGATGTGGTCTCAGTCCTTCACATGGAGGACATGGTTTGTGCATCAACCTACAGTTTTTGTAGCAAAATGTTACATTATTTTTCACTATCAGCTTGTTTTAAAATTGACAATCCTATACATTTGACAATCAATATGTTTAGACTAGATTATCATAAGGAATTCCAAACAATAACACACCTAGGAAGGGGGGACTGTGGAGTGTTAAATGGCACTTCAGGAGCTGAACTTTCCAAGCACCACCAGTTGGCGTATCTGATGATCCTGGAGTTTGACCAGACGTCCTCCCTCCTTCCATAACTAGTTATCACTGCCTTCTTCAATGTACTTTGGCTTAGAGAAGGAACCCAGAAATTTCGCCTTGCTTCTCACTGATCACATAATGCTATGTTTGGGGCCTTTGGCTTCCCTGAACAACATTTTCATTTTTACTTGTTTTCACTACGCAATTCAAAACACTGCTGTGCAATGTTGGCATTTGATTGCTATATAATGTTTATAGCAGCTGTCTGTCCTCCTCAGTGGTCAAAATGGCTTGGTAGAACTTTTTCAAGTGACATAATGAGGCATGTGTGTTTGCATGTGTTTCTCTCAGCCAGCATTTTGGAGTTTTTAATGTTTCTTATGGTTTTGCTTTGTTCTAGGCTGTGGACTTGGGCTAAATGCTTGTCCTGAATCAGCCTGTCTGAAAGCTGTATGGCTCAAAATGTTAAATCAGAATGTTCCAGGTTGAAACCAAAACACTAGTACTGTTTGGACTCGCTCTCTCCCGCCATTGCTGATGTTCACTTTCCGTTACTCTCCCACAAAGCACTTGTGAACGTTCTGTTTGCATTTCCTGCCCTCTCCTTCTCGCTGGACGAGACAGGAGTTGCTACTTTAAGCATTGTTCTTTTCGCCCACTATGTCCCGGCCAGCCCGTCTGAATGCTGATGCAGTTCTTCAGTTTTTTTTTTAAAATTATGGTATGTACTGTGTTCATTATGGAACTTTTTACGATCTGTTTTCTGTTAATTCCAATTTAGTCTATCGTTTTCGTAGGTTTGGCTGAAATTCTGTTTCCCCCACTTTTGCCCATGACCTGCTTATATTGTTCTAGTTGCTCGCCCTTGGCGTGTCCACAACTTTTACCACTCTAGGGTGAAAGCTGTCTCTCTTGACACACATAAAGCCTGCAGTCACATCTTTAACAAGGGAGCTGCCTTGGGCGTTTTTCATGCTAAGTGCTCAGTTCTGCAGAGCAGCAGCAGTTGCTGGATTTTCTGTCCTGTGAATCGAGGGGTGTGGATATGGGAAGTGGGAACAAGACCAGCTCTTTTACCTTGAAACCTTCAGCCTCAGGACGGCATGTGGCATAGCTGGGAGTTGGACCTGGGCCTCAACCTGCAAGCTCACTAAATTAGTGTTGCTGGATAACATCGTCTGATCTGGTTCTGACATTCTTAGCCTCACAACATGGTTCATATTATATATGCTGTGCACCTTTCGTCAAAATCTGCATGTTTCTCAATATTTCATAGGCTTCTGGTTATCTTTTCCAGCTAGTGTTTTTTAGAGAAATTACAGAATATGTAAATAAAAAAAATGGTGTTTTTTCCATCAGCTTTCAATTTTGTTTTTATAGTACTGTTTTGTATTATACAAATGTATGTTTCTCATCAATTTTGATACATGCAAAAAGCAATCACAAAAGGCCAAAATAAATAAATAAAATTGAGCCTCAGGACAAGTTTTTTTTTTTTTCTTCAAATTCTTGAAATCTGTATTGTACAGTTTTACTTACTGCTTTGACTGCTCTCCCTCCTTCCCTCCCCCCGTGTCTCTCTCTCTCTGTGCCCCTGCTGTTGCTCAGGTGAAGGTGTAGCAATCAGAGGATCATGGCTGTTGCTGAATGCCCAGACTACTTCCTTCACCACTCCAACTACCAGGTGGGCTCCGTTTGCTTCTGAACACTGGACCTAGCAGCTCTTCAAAACAGGGCCAGCAGGCGTTGTGCTTGCGACAGCTCCAAGCTGTTCTTCACAGGTTTCTCCGTAGCACATTCTTTTCAGAAGTAGGTTTACTTTTTTTTTTCTTTTTTTCCCCTCCCACTGTTGAACTACCACATCCAGATATTTTCTGAGTATAATCTAGGTAACTAAAACACCGCAACTACTGCATTTTTTGGGGCTTGTGGTTCTAGTGTGACAAATGCGTGCACACACACACACTCCTGATCCGCATGCCTATTGTCACCATGGTGTTGCCATGGCACTGCACAGCTGACATGCTGACATGCAAAGTGGCGGCTGCTGCTATTTTTACTGGGGCCTCCACCGTGCTCTGCCCTCCCTCTCTCCCTCCCTTGACATCTTTCACTCCCTCTCCAGCTTTCCCCTCAGTCAGCTGCTGCTTGAGATTTTTAGCATACTTTTCCCTGTCAGCTTATACTCTGCCCCTTTTTGATGAACTGTGCACAGAACATAGTGTGTGTGTCATGACTGTCATGCAGGTGTAATTCAAGTATTGCTTACACAAACTCATGGGCACTTGAACAGACTGGGATTTGTGTGTGCATGCATGCATATGTGCCTCTATGCATACCATCCTCCCGTCCCCTCCCCCCTCCACCGCTCCACCTCACTGCTCTGTCACTCTTCACAGAACTCAACACCACCCCCCCCCTGCTTTCCCTCTGCCCCACTTTCTCCACTGCCCCTCCCACTGCAACAGTGTAGCACTTGGCAGAGCCTTCCATGTGCTCATCGGTGTGGGGGCAGAGTAGGGAAGGTGGAGGCTGCTGAGGGCAAGGACTGCCCTCTTTCTGCAGGATTATATAAGTGCACAGGGAGGTGGGCTGTGGTTTCAGAGAGCACGCAGCCAGAACCAGCCCAAGCTAAGAGTGGAGCCCAAACATCCAATGCAGGAGAACACTGGCTGCCTGGCCACATTTGTCTGCACTTCTGCATCTCCGCTCTCAGATCTGTCTGTCTGTCTATGCCTCTCTCTCTCTCTCCCTTTAAGAATCCTTTTCCATGAGTCTTCACACACTATAAAGTGACATTGTTTAGTAAGGCAAGGTTGTGGATTGGTTGAATAAACTTTGGTGATTGTTTGTTTATTTAAGCTGAGGTTGGGGATGAAGGTTAAAGGTCAAATGGTGGGTGGGGGTGTAGTGAGTTATCTGGTATTGAGTTTGTAAGCCTTCTGTAGTGCATTCTGTAGCGTGTGTGAATATATCCCTTAGGGATAAATAAAGTGTTCTATCTAAATCCATTTGAGTCATGTCTGTCACCATCTTTGCTTAGTCAGTAAGAAAGTTAATGGTTCATGGTTTTGTTTCTTCTTCACAACTCTTGTCAGTGTGTGCATATACTGTATGTAGGCACGTGAAGGCCCACAGTGCCAGAGGTTTGACAAGCACTCTCCGCAGTTTATAGCTGCAGAGTTCAAAGGTCAAGCCCTTAATGGCTCGACTTTCTTTTGGCTCTTTGTCAGGAGCATACGGCCCTTGTAACCCCGCTTTCTAGGAAAAGAGTCCTCCACATCGCCCCCTTAGAATCAGCTGGGTTCTGGTAGCTGGAACCTTTCCAAAACAAAGCGCACACACACACTGCCACGCTCATGCACTACCATGCTCACACAGTGACATGCACACACGCGCACAGTCCTCGCATTCCTCTGCCCCCCTCAGCAAGTCTTCCCCTCAGTGCCCCTCTTCCTCACCCTCCCCGGGGCTCAAACCGTTTTCTGGAAGCATGCAAGAACATTTTGGACAAATAAATTCTACAAATACATGAACATTGCAAAAATGAAGCTGCAGCCCTTCTTGACTTGTTGCTGTTTTTTATTTATTTTTTATTGACTTTGTTTATCTAAGTGCTTATTTCTGGCAATTGCATAGATATTCCTCTGGCTGAGGCACTAGAAAATTAGACAGTCTTTGTCAGAGCTATAAATTTCATCCATTTTGCAGAAGTTTTTTTTTTTTTTAATTCTGAAAGCCAGAGGGGAAAAGAGGAGCAATAAGACCTTTGAAACAGACTGCTTCCTGGAAACCGCTTCCGTGTTCCTGGGTTTCTTAGAAAACTGGAAGTTGAAAGTATGGCTTGATATATTTCTTCTTCACCCCTCCCCCCACCACACACATTCTTCTGCTTTTTGGATTCTTGGTGCTGCTTTAAATTAGAAGGTGTTGGAGGGCCATTGTGTGTAAATTTGTCTTTTGGAAGAACATATCTATTTTTGCTTGCTGAATTTGTGTCATTGACTCTCTGAGCTGTGTGTGTGAGAGAAAATGTTTGTTTTGTTTCTCTGGGGCCTGACTGGCATGATCCAAACAGCATAACACATTGTGTCTACATGCTGCACTAGATTAAAGTGTGTCTATGTCCTCTTAATTTGACTATTTTTCTCTTTCAGGACAACGTTGACCACACATCCTCCCAAGGCCCATCTGGGATTCTTCACTTCCAGCAGTCAACCAATCAGAACTCTCGTAATCACCAAGGTGGGTTTGCTATGCTTACATATGATATTCTCCTCTTTAGCTGATATCCAGGAATTTATTTATTTTTTTGGCAATCCAGATTTATTCTTATGATGAAACACTATAATGAAATTATAAAGCAAAACAAAATACGCTCACAAAGTATATACTCTGTTCATGCATTTGTACTGAAAGAGTTAAGAACTGCAGAATGTGTGTTTGGGTCACTTGGCATCTCTGAAGTTACCGAGGCTTTGTGCCTGTTTCTGTGCAGAACCTTACCTGAATCCCACACAGACACAGGTTTATATCTATGAGCAGGGTCGTTGGCTTGGGATTTAGGCATGCATAAGCATGATGAGTGTGGGTGTAGGGGGTATGGGTGGGTATGGTGTGCAATTACACTTTTGCAGCATGAGGTACATGGACGTATCTGGTCTGCATAAATGTAAATGCATAAATCACATGTTTAAACATGCCACAGATTTTTAACCTGTGAATGTTGGCACGTATGGTTGTTATATACATTTGTGAGTAGTATCCACATACATACTAGATGACTGAAAAAATGAACAATAAAGAGTTAAATGAAGAAATGGGAACATTTTGGGGCATATAAGAGAAACACAGTAAGACATTCCAACTGTCTAGTGTTACACACATCTCTAATATGTGTAGTAAAATCTGCTTCATTATAATCATTTAACTTGTATTAATGTTAGTTATTCCCTGATCTCTTATGGTTTGACATGGAGATAATGGTGCAACAGCTGTCTAACACATCTTGGATGTTTAAAAATGTGGCATGAATGTTACATGACCTCACTATATGGTTCAGCAAAGCTGGATTCTTTTTGCACAGAAGATTATTGGTGAAATTCATAGAACAGATCTGACATTGCCAGATTTAACACTGAGCAGGATCTCAGAATGTCATTAACATTTGCCATTAGAAATGTTCATGTAGGTCTTACACAACTATAAACGCATGTAGACTGCGGACAGATCCAGTTTTGCTGCTCTTCCATTTACAAATCCCGCCCAATGTGTTCAATTAAGTGTGTGTGTAGAACTGCTGAAGCCACACCACTAGAGAATGGTGGGAATAGTGACAAGAGTAGGTGACTTCCATGGCCTGAATGCTATTGTATTCAGTTAATTACCAGCTCTGTGCTTGAGGAAGTGTGCACATCCAAATGCCCAATATTTGCACAAAGGAATGTTACTGCACATGCGTGCTGATGAAGAACACTGAGGATCTTTCGTAAGTGCTTTTGTAAGTCATCCATTACTGCTGTTTTGAATTCTGAACCAGGAACCTTTCAAGCATTATTGACTCAACCAGACCATTTATGCATGTTCATGCCATGCCTGTCATTGGGTCATGTCAAAAAATGGCCAGTGAAATGTAAAGACTGACTGGGATCAAGGAGCAGAACAAAGTTCAATGCTCAAATCCAGCCACATGTTTGAAGTGGCCAGTGGGGTAGTGAATTCTAGCAGCGACCTTTTCATCACAAGCACATGTACAAATTGCTCCTAGAGTGATATCATCGTTAGTTTTACTAACGCAGTAAGGTAACATACTAATTTTGGAGTAGTTAAGTAAACACCTTAAGGTTGTACCACTTAAAATATTTTAGGGAGACCACATGAAGAATAGAGCTAAGTTAGGAGAGATCAGTACTTGTGTGTGAACACCTAGTACAAATGAGATGCACCTTGGAAGTTAAAGAAGGTCAGATAGGCCAGTGGGAAGAAACCAGTGAAGCTAATGTGCTCCAAGTATTCAGCTGGTTGATCCACATTGCTAGATTAACCGCTGACACCTGGTGGTGGTTTTCTGTAAGGACATGATCATAAATTTTAAAGTGTTAAATGATCACATTAGTAGAGACTTCTTTGCTTGTTTTGATCTGTTACAGGGGTTATGTGGTCTTAATGATCTCCAGATAGGTGTGTTCTGCTCTCTTGGCTGACAGGAGGCTTGTGTATATCAATTACTTTTCACTTTTAAATTTCTTCTTTTGTGCACTCCTAGTTGGCCTTCCAAATATGTGCAGTGATATAGAAATGACTTGCTTTCTTTTCACGGTACCTTCTTCCTTCCAGATGATGATGTAGATCTAGAGGCTCTGGTGAATGACATGACCTCTCTCTCGCCCTATGAGAGTCTCTACTCCACATACAAAACCCAGCACTCTGAGTCTGTCCCTCTTCTGCACAACGGCCAAGGCAACAGTGCCCAGGGTAACCAAGCGGCTCCATCCCAGCGGACTCAAAGTAACCGAGCGACCGCCCAATCTTCACTTGGCCCAAATGTGCGCCGCTCTCAACCCATGCACATACTTGCTGTTAGGTAACTAACACATGCGCACATACACACATACATGCATACAGAGATGCTGATTGATTGTACCATCACAGCTAGCGGTTTAACTTTGCTGCTCGAGTCCTTCTCTTCCTCTCTGTGCACTGTCTTTGTTTCTGGTTTTTATGATGCAGTGCTGCTGTCCCTATAAGTAAGTGTGGCATCAAAGAACTGAGTGGTGTTGGTTCATGTTTTTTCTCTGTCAGTGTAACATTTTATCCATGATCACTGATATTGCCAGAAATGTGTGAACTCTATTACCGAGTTAAGACAATACAGCGCATCGATTTGATATCTTACTATTTCAGCTTATACGGAATGATCAGCCAGCCCTAACTGAAACATGTAATTAGGTTTTGTAATATTCTCTCTGGGTGAGTTCTAAATGCTGGGGTATGCATTACCTTTTTAAGACCCCCGTTTACACTTTCATTGTCTTACTTCACTCCCACCCTATCTCCATCAGTCTTTTCAAAAACCTTCTTGAGTCATATTGAGCTGTTCAGTGCCCCCCCTTTCTCTCTCTCTCTCCCCAAATCACTCACTCCCTCTCTCCTCATGCCCTCTTTCTCACTATTCTTGACTGTGAGTCGTTCCACCCAAACACGCCATAATGGGTTCACGTGGAGGTTTCCGACTCCACGCGCAACCTCGTTCTCAGCACAACCCTCCCCCCTTTTTCTTGCACTGACTCTGTCATGAACTGCAGGCCCCCACCTCTCCGCCCCACTATGCTTCATTCTTTGAGAGTAATGCTCTTAGTTTCTTTGTGTGCTGGTGCCTGGGCCACAGCAGGCTCATGTTATTCCCAGCCTTACTGATCTAGATCAAAGAGGTGCAGACCCAGGTTTAGCAGCCATTGGCTACGAGGCTGTCTGTTGAATTCCAAGTTGCACCATGGAAGTTCATGAACCTTCTCTTTTGCTGTCTTCATCACTTGGGGGGTTGGGGGGTTGGATTTTTCACCTTCAACGATAAAAACGTATGGAGAGAATATTGAACTCATGCCGTATGTGTGCTTGAGTGGGAGAAAGACCCGTCACTGTCTTGTTCAGATCTGTCTAATTTCTGAGGGGTCCAGCACATGGTTGTAGTACAATTCTTCATTTTCATTGAACTGGCTCAACTGTGTACGTGTCACCCCCTGCAGGCGGCTGCAGGAAGAAGAGCAGCAGGTGCGTCCCGCATCCCTGCCGGCCATTCCGAACCCTTTCCCTGAGCTGTGCAGCCCTGCAGGATCACCCACTCTCAACTCCACCTCCCTGACACAGCCATCCAGCACACACGTAAGGTTTTTACACACTTGGTCTCACACACACACACACACACACACATGCTTTCTCACAAATGCAAGCACTCGTTCATTCTCTGTCCCCTTTTATTACACATAGTTACACATCCATGCACACACACATGCACAATAAAAAAGTCTATCTATCTTCAGTTGGAACCTAAGTTGCATGCACATAAGTCATTACTTTTGTGTGGCTATTACACATCTGATGGTTTTATTTCTATCCTTTATTTCATGCACACCCATGTTAATGAGCTGTATCAAAATGAAATCAACCACATTGATTTTGGGAGGGGTGTGTGCATGTATGAGTGTGTGTGTGAGGGGGTGGGGGAGTATGAGGTTGTTGTGAGAAAGGGATTAAGTGTATGTGTATGCCTCATATTATTGTAGACTCCTTGGCAAGAGAAATGGCAAAACAAATAGTGTCTGCTGCTGGGAACTAAGTTGTGAAGTCTTCCTGTGTCTGTGTGTGTGTGTGTTTGAAACTGTAAAGCTTTTAAACCCTTTTTTAACTTTCAGAAGTGCTTAGTTGTCATTAAGTGTTTGGTGGCCCCATGTTTGCCATACAGGCTGCACGTGTTTTTGTTGGCCCCCGGCTTGCGTTCAGAGATTACCCAATGACCTGTGTGAAGGTTATCTCGCAGTGCATGGCTAGTTTTGACAGTCTGGCCATTCATCTTTTGTGATCACACCTCCCCACACATGCACGCACACACATGCACTCTGACACAAAAGGGTACCTCTCAAAGGAAAGGCAAACCATTTCCAAGGCGCCTTGAGATTGCGTGTGGTGAGTGTAGCGGAGTGTGTGTGTGCCGGACAGGACGGTCCTGTATCCATAAAAGTCCATCTCCTTTCCACTTCATATCTTTCTTTAGTGTCCGATATGGGGAGGCACTTCCTTGAGAGAAGTGAGTTGTTTTCCTTTCACACGCCTCTGTGCTTGCTTCTGCGTGCGTGTGTCTGCATGTGCATGTGTGTGTGTGCACCTCTACATCTCTGCCAACTCCCACAACCCTTCCTTCCTCCTCCCTGTTCTAATCATACTTTCCCACAATCCCCAGCCCCTAGATCCTCTTCAAAAGGTAAACAAATTGCACAAACACATACATCATACAAGTGTGTCTTGTAACCTATTCAGTAAAACCTGAGTCAGTCTGGCCAAAGATTGTCGTATTTCTCTAGATTCACACATGCTTCCCCTAATAAGTGATCTTGGATTATGTTCTTTTTGCAGTGGTATTTTAGTTTTGAGATTTTAAATTCCCTCCAAAGCTGTATTTGTATAGGTTCTTCCTCTGTCAAATATATTATACATGTCGCGTATATATCGCATCTGTTGATGGTCATCTGAACACACAGGATTCTATCTCTAGGTCTTTTTCTCATGTCTTTTTTTTTTCTAATTTTTCTCTTTGCTTGACATCCTGCCTTACCCCTGCCGCTGTCCGTAATCCTGTCCACATGCCCGGGATCTTGGCTGGGAAGGAAGTTGGCAGGATGGTCCAGCTGTGCAAAAGGCTGTGCCTTCACCGCTCATAATTCCCACACCTTAGGGAGCACCTCATCACAATCCAAGGGGAGGTCATTGCAGCCAGATTGTGGTGCTGTCTGAGGAGATTGACTGCTGGCCACAAATGAGTCTATTATTTTACTTCCTTCTACTGAGAGCATAACAGATGGATATGAAAGCACATGACAGGGAAGATTCACTGGCAGCTCACTACACTGAGTTTGAAAGAAAGCATTGAAACCAAGGACATAATCAAAGAATCCATATCCAATGGTAAAAATAGACCCAAAAAATCAAGATCTTTAAATATTTCTTGACCCTAGGTCTGGCACGGATCATAATCAGTATTACTCAGTATAACTGATCTGGCAAGTATAGAAAGTTGACGTGTGTGCTGTTGGTGGATGCTGCTGGCCGGCATCTGGCCAGGTTGACTGGTTCCCAGTGACTGAGGCAGGAACGATCCGTCGGTTTGGCTGGCCCTGGATCAGTCGGAGATCGTTTCCTCTCAGTTCCGGCAAGCTCTGCAGCAGCTGAGTGACTGCACCAGCCTGTGACCGGTGTGTGATCTATAACCTTTTTACTCATTGAGCCAGATGAGTCAGACGCCCCATAGCTGGGGCCACAGAGCGCCAAAGAACACCATGCACAGGGCAGATGGTGAAATGGTAAACTCGGCCAACCATGCGATCAATGATTCTTTTGAGTGTGATGTCATGGTTTGGGAAAACTGCCCCTCTCTCTCTCTATCTCTTTCTCTGTGTGACACACACTCACAGACTGGAACAAACGCACATGGTTTCTTCATTATTTTCTCAGGAGGGCTGTGTGACCTGCCCTGACTGGCGGGAATCAGCAAGAGATGCCCAGGTTAAAGAGGGCATAATCCCTTGTGCAGGACTCATTACCCAACCTGCCATGTCGTCTCCTACAGAGCGTGGGAATGGCTGAAAGAAACAGGAGACTCATGCATTTATTTATTTTTTTTGCATATTTCATATAGCTATAATAAGTGTGTGTTCGAGTACACCTGTGTGTGTGTGTGTGTGCAGGTGATGTGTGTGTTTACACTGGCATTGCTGTCCTGCAGACTAGATTACAGCATTTGCCTACAGCTGCAGTTCTGAAATCTCTGTCTGTGTGTGTTGACCTGTGAAGGCTTATGAACACTGTATAAGCTGGTCGGAGCTTTGAGGGGTCTCTTAAGATGCGCTAGTGCTGATGTCTTTGCTGGCAGACACATGCTAGACAGTGGTGATCGCACTCAAAGAGTGAGGTGTCATACAAAACTTTATGGCGCTGAGGTAACTTTTGAGTGGCAGTAACAAAAATACTTCAAGTCAAGTCAAGTCAATTTTATTTATATAGCGCTTTTTACAACACATGTTGTCTCAAAGCAGCTTTACAAATTGTATGGGTCCAGATCCCTGATGAGCAAGCCAAAGGCGACAGTGGCAAGGAAAAACTCCCTAAGATGGCGGGGAATAGGAAGAAACCTTGGGAGGACCAAGACTCAAAAGGGAACCCATCCTCCATTGGGCAGCCCGTTAGCACCATATTGGGCGGCCCGTTAGCACCATGATGTCTATTCACACAAACACACGCACACACAGACATAGAGTGATGGATTCCAATAACCTAACACCAGCAGAGATTTCTAGGGAAAGCACATTGCATATTTAGAGTGTGTACAATCCATCAATCTAAAATGTACTAAGAACTTTCAAAAGGTGGTTGTGTGTCTGGGGATGATTCTAGGTCAGGCACAGAGGGATTTGTTAGTGTTTTCAGCAGCTCTCCTTATGCACTCATTTTTTCATGACAAATTCTGATATGCAGGCTTGTATTTCAATAAGAAAATTTCTTGGTGTGTCTGTGTGTGTGTGGTAGTGGTGATCGTAGTTGTAAGTGTCAATGCAGCCATTAAGTGTCATTCTGACTTTTAATGACGAATCAGGAAGGGGGTGTTGTCTGTGTGGGTGTGTGCACCTAAACAGACACAAGAACCCCACCCCTCCCAAACTCCTAAACATGAAGCAAGAAGAGACAAACTGTTCAGTGTTAACTTCATGCTCACAGTTCCCTTCGACAGGTTAGGATATCGCTGTCTGAGAATATTGTTGTGTTGCTTCTGGTTCTGATTACAGGTTACATGTAAATGTAACATCTAATCTAATGTAGATTACGGTATACTGTCAAACAGAATACATCACACCTCTAATTTTCATGCAGGATTGTAGTGGCAATGCACTAATAATGGTAATTTACATAGCATTAATGAGAGATTTTAGACCTCAAAAATAGGGTGGTGGTTAAAACATTGCTTAAAGTCAAATCGTGCCTCAGAACATATGATTTAATGACAATTTAATAAGATTCAAATATAGTATATAGCCATTGATGACTGACTGTCAAAGCCTTAGGCACTATTTTAAAAATATATAAACATACAAATCAAAATGGAAATAACTAAATGTTTCTTTTGAACAATATTGTATAAAAAAGTGTAATTGTAGGGCCCAAATAACATTCTACTGAACAAATCTGAATTACAAACAAGCATGACAGAAAAATGACAAGTCTGTGCTGGAAAAAACATCTTAATTTCAATCAATATGCTCTTTAGAATCTCAGTTTGTAGATGGGTTTGATCAGTGCAATTAAGTTTATTTCGGTTATACAACATAAGCAAAAAGAATAAATATATAAACAGAAAAACACAACAACAGTTTGCTGTAATAAACATGTCAGAAAAATAAATTTAAACCAAAGAGGAGTAGGCTGAAGCTATATCTTATTTTGCCTACCCTATTTATATCATCTCACATTCCTTCTATTCTAAAGCAAAATGAACAGAAAAAAACACATTCTATCTATAATCATTGTTCAAGTTTATAGGAGTTCACTACCTTACTCTTGTACTTTATTTTTAAATTTGCTTTGTGAACTACACATTTTCAATTCCTTGCTGCAACTATTCCACAAAGTTAACCCCCTGACTGATGCACATCTATTTTTTTATATTAGTCCTTGCTCTCACTTTTTTAAACATACTTGTTGCCCTAAGCTCAGATTTATTGTCTCTAATTTCAAAAAGCTTCTGAATACAGATGGGAATCATTAAATTTCAGAGCATGTACCTTAATAAACAGTTTGTTGGTTGATTCATAGAATTCTGCTTGGTTGATAATTCGTATTGCTTTTTTCTGTAGCATGAAGATTGGATGTGTATTAGTTTTGTATGCATTTCCCCATATCTCCACACAATAGGTCATGTATGGAACTATGAAAGAACAGTACAGTATATATAGTGACTTTTGGTTTAAAATATATTTGGCTTTATACAGTATTGCAATAGTTCTGGACATATTAATTTTTACATTATTTACGTGTGGTTTCCAACATAATTTATGATCAATTATCACACCCAAAAATGTATTTTCATACACTTTCAATTTCAACATCATCTAACCTAAGTTTTACTTCATTCCTGATTTGTCGGTTACCAAATATCATAAATTTATTTGATGATTGATGTAATTTATCAGATTCCCAGTGTTCCCAGAACCAGGATTGTTTAATCCTACATAATATAATATAATATTTAATTTTAGTTTGAGCGCCATAGAAATTATTTAAGTAGAAGCACATAACTTTTGATTTTGATTGAAGCTGTATGGGAGGGTGGAGGGACCTGAGATTCAGCCTTCCCTATATAGCTTTCAAGTGTTTCAAATGGTTTCCACTGGTTGCCCTTACTGACTACTACTGTGCTTCTACATGATGGGTGTGTGTGTATGTGCAGGACTGTACAGATTCTGGTGTCACAAGCAAGACCCTCACAAGCAAAGGCACTGAGATGCGCACACACACACATAGCCATAGACACAAATTGTCTCCATTATGGACTGACTTTTTGGAAATTCCCCTAATCTAAATAAGGGTGACTTTGGGACAGGCAAAAATGCACACTGCCTACAAAAAGTATGTGTGTTTATGTGCATTTTGAGTGTATGAACCGTCTGTAGGTGTCTATAATTTGGCTTGCTGAAAATGTTTAGTTTCCACTCACAAGTCTAAAGTAGGTGTGTTTCCTTATCCTGTTAGTTGAGGGCAGTAACAAAACTGACCTTGGTTAAGTTTCCAGAAATGTTTCTAAGTTTGAGGACAGAGTTTGTGGGATCTGAACAGTCATCTTTTTTGTTACTGGAAATGCTTATCTAAACAAAAACAGCAAAACAAAAGACAACACCCCCACACACATGCACACACATTGTGGATAGCCATTGTACTGCTGACATGATTCACGTAGTTTAGGTTTGTCTCTTGAGTCACATGGTGTGTGAAAACTGCAATGCATTGCCAGAGTTTAAATACACACACACGGGGCTAACCACACATTTCAGTTTGCAACCCTCTTGTGATACTTCTGCTCGCCTCTCAAACCCCTGAGCAGGGAGCCTGTGCTGAGAAACCGGATGGAATCGAGGTGGTGTTACGTGCGTGCGTCTCGCAGTGGCCCTTGCTAAATGTCTGCTTTTAGTGGCCTCCTCCAACCTGTGTCTGCCTCCCAGTCAACTGACTGTGATTATGTGCACTTGCGGGACATGAGTCCCCTGAAAACCTTGTGACCCAGTGTTACTAAAAACACCATCATGAGAAATCTGTTTTTCTTTCTGTCTTCTCTGCTTCTTTTGTTCTTCCTTTGTTCTCTCTTTTCTTTTTCCTCCACGATATACTAGTGCAAGTGCTCCATCACAGTACAACGTCGTAAATGAGTTGTCATGGCCAACTCTGCTCAGGTTGCATTGCCTGAAACTTCCCAAAGGTGATGACTCCCCTATGCTAGTGAGTCTGCTTAACTGGGTCCTTCATGTAATTCAGATTTATGTAGTGTCACTAAAATATATACATGCACTCAACATGTGTAATGTCTAAAATTTCATTAAAAATTGGAATAGTCCCAGATGATGATGGGGCCATCTGCGAGTGATGGGTAGATCAGTGACCTCAGACCTGTTATTTTAAGTTTCACCTGGATGCACCAGTCACTCCATTGATATTGTGCAGAAATTCTGTCCTTCTGTCTGGTCTGTATACACACACGTGCCTGTACCCATGCTGTCTGGTCTTCATATACATGCCTCTGCTCCTTCTGTCTGGTCTGTATGCACACACCGTCCCCATGCCTTCTGGTCTTCATACATGCATGTCTGTCCTAATGCTGTCTGGTCTTCAATCAGTTATATAAAAACCAAGTACATGTCTTTGAATTCTATAGATTTGTGAATCAGGACATAATCAAAATGATCTGGTTAATAGGTCCAATAAATATAACCTCAGATGAACAAAATATATGAAAGTTCCTTATCATTATGCATGTAACAAAAATGAGGCCAAAATGCAGAGGCAGTATATGAAAAGTTGCACCCTTACTGTTTCAATAGGAATTAAGAGGGTAGTGAGTAGCCAGGTCCTTCCTGCTAATGAAATGCCCTTTGCTGGACTGGAGCATTTAGGTATGTGTTATCTCAATGCTGAGGAAAGACATCAGCAATGATCGTAGAGAAGCAATTTTTGTTGCTCATTAGTCTGGGAAGGGTTATGAGGCCATTTCCAAACATGTTGGTCTTTCTCACTGTAGAATGATGGATCTTCCTATCAAATTCACCCCAAGGTCAGAATGTGCAGTTCTCAGAGAAACTGCAAAAACCCATGAGTAACATCTTGGACTCTACAGTTAACATGTTACATGTTCAAATTCACAGCAGAACAATTAGGAAAAAGACTAAACGAGTATGGCCTGTTTGGAAGGGTTGTCAGGAGTAAGCCTCTTCTTTCTAAAAAGAACATGACAGCAAACCTCAAGTTCGCAAGGTCACATCTGAACAAACCACACAACTTCTGGAACAATGCCCTTTGAACAAACGAGACTGAGGTGAAAGTGTTTGGCCATAATTTCCAGCACCATATTTAGCGAAAACCAAAATCAACAAAAACACCTCATAGCAACTGTCAAGCACATTGGTTGAGGGTTTTTGGTTCAGGCTTGTTTTGCAGCCACATGACCTCAGCACCTTGCAGTCATTGGGTTGACCTTGAACTCCTCTATGTACCAAAGTATTCTTGAGTCAAATGTGAGGCTGTCTATTTGACTGTAAATTGGGTCTTGCAAAAGGACAATGATCCCAAGCACACCAGTAAATCTGCAACAGAAGGGCTGAACAAGGAAAAAATCAAGTCAAAGACCTGAAATCAATTGAAATGCTGTGGCGGGACCTTAAGATATATAAGCATAAACAAATACCACAAATATCAATGAACTGAAACAATAGTGTAAAAAAGAGTAGGCCAAAATGTATCCACAACAATGTAAGATGGTCGTTAGAAATTGATTACTTCATACTTAAATGATTACGTTATTGCTGCTAAAGATGCTTCTCCAAGCGACTGGTTCATGGGACGTGCTTCCTTTTCACCAATGACTTCTCCAGTTCAGATGAAATAATGACATTGTTGATTATTCATCTGACATCCTATTCACCTCATTTTAAGATCTGCTAAGCACCAGATGATTTATTATGTTCTGATACGTAAAACCACAGAATTGGAGTACTTTCACACAAATCTATACATACACGTTTGTTGCATGTGTGACTGCTTTGTGCAACTGTTTAGATTTCTTATTTAGTTTTTTTTTTTTTTTCTTTTTCATATGCTGACTTTGTCGGATCACGTGTGTGTGTGTGTGTGTGTGTGATTGTATTGTTACGACATTATAAACACATGCCTGACTAGTTGAATGTTAGTGGCGTGTGTGTGAGGGCAATCACAGAGTTATCACTGTGTGATATGGAAATATATTCTAGTGGTCAGATTGCTTCAGACATGCCTGTTTGCTGACAGCCCTAGCATTTGCTTGGTCTTGTTTAAGATCCTGTTACTTGAATGCATAGTCCTTTCCAAATCATTGTTTTACAGGTCTCGACATAGCTCCTCATTGTATAGCTTTTAATTCCAGCTAATACCATTCTAATAACAGATCACAGGGAATAATGTGACAGTATAACTGTAACAAAGACCTTTTAATACTTCAGTACCAGATTATAATGGCTTAGTGTTGTTTGGCTCTTTTAGTGGGTAGTTCTTAAGGGTTTCGACAACTTTTGTAGTTATGTTTCGGTACTTCAGCATACTAGATTTGAAACGAAACTCAAACTGACATTAAATGGTGATCATGTGAAGTCACCAGACTTGGATGGGGGGGCGGGACCAGGGACATCAGTGGATTTGAGCAATTAAATTAAGTTACTCCTGCAGCCTTCGTAGTTCTTCTTTTCCCCCTTCATCATGTGAATATATTTTTGTCACAAGCCTTTAACATACATTTTTATCTAAGTGCAGCCTGTCTTTTCTCTCGAGACTTTGCTGCACGATCGCAGAATGTTCAAAGGCCTCATAGTGTTATTTTTATGGTGGTATTACTTCAGACATCCAGTACTGTGGTCTGTGTATTATTTCATGACAGTTTATCAATCAATTTTTTAATTGGCTCTGATGTATACTGTTTTTCACATAAGATACTGGAGCAGAAAGCCAAATATATATGTGTGTGTGTGTGTTGTTGGTTTGCTGAAGACAATAAAGTTATGTTTTTAGATGTGTAGTGTAGTGTCAGTTCTCTTGCCTAGTTGTGCTATGAAAGGGTTAAATCATGTAGTAAAACTTGGGTGGTTTTTGTTCGACTTTCTGTGTAGGGTTATTTGTGTTTAGAAGCTGTGGGGTTTAACAGAGTTTGCTCTCTAACTTGCTTACTTACAAATGCACACAAGCATACACATACTTACACAAACAGGACTAAAACACACTGACCCCACTTAACCTCAGGATTTACTCTGACTCTTGGGGGCAGAGTGTGCATGTAAAATCCAGTGCACAGAAAATGTAGAAGTTGTGCGCCTGGTGCTGGTTAACATAGCAGACATGTCTTTATTAATCTCTCTCTCTCTTTCTCATACACATACACAGGAGCAGCCCTGGCTTCTCAGACACACACGAGTCTGATTATGACTCAGTATTGCTTTACCTGCATTCTTCCTGCTCTCACACACACAAAATGCTGAATAATCCTGCCTCAGGGCTTAGGTAACATGGTGCATATAACATATAAGAAACATTTCTGTGTGGTCACATGAGCATGGGATAACAACGAGCATGATTCAAACGCTTGCATCAGTGTGGCCTACACAAGGACTTCTGAACTGAATTGTTCTTATAGTTGTATTAAACAGTTTAACATACTTTTAAAATCAGCTTTCACTTGCATGACTGCATGGAATTTGCATTTTAATGAGCATATTTCCGCATCATGGAATCTTTCCATTTTCGCATGCCTAAATGTCGTTAGTTGTACAAAGTCCTGCTTTGAAGAATTGTTAAAACATTAAAAAGGCATGGGCAAGATCCAAATTAAATACCACAACTAATGTAAGACATATTTTTGGAGTCTTTTAAATACCATGCCAATTGGAATCCTTAGGTATTTGCAGATGTAGGTCAACCCAAGTCCCGACAGCTGTTAGAACTCAAATGACTAGTCCTTCAGCATCACCAACAAGGTTGTCAGCTCTGTATTCATGTGACCCATGACCCTCCAAACCAATAAAGTCCCCACTCAACCCAGGAGCCCTGAGGGGCCCTAAGCACCACTGGACTGGCTACCACATGACCTTCAAAGCACCACCCCCTTCAATACAAGATTAAGCTGTGTCTGCTCCCACCCACAAGAAACACTGACCAATACTGAACAAATGTTTGCTCGTGGTCACATGACTGGGACCCTACATTTAAACAGACCAGAGTAAACAGGCTTCAGAGTGGCTCCTTGACCCAAAGGTGCGGTGGGATACAACGGAAGAGGGTGTTTTCACCAACCCTGTGCAAACGTTTGCCTGGCTGCTTTAAAGGGATTTGAAGTGATGTCAGGTTACACCATATTGTTCACCAGCAGCCAGAGTTGAGTGCCTGCATTTACACACACTGATATAAGCTGTTCTGGCTTACTCAGTGAGAACATACATTTGAGCTATTAGTGTCAATCAAGTTTAATGTTTCACACATGAAACTTAAAAATAAAAATCCTCAGACCTCTTACCATGAGTTCTGGACTTTGTGAGAATACTGGAAGGTGTGATTTAATGAGGATGTTGGTGTGAGTGAGCGCAACAGAGGGAGAAAATGAACAGTAACCTTCTGATATGCTGAGTTTTCAAAAAGTGAGAGAGAGATTTTCTTTGGCTTTAGAGTTCAAAGCCAAACTTCAGGGGAGAAATGGTCCGTGGGTGGGAGAAAAAGAAAAGAATCTCACTTGGTTTGTACATGCATGCATGTGTGGTGAAAGTTAGATGTGGGGGTCAATCTTGACCAATCAAATGACATCCCTCAAAGCCTCAAGATTTTTATTATCTAAGTAGATATGTGTGTATGAGTGTGTTTGTGAGAGAATGAGAAGAAGGCAGCCAGATGTACAATATGAGTGGTGTACATGTATATGGGAAACCAAATGTGTGCAGGTTTATAGACAAATAGAAATTCTTTATAGGTGTATATATTTTATACGCACGCGCACACACACACACACTCCAGAAGGTGTCCGCTCCACACAGGTTGATCCATTAGAAATGGAGTAGCGAGCAGCACAGGCTGTTCGTCTGCAGAAACTCTCTCCCTCTCTTTTACCCTGTTTTTTGTTCTCCTTTTTTCCAGTCTCTCCTTCCTGTCACCACTTTTTCCAGCAAATCTCACCCTTCTCCCCAACTCCAGTCTCTGCCTCTCCTTTTTGCCTTCCCTCTTCCCCCTCCCCCATCCACTCCCTGCTCATGCTCTCTTTCACTCTCTCTCTCTCTCTCTCTCTCCCTCTCTGTGTGTGAGCAAGAGAAGCTTGGCTCAGTGCAAAAATGCCATCGTGCTCTCCGGACTGCTGCCTTTACCAGGCTGCAGAGGTAAGGCTGACACGAAATGCAGATTTTACGGCTAACTTTACATACATTTTACGTCTCCGAGCAGACTTTAACATGACTGTTTGGCAGAGGCAAATGATTGTTCAACTGACTGAAACTGTTTAGTTCCTTTTTTACCTTTAGACACATGGCTCTAAGAAGTAGCTTTATCGGAACAGGGACACACAGGTATTTCTTAAACTGATAGTGTTATAGATTCCTGTTTTAGTCATTTAAAACTACTCGGAAAGTGTAATTGCATGTGTGTGCTTATGAAATTAAACTGTTTATATGCCCTCAAAACTACAAAAGAGAATATGAATAAATGTTTTTAAGGAACATATGTGGGTGGAAAAGTTTCTGTTCACGTTGAACTATCTTTTTCAGTCTGATGGTAGTGTGTTGATGTACATGTGTGCGTGCATGTATGCATGTGTAAAGAATAAAAATTTTAAGCAATTGTCTCTGGTCTTTCTGGACTGCTGGCATTTGGAAAGAATGTGCATGTGTGTCTGTGTGTGTCGCGTATGTGGGTCTTCTGAGCACTTGATCAGGCTCTGTATAAATATAATTGTGATTGGTTTAGTAACAGCTGAGCAGAGAACACACACAACATCTATACACACATCTTTAGCTTGAGCAGTATTAGTGAATCAAAAAAATTGTGACTTAAAATTTAAGTTTTTAAACTATATCACTTTGAAAGTCTCTTTTCTCCTCACTTTCTCTTATTACTTTTTCTTACTAAATTCCTCTTCCAATAAGTTATCAACATGTGTAATTCAGTCACGTTGCCTTTTGAGAGTTCCATCAAAGGCATTAGTTTAAGTTTATTAGTTTCTGTGCATTGTCCAGATCATCAAGGTGTTCGGTGAGGATGGTGTGGGGAAGGTGGTGGAGGTTCCTGCTGATATGACTGCCAGGGATGTCTGCCAGCTGCTGGTCTATAAGAGCCACTGCCTGGATGATAACTGCTGGACTTTAGTGGAACATCACCCCCTACTGGGACTAGGCAAGTCTCAGTCTCTCTCTCTCTCTCTCTCTCTCTATATATATATATATATATATATATATATATATATATGTGTGTGTGTGTGTGTGTCTCCCTCCCTCTCTCTTCCTCTCTGTCTCCATCGGTGTCTTTCTGTGTTTTCTCAGCTCAGAGATATGAGAAGTTCATGCATTCCTTGCGACAGGAAATGATCTCCGTTCACAGCCAGATACACACATCTCATCATGGTGCTTTTGTACTAAACTGTATAAAACTACATCACTGGTATAGTCATACTTTGAGATTACAGACATTAAAATTTTTTCTAAACACACTGCATGTTGAGGTTGCTCTTTGTATGTGAGCACATTTAGAAAAAGCACTGTGGCACAAGATAAGGAACTTAGGAGCAAAAGAAAGCAGAGGACATGGGTCAGGAGGGTCACATTAGTGAGGTAGAGAGGAGGTGGGTGACCGAGGCTTGAGGGAGGTGTGAAGGAGAGGGAAACCAAATGGGAAAACTGAGAAGAACAGAATGCTGGCAAGGAACTGGCTGCTAATCTGGCTGCTGGTCAGCAAGGACGTGTGGCCATCCGTTCTAAAACGTACGTGCAGAAAGGAGCTCCCCACCCCCACTCTATCGCCATGGCAATGGATCACAGGAGAACCTTATTGCACCACTGTGCACGTCACACCAACGCTCATCTGAGAGAGATGGGATTGAATGGGCTATCGCTACTGCCTTTTTGGGCTTTGTTTGAGATCAGATTTCAGTGTGTTTGATTACCATGTGGACTGTAACAGAATCCCTGTAGTTTATGCTCTTGATTGTTTGGGATAAACTCCTAATGTATCTTGTGTTCACTGGTCCATGAATAGATATTAAGCTATTAGATGCTAAGCTGGCTTTTGGAAAGGTTGTTCCTAGTTGCAGTTCTTCTGTTGCAAAGCAGAAGCTTGTCTACAAAAGGACCCTGATGGTATGATGTCATAATGGGATAGGGCGTGTCTATTTTGGTCACCTGACACTTGATTGGCTGTGGCTTGCTGAACATTGTGTGCAATGCAGTTAGCCACATTCCTCAATAGTTCAGAACACTTTAGATCTAATCCCAGGGCTAACCCTACCCCAAAGTTATGGCAATTTACCAGAAATGTTACTCTTATGTAACCCATTAGCCACAAGGCTCCTGACTGTACTATGATCAGCCATACTGCTCAAGGCTATCAAGCTAAATACATGACCTCATCTTTATACAATGCTTTCTCTCTCTCTCTCATTTGCACACACACAAACTCTCACTAACTATCCATCCATTTTTCTGTCTCTTCATTTGTGGCTGGGTGGAGTTGTCGGTTCGCTTTTACTGGAAAACATACAGACAGAGACACATTATAAAATACTCAAAATCGGGGACACACAGCAGTGAGTGGTTTATTTTAAAATGTTTGAACCTGTATCACCACTAATACAGATCCACCATTTCTCTGCTTTTAGACACTTGCACATTCACACGCATACACGCACAGTAAATATTCTGTTCATTTTAGCTGTGGCCTCAGGCAAAGTCTCTATGAATAGATAGAGCTACTGAGGCTGTCTGCATTTTTTCTTTGTTTCTCTCTCTCACATATGCATACATACACACACACTTATATTTGGCACTCAGCTTCCCACCACAATCCTTGTTCCTGCTGATACCAGCTATAAGATAACTGCAATAAAATGGATCATTATGGTCAACAATGATTGATAGTGAGTGTGTGTGTGTGTGTGTGTGTGTGTATAGAGAGGTGTTTGGAGGACCATGAACTGGTGGTTCAAGTGCAGGCCTGTATGTCTCCTGAGAGCAAGTTTCTCTTCAGGAAGAACTATGCCAAGTACGAGTTCTTCAGAAACCCACTGGTAAGAAATAATCTCACTCTCACTTAATTGTTTTATAAAATGAAGACATTTCTAAAAAAAAAGCAATTTCTGACAAAGCCCTAAATTTACAGCAATGTAATCAATACTTCAGTTTCTCTTCCATTTCCTAAAAACCTTTTATCCCAATTTTCATAAGCGCTTCAGGGTTTCTCTGAAATTTCTACACTTGCTGTATCCCCCTACCCAACACCTTAATGCACTTAGGAGAGTCCATGTTGAGGTTCATTTGGAGACAGTGCTTCATGTGTGTATGTGCCTTTAGGTTATTGAATTCTCTTGGACAGGGCACTGAACCTGGTACAATCTCCAGTTCTGCCACAAGCTTAGCAAGCCTAATCAAAATCAGCTGTGAAAGAAAATTTGTGTGGGTGTGTGTGACTGGGTTGATCTCTGCTAACAGACAGGGATGAGAGGCTTGCAGGAGCTTATGTGCATACACACATGCACACTGCCTCTGCCTCTCACGCATTCACATACTCACACACTGCTTCTCACACACTCACATAAAAACTCAAGTGATTATATCACAATTAAAGGATTTATTAGATTGCGAATTATCATGCTATACATGACATATTTCTATTGCTTCGATTAGGTCAACTGCTAACTGTAAACCTTGTGCATGTATGTAACAAGCTCCCTTTATCTCTTTTTCACTCACAGAAGTTCTTCCCAGAGCAGATGGTAGCATGGTGTCAGGACTCTAATGGCACTATCCCACCATCTCAGCTACTGCAGGTGAGACACACACATACATACACACACACACACTTATCCTGCAGCAGTGTGGTGAGCATTGTTAAATGTGAAATCAGACTCAGCTGAGAAGCCCTGAGTGTGCGACACAGCCAGTGTAGGTCAGCTCCCAATTCTCACTCCTACTGTTTTACTTTCGTCAAAAACGTGGCGCGTCCCACCGTTGGGCGTCCATTCGTGTACACATGCACTCATGCACGCACGCCCCGTGCCTGCTTTCGCGACTTTATGACCTATGGATGCATGCCAGTGCGTGTGTGAGAGGGAGAGAGAGAGAGAATGTGAGAGACTCCTCCCCCCACCCCCAAACTGAATAACTCAGCCTCCAGATGGCCTCCTGCACTCTCCTTCCCTGCAGACCTTCCTCAATTCCAGCCGCTGCCCTGAGATCCAGGGATTCCTCTACATGAAGGAGACGGGCCGCAAGTCCTGGAAGAAGCTCTATGTGTTCCTGCGCCGCTCTGGCCTCTACTGCTCCACTAAGGGAACGTCCAAGGCAAGCTGCTCTCCTGGCCTACATTCACCTGCACTTAGAAAAGGGGCCAATCGGATTTGCTGTCCCTCTAGAATCTGTATGCAGAAGCTGACCGTTGGCTTGCCCAGTCTGCAGTCCAGTCCACATGCATGACTGTCAGCAGAAAGATGAGATATGGGTCAGATATGTAAAATGATGGTCTACTTGGGCTCCCGAGCTTCAGCTGCACAAATACTTATTAATTATTAGTTATTAATGATTTTGTATCCAAGAACACTTATTTGTTAGAGATGAGATTTAACCCAGTGCTGATGTTTATTGTCCTGACATTTGAGATGTGTTGATATGGACCATTTGGATTATTCAGGAGCCCAGGCATCTGCAGTTACTCTCGGACTTGGAAGAGAGCAACGTGTTCACTGTGACCACCGGCAGGAAAATGTACAATGCTCCCACAGATTACCAATTCTGCATAAAGGTAACTTAGAAAATAGCAATGACTTAGTTAACACAGACTAAAAATGTGCTCATAATCTAATGAATAAGAAAAACCTTCATAAACTGCTAAATATCATAATGGAACAATCTGATAGTGTCTATCTGATTGAAAAAAAAACTGTAAGTATGTTGTCTGTTAATAAAAGGACCATTGTCATTAATAGCAGTGTAAACCGTTGCCATAAATGTGAACCTAAATGTTTTCACAATCAGAATCTGTGTGCAGAGAGTTTAGATTGTATTCAGGAATTGTAAATGTGAACAGATTTAGAGAACAAAACCAGTTCATTCATAATCCTCAGTTGGAAAGAATTAATCAAAATGGTCAAATCTTTACATATAACCATATCTAATCAATTGCTAGGGTATTGGTACAAGGTAGTATACCTCTGAGTTTAATTGATTAATTGAGTTTAATTGGTTGGTTTGTTTGACTGACAGCCTGGTAAAGGCAGGACGGAGCTGAAGGAGCTCAAGGTGCTGTGCGCTGACGACGAGCAGAGCAGAACTTGCTGGGTGACTGTGTTCAGAGTGCTTAAGGTACACACCCATTTACTGACTCGACAGTATATTTATACATGTTTGAGGAGACTTGCACATGGTAGATCTGGATGAAAATAAAATACAGGATACTAATGTTGGCTCAAACATCAAATACAACTCAAACATTGAGGCTGTTGTTCATTTTGATTGTTGTAATAATAAGAAGAAGAAATAGTTTTTCTTAGTATTTATTACACCAGTACTTTTTATTTTTCCATACAGTTTACCATGAACTAAACTGGGTGATTCAGAACAAGATTAACGGAGATATCTAAGAGTATCAGTAAAATTATCCAAGTTAGAGAGATGACAACAGAACATAGTTATTCAGAGAGCTGAACTCAATTTACCATAGTTTTCTGCAGGAATATTAGAATATAACTCAGGTCAGACACACGCATTTGAACTTAATGGATTAATATGACACAGTTGTTGTTATTTTGTGCAGTATGGAATTCTGCTCTATCAGAACTACAAAATCCCTCACCAGAGAAAGACGGCAATCTCCAACTTCACTGCACCAGTGGTGAGAGATTCACCTCCTCTTTTGGTCAGTGTGTGCATGCGTGTCTCACCCTATGTGTAGCCTCCGAAGTGGCTGTCTTAAGTGCAGATGTGAGTCAATTGTCCTCCATTCCTGCATATCTCTGTTTGGCTTCTATAGTGGTAGGAGAAGTTGATATTAAGTATTAGCTACTCAGGTCCTGGAGCCAAAGGCTGTCGTGCAAGAATGCAGGGCCAATATTAATAACCCATAGCTATAGATTCCTTCACACCTTTCTGCACTGGCACCTATTTTAATATTTGTGACAAAGTTAGACAATCACAGATGGCTACTATGGTAACAGTAATACAAGTCGTCATGGCATTGATATCAGGTGTTCAGTGAGATTTGGTTTGAGTGTGTGAATTGTTCATCATCTTATTGTACATTATGTAGGTGCCCTTACAGCTAGTGTCACTTTGAGGTTGACAGCAAATAAACTGTGTGAACTTATAGGAATATGCACACAAAGGATGTTTTCAGAGTTGCATGTAATACAATATGATAATTTATCTTCAGCGGAGTGTGTCAGAAAATTCACTGGTTGCCATGGATTTCTCGGGGCGGACAGGCCGTGTGATTGACAACCCAGAGGAAGCAATGAGTGCAGCCATGGAGGAGGGCCATACCTGGAGAGTGAGTGTAACGCACATGCACGTACCTGGAGAGTGAGAGAGTATGCTCTTGCACATGTGCACATACCCATTATGACCATGTGGCTGTTCACTTGTGAATGACCCATTGCCTTCCATGTAGAAGCGAAGTCAGAGGATGAATGTACTGGGCAACCCAAGTCCTCAGCATCCTTCCATTTTAAGTTCAGGTAGGCTCTGCCTTTAGGGTGATCATGTAACCCTGTGCGAAACTTGACGGCTTATATTATTGTACAGTACTAACAGTATTACCCATCATTTCACATACACACACACGCACACACACACACACACACATATATATATATATATATATATATATATATATATATATATATATATATATATCACATATGTCACTTAAGCTCATATGTGAGTCAAGGAAGGTGAGCGAATACTTTTGGCAATATAGATTGAGTGTGTGTGTGTATGTATGTGTATATATATATATATATATATATGTGTGTGTGTGTGTGTGTATATATATATATATATATATATATATATATATATATATATATATATGCAATTAATTTCTGCATTCCCATTCTGTAATAACAACTCCTTGTCCCCAGTGATCCACAGAACACAGCTATGGTTCCATGGCCGCATCATGAGAGACGAGTCCCATCGTATGATCACACAGCAGGGCCAAGTGGATGGGTAAGGTGCTCACGTCCCCACATACCAGTGCGCCATACCGGTGTAGCCTTCTTGATAAGAGCAGCTCTCCAGAAAGCCCAGGGGTAAACGCGGTCACTTTGATCCCTTTTAGGCTGTTCCTGCTGAGGGATAGTCAGAGCAATCCCAGGGCTTTTGTTCTCACACTGTGCCACCACCAGAAGATCAGACACTTCCAGATCTTACCGGTGAGGTCAAACTGGATACTCACATGACACAACTTTTGCTTGTTTAATTTTGTAATAAAATGCAATCACTTAATTTTCAGATGATCTATAAGAGCAAAGTTCTGAATGTAACCAACAGCCTGATGAAGACAGATTAAGCTGTGAAAAGAAACTACTGAAATCTACACACACTCTTTTTTTTCCCCTCTTGCTCTCATTCATTCCTGTTGTCAGTATGAGGAAGACAGTCAGATCTACTTCAGCCTTGATGATGGCTCCACCAAGTTCACGGACCTGATCCATCTGGTGGAGTTCTATCAGCTCAACAGAGGAGTGCTGCCCTGCAAACTCAAACATCCCTGCACAATGGTGGCCTTATGACCCCCACCCCCACATGCACTCACACCTGTGGTCCAGCACACACCACACACACACACACACACACACACACACCCGCACACACACATACAACTTCACCACCACACACAAACACACTACACACACATAGAAACACACTACACACACACATCCCCTGGACCCGAATGCCTGGATTGAATTGACTGGATTGGAATTTTTTTCTTTCTTTTGCCCTGTCTGTTGGCCAATGGTAACATGACACAAGCCTCAGGCATGGGGACTGCTAAGATCAATGTGGAGCTGTTTTCAATGGTCTTTAGCCAAGCACAGGGTTTCTGGAAAGCCCACTCCCTCCAGTTTCTCTGCCACTGCCACTGCCACTTTTTTCCCTTGTTTTTGAAAGCCATCGTTCATCGTTATTTCATGCAATCGAAGGCATCAGCTCCATCATTTAGAACACTGCAGAGGACACTCCCACAGTTTTATTTTGTTTGATTGGGTTTTTTTCAGTGTCTTGTAAAGTTTACTTGCTAACATTGATTTGTATTTGTGGTGTTGCTGGTGTTTTCATACCTAAACATTTTGCACTCTCAAAATGAAAACAGGGAGCCCACTTTATCCAGGTTGCCAGTCCCAGTTCTTCCACCCCTTGTCCTCTCTGTTCCTTGATAAGGGGGAATCCCTATGTGTTGATTGGACTACAGTGCAAGAGACATCCACAGAAGCCATGATAGAGCTATCCATACTTACAACTATGATTGATAGCCATGTTAGCTGAACATCAAACATACTGGTTGTCTCATTTGCTCCAGTTGTATAAGCAGTTGTACTTCACCCAACACTCTTTGATTTAAGGGAGAATGGAGAGGTGAGGGTACCTCTTATCTGTACCTCAGTACCCCTTGTCCCATCAGTTCTGACCTTGGGAAGCCATGTACCACAGCAGTATGGGTACATATTGGCTGGAACAATTATGTTTTGAGCTTTTATCACTTGAGGGGGGGAAAACTTTTTTTACTTTTAATTGATGTGCAATATTGTTTAAGTGTAGTCAATAAGGGGCCATGGGAATTTGGCAAATATCTTGTGTGGCCACTGAAATCTTGGTGTATGCTGAGCTTCTGATGTTAACTACCCAAAGTGCATCGCTGATCCTTGATTTGGCCATTCCTGATTATGTAACAAGTCTTTGTTTTGAAGAGTTGGAGCATTTGCAGTGTCAGAACTCTGTGTTAGATAAGACTAAATACTCTACAGATGTATGACATCATGCAGCATGTCATCGTGCCCCTCTGCCTAGCTTTGGTAGAGAAGACTAGCAGACTACGAACTATAGACAGAAGACTACAGACTTTCCCTGTAGAACTGTGATAGCCACAGCTAGCTCTCTGAAGTCAGTCCCACCACCCCACTCTACACTGGTCCAGCACGACTAAGCTATGACAACCTCTTAAAGTTTGATATGCTAACTGCAGCAGCCAACTGTCAAAATGCTCAGGCTGATGTACACATATCTTATGGATGAGAGAGAGGCCAAGATGATAGGGGCATGCTTTGTAATGTGACCCAGTCACCTGTTTCAACTGTTTACTTGAGGGGTTTCTCAACTGAGATAAAGTCTATGGCTACACCAAAGTACATTTCTCTATGCAGGATAGTAATTGAGTCCATGCCAAGGCTTAAACTGTCCTGAAAAAAAGTTCATTATTCAACATGAGTATGCTTAGAATCCGCTCAATGTGACCAGCAGTGCTTTGACAAGGAAGTAGAAGCTTATTCCTCATCTAATTAGCAGCATCCTAACATTCACTGTTTTGGCGATAAACTATCTAGGTGGAGCTGATGTTCACTCATTAGTATTTAAAGCTCTTTTTATGTCTCTCTGTTTTGTCTAGTCTGATGAGCTGTAGGAAGTACAGTGGTGATGTCATGAATGCAATGCATCATCTGTGGTGAGCATCGTTTCATCAGGATTCTGTGACCCCAAGTACATCAGAATGTTCAGTAATTTCAGGTGGATGCACCCATAAGCAGATGGCTACACGGCGAACCTGCAGTACCAATAGCAGAGTACAGAGGACATTTAAAACACAGCAATTGACTAAAATGCAGTATGAAATGTATTTAGTGTCTTGATGCTCTGCACTAGTCTATTAGATGGGTTAAGGTGTCTACTACGCGAATCCTGTGCAGCTATATCTAATGCAAACACAGCTTTAGCAGCAATATTTTTTTCTAAGTATGTGAAGCTTAAGATCTAACACTGTATCTATGCTTTCTATAACTCAGACGTGGGCTCCCAGACAAAATGAAGATTATTTACATATATGGATTGCATTTTACATACTCCCTCTGTGGTTTGTAGCAATGTGCATATTATAACTATATCATGTTTTCATTTGTATGTCATGAATTACTTTTTATAAAGAGTATATATTAAACTGACCTCTTTTGCCTTGAACCTTTGTTTGTATAGTGTCTCAGACCTTGTAAATAACCTGAAATTATTACACTGCAGCTCTCACTGACCATCATGAAGGTGTTCTGTGGGTTGAGATATATTATTCTGGATATATTACATTAGATAGGGGGGAGTTAACCCATGGTACCAATAGAACAGCACTTCCTGAGGTATCTACAACCATAAACATGTAAAACTACTAGAAATTTTGGCATTTAGCACCAGACATTCATAAAAAAAAACACAAAGACCATTATTGAGTGGTAGAGTGACTATTATACTGGATACACTCACTCCCATTTGAACTAAACTTCACAATATGATCCTATTGGGGCCATATTCTTTGAACGTAGAAAAAGACCTGGACTCATCTGTGACTATATTTAGCACAAATCCTACAGATAGACCAAATAGACTATAAAATGTAACTTTAATCATACAACTATGCCATATATATGCTCATTTTTATGAACCTATGTTGAATTATTTGTGCAGTTTTTCTGACATCTAGTGGTACTGGCATGTGCTACATCTTATGTATACTTGTATACTGTCTATCTGTCTTTCTCTATATATATATATATACAAATATATATGTATTATATCAAATCAAATCAAAATTTATTTATATAGTGCTTTTTACAACAGTTGGACTCCCTAGGAGCATGAGGAAGAAACCTTGAGAGGAACCAAGACTCGGGGTCTGGCCGACGCCGGTCACCATGACAACAGTAATTAAAAAGATATGTAAAGATATGTAAAGAAGTGATGGGAATGACGAATCATCTTTGTGTGCATTTATACACATGTTCTTTACATAATTCTTATTCTTAAGAGTCCTAGACTTCTTGATAGTCAGTTATAGTCCAGGGCCATGGAGATGCAGCTGTAGCAGGGGAGGATTTGGGGGGGTGCGAGGGGCCAGTGCAGTGTGTTGATCCTTCATCCATAGCTGGTTGGGCAGGAAGTGGCAGGCCCAGGGTGGATAACAGGAAAGGCTCGTCTCTCTTTGTCTCAGTATTTCTCGGGCAGCCATTGGGAAAAGAAAAGAGGGACAATTAGCTCTGTATGGGATATGTTGGACAAAGGATATTTAAACATTTCTGGAGTTTGGCAGCGACTCCAGCAATTAAATTATTACAGCCTAGCTAAAGGGCAGAAGCAGAAGGTAACACAGACTTGGGAAATTCCTGAGACACTGGCATCCATCCACTACACTGTCAACAAACTTGAGTGATCATGTGCAATGACAGGATGACAGCACCAGTGCCCCAGTATGCCATAAAACCCTTTGCCCATGAACCCTTGGATCTGTAATCTTATCTAAGGGGGCACATTAATTACCAAATGCTAAACTAAATAAGTACGTTTTCAACCTAGACTTAAAGATTGAGACTGTGTCAGAGTCTCGGAGACATTCTGGAAGATTATTCCATAGTTGGAGGGCCTTACAAGAAAAGGCTCTTCCCCCTGCTGTTACCT
The DNA here is from genome assembly GCA_020368025.1 of Brachyhypopomus occidentalis. Taxonomy (NCBI): domain Eukaryota; kingdom Metazoa; phylum Chordata; class Actinopteri; order Gymnotiformes; family Hypopomidae; genus Brachyhypopomus; species Brachyhypopomus occidentalis. The sequence goes on along the minus strand of JAGXOD010001361.1, from coordinate 453,621 downwards.
TAATTGTTGGAACTAATAATAGGCCAGCACCCTGTGATCTTAGTGGATGTGGGGGTTCGTAATAAGAGATGAGCTCTTGGAGGTAGTCAGGAGCAAGCCCGTGCAGTGCTTTAAAGGTCAATAGAAGAATTTTAAAATAAATAAGGAATTTAACTGGGAGCCAGTGCAGTTAAATTCAGATAAGACTGGGCTGATATGATAAAATTTTCTAGTTCTAGTTGGAACTCTGGCTGCGGCATTTTGAACTACTTGAAGTTTATTTAGATTCCTATTTGAGCATCCTGACAGTAACGAGTTACAATAGTCTAATCTGGAGCTAACAAAGGCGTGTACTAATTTTTTCTGCATCATGCTGGGATAATGCATTTCTTAACTTGGCAATGAAACGGAGATGTAGAAAAGCTATCCTAGTCGAATATGACGCCGAGAGTTTTGGCTGCTGAGCCAGGAGTAATGGGGTGTGTGTGAGATTTATCATTAGATCTGCTATTTTCTGTCTTGCGGCCTTTGAACCTCTGTTTTGTCACCATTAAGGTGTAGTAAGTTTAGTGACATCCAACTTTTAATATCTCTTGCGCAGGCCTCAATTTTTCCTAATCTGGATTTGGCTGATATGTAAAGTTGGGTGTCATCTGCAAAGCAGTGAAAGTTGACACCATGTTTATTTATAACTATTCCCAATGGTAACATTCATTATCCATACCGCTTATTCCCGCTAGTCGGGGTCACGGGGGGGCTGGAGCCAATCCCAGCATCTCCAGGCGAAGGCAGGGTACACCATGGGCAGTTCGCCAGTCCACCACATGGCCAACACACACACACCTACGGGCAATCTAGAGTGACCAATCAACCTAGGATGCATGTCTTTGCACTGTGGGAGGAAATTTTTACCAGGAGAAAACCCACACAGGCACAGGGAGAACATGCAAACTCCACACAGAGCAGCCCAGACCGAGAATCGAACCCAGACAACCTTGCTGTGAGGCGACAGTGCTAACCACCACACCACCATGCCCCCCAATGGTAACATATATAATGTAAATAATAGTGGTCCTAGGATGGAGCCTTGCGGGACTCCATATTTCACTTCTGTGCATTTGGAGGGAATATTATTGAGCTCTACTAACTGATAGCAATTTGTTAAGTAAGAATTAAACCATGAAAGGGCTGTACCCGAGATTCTAATCCAGTTTTCTAACCTTTCTAGCAGGATCTTGTGATCTATTGTGTCGAAGGCTGCAGTAAGATCGAGAAGCACTAATAGAGATACATAACCTTGATCAGAGGCAAGAAGGAGATCATTTGTTTCTTTAACTAGTGCTGTTTCAGTGCTGTGGTGGGGCCTAAATCCAGATTGGAATTTTTCAAATATGTGATTCCTGTGCAGATATAAGCTTAATTGTTGGGCTACAGCTTCTTCTTAAGTCAGCCACATTGTCAATTGTGATTTTCACCCCAATCGAAATTTGTCCTCCGCATTTTACTCTTTTGTGCAGTCAGAACACACACAGAACACACACACACACACACTAGTGATCACTGCATACCGCTAAATTTGCTAAAGTCGTTTATAAAGTCTGAGTAGGGCCCTGGTGGTCTGTACACATTGGTGAGTGAGAGAGCGTTCGTTTGTAGCCGGATTAGTTATATTAATAGATAGCATCTCAAAAGAATTGGAGATATCATAGTGTTTCTGGTGAATTTCTAAAGAATTTTGGTAGATTATGCATATTCCTCCTCCTCTGCCTGACAATATTGGTTTATGGACATAACTGTATCCCGCAGGGGTGGCCACGTTTAAAGTTAAATATTCACCAGATCGAATCCAAGTTTCTGTGAGACACAAAACATAAATTTTCTGGTCGCTTATAATCTCGTTCACAATAGCTGCTTTAGAATTGAGCGATCGAAAATTGAGTAATCCGATTTTCAGATCGGTCATATTGCTAATCGGATGCGAGGTTTGAATAGTAGTTAAAATCTTTGGACAAACTATTTTAATTTTCCTATAATAGAATTTAACACAGGGCAGACACAGTCTCAATCCTGTAGGAACTTGGTGGCGCCTCTTGGCAGCTCGCAGACAGTCGGCTTAGCCTGTTTGTCTGCGGCCTGGTCATGACCCTGGATTGTCAGCTGCTCCTAATACTACTCTGCCAACTAACTAACAGGCTGTGGGCTATGCTGCAGGAAAGCAAGGCGGCACCATCCCGGGTGGGGTGGACATCATCCCTGCCTAAGAGACCAGGCTTGCCCTCGAATATTCTATAATTATCAATATAGCTCACTTGATTTTCGTTACACCACTCGGACATCCAACGGTTTAACGCCGTGAGCCTGCTGCATTGCTCATCGCTGCACCGCATTGGTATGGGACCAGAGCAAATTACTGCATCAGACATCGTCTTGGCCAGCTTAACCACCTCTTTAATATTAGCTTTAGTCACTTCGGACTGCCGCAGACATACATCGTTGGCCCCTACATGTATCCTGGAAAATCTTGTTCTAGCTAACAGTCTAAGATTGCCACTAATGTCCAGTGCTCTGGCTCCCGGTAAACAACTGATTGAACTGCTGGAGCCCCTAAAGGATTAGCTACTTTCACGTGCCGAACGATAGAATCGCCTATGATCAGAGTCCGTGAGACAGGTTCCTCAGTGGGTGTTTCACTGAGCGGGGCAAACCTGTTGGACACGTGAACTGGAGAGTTGTGTTCTGGTTGGCTACCGTTGGCGTTAGCTGTAGCCCTCGCTCTCCGACTATGCAAAGTAGACAGTTTTTGCCTTACATGTGCATTTTCTCCTAATAGTAGTTTTCCTGTTTTAGCATAAGCAGCTGACGTGTCACCGGTTGCAGGCAGATAACATAGTGTTTTCTTCCTCTGTGCATTCCTTTAACATAGGTCACAATACACAGACACACAACAATGACAAACTAAAATCAGACTAAAGTCTTCAAATCAGTGCTTTTAAGACAGAGTTTTTGCATTACAGAAGATAAAATCTCAGAGAGAAAGCTTCACTGTGCTAACATACACTCACTTTATTAGGTACACTTTGCTAGTACCGGGTTGGACCCAGTTTTGCCTTCAGAACAGCTTTTCGTGGCATAGATTCAACAAGGTACTGGAAACATTGGAGAGGATGGGCTCCCCCCCCCAAGTCTTGGTTCCTCTCAAGGTTTCTTCCTCATGCTCCTAGGGAGTCCAACTGTTGTAAAAAGCACTATATAAATAAATTTTGATTTGATTTGATATAATACATATATATTTGTGTATATATAGAGAGAGAAAGACAGAGAGACAGTATACAACATTGGAGTACAGTGAACTCATTGTCGTGTTCAAGAAACCAGTCTGAGATGATTCATGCTGTATCACATGGCATGTTGTCCTGCTGGAAGTAGCCATCAGAAGATGGGTACACTGTGGTCATAAAGGGATGGACATGGTCAGCAACAATACTCAACAACAATACTCAACAACTCAACAACAATACAACAATACTCAACAACTCAACAACAACAATGCTCAATTGGTACTAATGGGCCCAATGTGTGCCAGGAAAATATCCCCCACACCATTGCCCCACCAGCCTGAACCGTTGATACAAAGCAGGATGGATCCATGCTTTCATGTTCTTGACGTCAAATTCTGACCCTACAATCTAAATGTCGCAGCAGAAATAGACTCATCAGATCAGTATGTATAAGTTTCCAAATTAATAAACATAATTGTTACGTATAGCTCCGCCCTCCATCACTGTCTTGTGTCATTTACCCTAGTAAATAGGATTAGGGGCCTGAGGGCTAAAAAAACCCTGGCTACAGCGCTCCCCAGCTCCTCCACGGCTGCAGCACTCCCCAGCTCCTCCACGGCTGCAGCGCTCCCTAGCTCCTCCATGGCTGCAGTGCTCCCCAGTTCCTCCACGTCTGCAGCATCTCCTGCACCTTGCAACATCTCCCTGGCTGCAGCGCCTCGCAATGTCTCCCCAGCTGCAGCGCCCCTCGACGCCGCCTCCGGGCCAGCTCGAGTGCAGAGGGCCAAGGAGAGGCTTGCACCTACTGGTCCTGTCCCGCACCTCGGCGGAGGACTACAGAGGTCACCCGGCCTGACCAGGATCCTGCACCAAAGGCTGCCTGGCCTGCTGCTGCACCGCTGGTCACCCAACCAGCTCCGGAGGCTGCATCTCCAACACCCGTCCCTATGACCCGGAAGGGGTCACCTCCTGTTCCCGCAACCCAGAAGGGGACTCCAGTTCCTGTCCCTGCGACCCGGACACGACCTGTGAGCAGTCAACATCCGTCCCCATGGCCCGCCAGCGAATTCCTCCTGTCCCTGCAGCCCAACAGCGGACTCCTCCTGGCTCCGCATCCCGCCGGGGACCTGCCCATGTCCCCGAGGCCCGCCTGGGGACTGGTCCTGTGGCCCATAAAGGGCAGGTGACTGTTCCTGCCTCAGGCACCTGTCCCCGACCTACAGTGACTGTGTTATCAGCCTGTGGGCCTAATACCAAGACTGCTTATGGCTTGTCATCTGTGCCTGTGCCAACGTTTTTGCCCTGCCCTGTACCTGGTTTTGCTTTATTCCCAGTTTCTGTCCAGAACTCTGTCATCGTTCATGTACCCATGCCTGTCGCAGTGTCTGGAGTTATTGATTCGGTTCCTGTCCCCGTGTCTGTCAGAGTCAAGACCAATTTTGTGCCTGTTTATGTGTCTGTTGTCCTACTCATTCTTACCTCAGTTTTAACATCATCCTCGTTCCATGGTCCCTCTCCTGTGTCTTGGTCCACTCCTACTTCTGTTTTCCCTCGTCCTGGCTCCTCTGATCCCTTTCCCTTGTCTCTATCTGCTCCAAGTTCAGCGTCCCCTTTCCCTGTGGCCCCCAGGTCTGTCAGTTCTAGTCTTCCCCAGTGTCCCATGTCCTGCAGTACTATATCCTAGTCTCGTGTCTCCGCCTGTCTCCTTGCCCGTCTCTGAGCTTCTCACCTCAGGTGTGCCCCTGGTCCCAAAGTCGCATCTTTCCTACTTTGTTTCCTGGCTCTATCATCCCTGAGGGTTCTCCCAGTCCTGTGTCTCCGTCCGGTCTTGTTCTGTCCTGTCCTGTGTCCACCGACCCCATGCTTCGCTGCACCCCTTGGATCCCCTCCGTGTCTTAGTGTCCTGTCTTCCTTCACGTTGTTTCTTACGTGCCCTGGTGTGGCACGCTTTGAGGGGGGTTCCGTTACATATAGCTCCGCCCTCCGCCCCTGTCTTGTCACTTACCCTAGTCCCGCCTTGTTTCTATGGTTTCCCCGTTGTCTGTCATGCCCCTGTACCTCGTTTCCCTGCACCGTGATTAGCTGTACCACCTGTGTCTTGTTTGAGTCCGTGCATTTAATCCCCACAGTTTCTTCCCACGGTGTCGGTCATTGTGGTTCGCGTTAAGCTATTCTATGTCGCATTCTGGTACGTGTTTCATTTCCTGGTTTCCCGGTTCTGATGTGTGTTCTGTTCCTGGTTCTCCCTGTCATCTCTGTATCATTGTTATTGGTTTTTGTCCTCGTTGTATTTTTGGTTATTGAGATATTTAGTAGTGTGTGTTTGTCGTTTTTCTGTTAGTATTTCTATTCCTCGTTGTGTTTCGCCAATTCGCCGTGTCCTCTTTGTTAGTTCTGAAGTTGTGTGTTTCCCCCCTGCCTGGTTTCATTCCCCTTTTCATTGTCTGTTTAATTTCTATAAATAAACGTGATCTCCTGCACTTGCGTCTCGCCTGCCTAGTAAACCGTTACAAATAAACGCGATTTCCTGCACTTGCGTCTCGCCTGCCTAGTAAAATGTAACAAAAATAATGGAAATTGAGGCATGTGAAAAGATGCTGGGCAGACTGAACAGGGAAAGTTACAGTGTTAACAGTGGGACAGCTTCTGTAGATACAATATATTGCCAAAAGTATTCACTTCTTTTTCTTTCGGCAATTCCCGTTTAGGGGTCACCACAGTGGATCAAACTCCTCCATCTAGCCCTGTCCTGAGTGTCTTCCACTGACACACCAGCCACTCTCATATCCTCTACCACTGCATCCATAAACCTCCTCTTAGGTCTACCTCTCCTCCTCTTAGGTCTACCTCTCCTCCTGGAAATTCCATCCTCAAGACCCTCCTGCCAATATACGTCTCCTCTCTCTTCTGTACATGTCCAAACCATCTCAATCTCGCTTCTCTAACCTTATCTCCAAAACAAGCTACATGTGCTGATCTTCTAATAAACTCATTTCTGATCCTATCCTTCCTCGTCACTCCAAATGAGAATCTCAACATCTTCATCTCAGACACCTCCATCTCCCTCAACTGTCTCTTTGTCAGTGCTACTGTCTCCAGTCCATACAACATAGCGGGTCTCACTACTGTCCTATAGATCTTACCTTTCATTTTACACCCTTCTATCACAGATCACCCCTGATACTTTGTGCCATCCACACCACCCTGCCTGCGCTCTCTTCTTTACCTCTCTTTCACTTCCTCTGTTACTCTGTACCTTCGACCCTAAGTAGGTAAATTCGTCGACCTTCACCAAATCAACTCCTTGTAGCTGGACCTGTCCACCGTCTGCCCTCTCATTCACACACATGTACTCTGTTTTACTCCTGCTCACTTTCATTCCCCTGCTTTCCAAAGCATACCTCCATCTCTCCAAGCTCACCTCCACCTGCTCCCAACTCTCACTACAGATCACAATGTCATCAGCAAACATCATAGTCCAAGGGGACTCCTGCCTAACCTCGTCCGTCAGTCTATCCATGACAATTGCGAACAGGATTGGACTCAGGGCTGATCCCTGGTGTAGTCCTACCCCCACTGTCATTCCTACCGCACATCTCACTGCTGTCACACTGTTCTCGTACATATCCTGCACCACCCTCACATACCTTTCCGCTACTCCAGACTTCCTCAAACAATTCGACAGCTCCTGTCTCAGTACTCTATCATAAGCTTTCTCTAAGTCAACAAACACACAATGTAACTCCTTCTGCCCTTCCCTATACTTCTCCATTAACAATCTCAAAGCAAACATAGCATCTGTGGTGCACTTAGCTGGCATGAAACCATACTGCTGCTCACAGATCTCTACTTCTCCTCTAAGCCTAGCTTCCACTACCCTTTCCCAAATTTTCAGGCTGTGACTGATCAACTTAATTCCCCTGTAATTACTACAGCTCTGAACATCGCCCTTCTTAAAAAATTCTTAAAAATCGGCACCATTATGCTTCGCCTCCACTCCTCAGGCATCTTCTGGCCTTCCAAGATTCTGTTAAATAACCTAGTCAAAAACTCCACTGCTGTCTCTCCCAAACATCTCCATGCCTCCACAGGAATATCATCCAGTCCAACTGCCTTACCACACTTAATTCTCCGAATCGCAGCCCTTACTTCCTCCTTGCTCACCTGGGGCACTTCCTGATTCACAACCTCTACCTCTTCTAACCTTCTTTCCCTTTCATTCTCTTGATTCATCAGTTCTTCAAAATATTCCTTCCACCTTCCCAAGACACTCCTCACTAAACAACACATTTCCATCTTTATCCTTTATCATCCTAACCTGCTGCACATCCTGCCCATCACAGTTTCTCTGTCTGTCCAATCTGTACAGATCCTTTTCCCCTTCCTTAGTGTCCAACTTCTCATACAGCTTGCTATATGCCTTCTCTTTAGCTTCTGCCACTGCTCTCTTTGCCATACGACACATCTCCTTGTACCTCTGTCTACTTTCTTCATCCCGCTGAAAATCCCAATTCTTTTTAGCCAACCGCTTTCCTGTCAAACTTTCCTGAACTTCCTCATTCCACCACCACGACTCCTTGTCTATCTTCCTCTGTCCTGAGGTCACACCAAGTACCTTCCTAGCCACATCCCTCACTGCATTTGAAGTCTCATCCCAGGTACCCAGAACACCACCATTACCCAGTACCTGTCTCACCTCATCCCTGAATTTTACACCACAGTCCTCATCCTTTAACTTCCACCACATGATCTTAGGTGCCACTCTCACTCTTCCTCTTCTTCACCTCCAAAACCATCCTACATATCACCATCCTATGCTGTTTAGCTACACTCTCCCCTGGTACCACCTTGCAATCACTAACCTCTTTCATGTTTCGTCTCCTACAGAGGATATAGTCGACCCGTGTGCATCTTCCCCCACTCTTATACGTCACCCTGTGCTCTTCCTTTTTCTTAAAATAAGTGTTAACTACAGCCATCTCTATCCTTTTAGCAAAATCTACCACCATTTGTCCATATTCCTTTTTTGAACACCATATCTACCCAACACCTCCTCACCACTGTTCCCTTCACCAACATGTCCATTTAAATCTGCTCCAATAACCACTATCTCTTCTTTAGGAACCTGCAATACTACTTCATCTAACTTTCTCCAGAATTCTTCTTTCTCCTCCACATCACAACCTACCTGAGGAGCATAAGCAGTGATGACATTCATCATCACTCCAACAATCTCTAACTTTACACACATCACCCTGTCACTTACTCTCTTTACCTCCACTACATTCTTACTAACCTCATCCTTCAGGATTACTCATACTCCATTTCTCTTCCTGTCTACTCCATGATAGAAGAGTTTGAAGCCACCACCAATGCTCCTGGCCTTGCCCCCCTTCCACTTGGTCTCCTGTACACACAGTATATCTAACTTCCTCCTCTCCATCGCATCAGCTAGCTCTCTCCCTTTACCTGTCATAGAGCCCACATTCAACGTACCAACTCTAACCTCCACCTTCCTGCTCTGCCTCCTCTCCTTCAGCTTCAGAACCCTCTTCCCCCCTCTCCTCCTCCTCCTTGTCCCAACAGTAGCCCAATTTCCACTAATGCCCTGTTGGACAACACCACCAGTGGCGGTCGTTGTTAACCCAGGCCTCGACCGATCCAGTATGGAATTTCTATTTTTGATCCACATCATTTGATTTGGCGCAGTTTTTACACCGGATGCCCTTCCTGACGCAACATTCCCTATTTATCCGAGCTTGGGACCGGCACTAAAATACACTGATGTGTGCACCCTAGTGGCTAGGTTCCAAAAGTATTCGCTCACCCATCCAAATTATTGGAATCTGGTGTTCCAATCATTTCCATGGCCACAGGTGTAGAACATTAAGCACCTAGACATGCAGACTGTTTTTACAAACATTTGTGAAAGAATGGGTAGCTCTCAGGAGCTCTGTGAATTCCAGCATGGAATTGTGATAGTGTCATGACTCAGACTCCAACCCATGTCAGCCGTACATACTTGCGGTGCGGAGGACACCTGGGGTGCGGATTAGCGGCCTCGATCGCCCAGTCGACCTCCCACTCGACCGTGCCTACGAAGCACTCTTCCGGGATCACCGGCTCCTCACTGGTCGACTCCAGGCTTCCCGGGAAGGATCGCGAGAGAGCGTCAGCACGCGCATTCTTTTCCCCTGGTCGGTATGTAACCTGAAAAACAAATCTAGAGAAGAATAGTGACCACCTGGCTTGCCGTGCATTCATCCTCTTAGTATTCTTCAGGTACTCCAGGTTCTTGTGGTCGGTTAGTACCATGAATGGATGCTTCGCTCCCTCGAGCCAGTGCCTCCATTCCTCTAACGCCAGCTTGATGGCTAAAAGCTCACGGTCCCCCACTCCGTAGTTACACTCGGCCTTGCTGAGCTTTTTAGAAAAGAAGGCAATGGGCTGGAGCAGACTACCCCGTTTAAAGCGCTGGGACAGCACAGCACCTACTCCTACATTAGAAGCGTCCACCTCCGCCACAAAAGGCCTTGTCGGGTCGGGTTGGTGGAGCACTGGTGCCTCCGCGAACGCCTACTGCATTCTCTTGAAGGACTCCTCGGCTGGATGGTGTCGAGGCCAAACCATAAGGCAAGACTTGGTACTCATACTGCCCCATCGAGGTACTAAAAGCCGTCTTCCACTCATCCCCTGAACGTATGCGGATGAGGTTGTAGGCGCTGCGCAGATCCAGTTTGGTGAAGTAACTCGCCTTCCTCAACTGCTCCAGTGCCGAAGGCACTAGAGGCAGCGGGTAGGAGTACCCCACCAAGAGGGAATTGAGCCCTCGATAATCCACGCATGGCCTCAAGGCACCGTCCTTCTTCTTGACGAAGAAGACGCTCGCTGAGGCTGGCGAGGTGGAGGGAACGTTATAGCCCTGAGCTAACGCCTCTTTGACATAGCGCTGCATAGCGGACTCCTCAGTCTGGGACAGCGGATAAATGCGCCCTCTCGGCGGTACACTGCCTGGTTTCAGTTTAATGGCACAGTCCCAGGGGCGGTGTGGCAGTAGCTGAGCTGCTCTCCCGGGGCTGAAGACCTCTGCCAGATCCTTATACTGAGGAGGGGATGTCAGGTGGCTACTAACGTTAGGGCTCTCTATGGACATGAGACACATGGCTTGCTCGCTCTCTTCCTCAATAGTGACAGGGGATAACCTCGTGATTTTACCACGGACCCAATCTATAGAGGGGTTGTATTGTTTTAGCCAGGGGAGACCTAAGGTGATGGCGTGCTGTAATTTGGGGAGAACAAAAAACAGACGTGTGGTGAAACCCTGAATATTAACAACCAAGGGGGGAGTGCGGTGACGGAGAGACTGATGCAGGGAAGTTCAATAGGCCCCCCACCATGGAGCTTTCCGCGTGGCCGGACGGTCCCCTTGGTGTCGCCCGCCTCTCCGACCTGCATAGGTTCTGCGGGGGGTAAATACCTCCTTCTCTGGAGGCGGTGACATCGTAGCGCTGAAGGATCGGGCACCACCTCCACGCTCCTGGACCAACCGGTCATACGTGACCGCCAATCTCACCACTTGGTTAAAGCTTTGTGAGTCCTGCCGGCATGCCAGCTCCGCTCGGAGTTCTGGCCTCAACCCGGCTAGAAAGACGTCCACCAAGGCCGCGTCATTCCAGCCAGTACCCGCTGCTAGCGTCCGGAACTCCAAAGCATATTCCGCGGCGGGGCGCGATCCCTGTCACATTGAGAGCAGGCTTTGTCCGCTGGCTCTCCCGAGGCGTGGGTGGTGGAAGACTTCCTTCAATTCAGCCGAAAAAGCTGCATAGTCTTGTAGTAGAGGAGAGTCATTAGTCACGAGGGCAGACCCCCAATTCAGTGCCTTACCCGAGAGTCGTGAAATCACGTAGGACACTTTCTCCGACTCGCTCAGCTGCTGCTGATACGTGAAGTACAGCTCGCACTGCACCATGAACCCCTCGTAAGACTCGGGGGGGGGGGTCGATGGGCAAACGACGACTATCCCTCCTCGTCGAACTCTGGATATTCTCTGGCAAAAGGATTTATTATCCATGATGGCAGCAAACAAAAACACTCAGGCCGATAGGCAATGGTAAAACAAAAAGGTAATAAAGATAGTGAAGGAGGGTTGCAGACGGATCACCAACAGATGCAGGACACAGAGACGTCGCACTCCAATGCTCTTACACAGGCATAGGCTTTAGGAATGCGCAGCACTGGATGGCGTAACCTGTGGGCTTAAATGATGTGACAGGTAACAAGGGACAGTTGCTAATACTGAGGTGAGAGAGAGAGAGGGAGTGGTGTGTTGCTAGGGGGCGTGTGAGCAGCGTCGCCATGACTACTCGTCCACACACGCGCTCTCTGGTGGCCTCTCCTCCTAGCCACCATGACAGTAGCACATGCCAATACCACTAGATGTCAGCAAAACTGCACAAATAAATCAACATAGGTTTGTAAAAATGAGCATATACATATGTAAAAATTAGAATGTTTTTTGTCTCTTTGCTCTAGCTGTAGGACTTGTGCTGAAGATAGTCAGAGATGAGTCCAGGTCTTTTTCTACCTTTAAAGAATATGGACCCAACAGGATCATATTGTGAAGTGGTGTAGACACCTTTGCATCTCCAGCACATGCTTCAGTGATCTGGGACTGTTTATAGCCTCTTGACTTTAACTCTTCATTAGAGAGCTGATCTAGTGATAGCAGATCCTAAATGCGCCATGGTTTTGACCACTGTCTTCATCTGGACACTCTTCACATGTGTCTTGGGTAAGAAAACAATCATGACTAAGTATTCTCAATCATTCAAATTGATAAAATATTAAATACATCATTGTAAACATTTTCATATAAAATATTCCTCCATTTATTGAATATAATGGGAATAATTATTGCTACTCCACTTGTGGGATTGAAGGTGAGGACTTTGAAGTGTTTAATTGATACCTCCCAGTCTAATCCTCTTGGAATAAAACTTTTTTAATAGTCTAATTGCAATATTTCCACCTCTCCCTCCTCAGTCTGGAGATCGGACTGTGCAGCCTGGTCAGACGGTCACTATTCACTGTAAACATGATCCAGCAATTAATTGCTATGATCCAGCCACCAAGCAGAAGGACTGTGTGGCCTTGTACTGAACTGTGAATGTGGACATTGCTAGCGGGCCACCCAATGGAGGATGGGTTCCCTTTTGAGTCTTGGTCCTCCCAAGGTTTCTTCCTAAATTCCTGCCATCTTAGGGAGTTTTTCCTTGCCACTGTCGCCTTTGGCTGGCTCATTAGGGATCTGGACCCACGCAATTTGTAAAGCTGCTTTGTGACAACATGTGTTGTAAAAAGCGCTATATAAATAAAATTGAATTGAATTGGTACCATCATTTACCTGGAAGTGTGCCAAAGCTCTTAATAAGTTATGCAACAGATAGGTATTCTGGTGTTCACTCTAGAGTCAGTGGTAGTCGAAAAGGAAACAAAATTGACTACACTCTTACTATTACTGGAGTCCAACCTGACGATTCTGGAGATTTTTACTGCATGAGTAAACATTTTTTTAATTCAACATATTCAGTGTTTACACAGTATGAAACCATTGTACAAAAACTTTCTTGTCACTAAGGCGTAATTCTGTGACTGAAGCACCTGTCCCGACAGTGAACCCTCTTTCAAAGTCACTCTGATCTTTTCTTTTTGCCATCTTTACCCTAAACAAAAGCCAAGTGAGCCTGCTCAATATTTTTCTTCATACCACTATAATAACTGAACAGTATATACAGTGTGTCTGTCTGTCTAAGCATCTGTACATGTTGTGTTTCTCCATCTATTTATTCAGTTTTTGTCTGAACAACTTTACTGGCCCTCATGGACCACAGGCTCTCATCCAACATCAATCTCTGACCCAACAAATACTCTTCTGGATGAATGGGCAAAATGTCCCACAAACACTCTCCAAAATCTTGTAGAAAGCTTTTCTAGAAGAGTGGATATAGCTGTTATAGCTGCAAAGGAGGACTAATATTACTATTAATGTAATATTATCATTAATGCTTATGGGATGTCAGAAAATCTTCAGTAGGTATAATGTGCAGCTGTCTCAATACTTTTGTCTTTTGTCCATTGACCCCATCTAAGAAATGGTGGGACCGTTTAATGGTAGCACAACCATGAATTACGGCAGCTGGTTGTCCAACCGTTTGGACAACAATGACGCTAGGCTTCACGTGTCTTGGTATACGAATGCATATCGTTTATTTTACAATTAACATAAAAGGGCTTAGACCAAGGCGGTGTCAAAGAAATGAAATAAACAAAACATAACACAAACTTAATGAACTCGGACACCAGTCTAACTTACAAAGTAAAGAATAAAACAAAACAACAACAACAAAGCCTTCTGCTTCCTCCTTATATTTGCCTTTGGCTCCACCTCTTTCCAAGCATCCTGTCAAGATAAAAGTGTCACCACAAAAAACAAGGAAAAAGAAAACAAATACAGGCAGCACAACACAGGTACAACAAGGGCATCAACAAGCTCAGGCGCGTGGCACGTAACACGGAGGCTCTGTTCGAAATAGCCTACTACATACGGCATACTGCACTCAGTATATACTGGATACTGCATACTGGTCCTCGTAGTAGTATGTAGTACAGTTTCCAGTATGCAACAAAAGCAAAGCATACTACAGGGTCATGTGAACATAGCGTTGCATGACGGGATGCAGTACACCACGAAGATAGCTCTGTTCGCGTACTGGAATATTTTGCGGAAGTAGTATGTCATCCGGGGATGTTTTGCGTACTGGAAAAATAATTTTTATTCGCATACTGCATACGGCATACTGATTTGGGGCCCAAGCAGTACGCCAGTAGTATGTAGTCGGCTATTTCGCCCATATATTGTTGTCACGGCAGGCCGGTTCCAGGGCTCAGGGTAGACACTCCCTTCCCGTTAATCACATCACTCAGCCACGGCCTCACTGAATCGGCAGACATTCGTGCTTGTCAAGTGTGACTGTGTTTTTGCACCCTTACGGTGCCCCAAACGTTATTTTAGCGCTCCTTGCACCTTCCTCGTTTTTGCCTGTTGGGAGCTGTTTTATGTTTGCTTGCCACAATGGACATTAAAACATTTCCTGCTCCAACCATGCCTTCTGTTGCTTCCTCAACGTCACAACTGTATGTTGCTTGGCATGTTGAAAAACCCTATCTCAGACCTTTTGTGCTTTGCCGTAATGCCAGAGGCCAGCATGCCAAACAAAATTTTTTTTCCGCATCTCTATTTCATTTAGGAGCGTCTCCACATTCGGTGAAGTTTCTCTTCTTTCTCCGTTTTGACATGCTTTGTGATCAGAGAGGAAACTCCTCCGGTGCAGGGCCTATTTAAATGAATTTGCATATTTATAGGGGGCGTGTCACAGGAGGAGTCAGCCACTCTCTCATGTGCGCTAAATTCCACGTTGATTGGGATGTACAAAAGAAACGTGTGTGGATTACGGCGTAAGCACGGTTTGATACATCTGGATTTTATTTTGCGTACGCCATTTTCTGGATTTGTCCATACGCCAAGTTTCAGTAAGAAATCCACGCAAGTCTTTGTACATGAGGCCGCAGATCTAAATATTATTGAGCCACTTTGGGGTGTTTTGGAGGAGCGAGTCAGGAAACATTTTCCTCCACCAGCATCACGTAGTGACCTGGGGCCTCATGTACTAAAGGTGCGTACGTACAAAAACATTGCGTACGCAATGTTTCACGCAAACGGTCAGATGTACTAAATGTGACTTGAACGTGAGAAAGTGCGTACCCCCACGCCACTTTCATTTCAGGCGTACGTATGTTTTTCGTGATGCGACACTTAGAGGTGATGCATTGAAATTACAACTATTAAGATATCCTTTTCGCACACATTGTAGTAAGCCCTTATTGGGTAAAATTAAGTAAATTAGACAATTCAACAGTAAATTAATCAAACAATTTCATTGCCTTACTGTAATAATTATTCAACGTGTTTCCACTTAGCCTAGATTATATAAACATGCATGAAATGTTGCGCTGGAGTTCTTGGGAGATGGCAGCGTTGGCATTACTGGAGGTTATTGCTAATGGCCGAATTCGCAGAGAGCGCGTTTTCCGTGACCATTATGATTTTTTGGCCCATGATGATGACTGGTTTATAAGCCGTTTCAGATTTCCAAGAGCTGTCCTCTTGGAACTCTGTGCTGAGTTGGGTCCAGTTTTGGAGAGAGAAACGGCGAGGAGTCGCGCATTGCCAGTTCCTTTACAGGTGCTGACCATCGGCTTCCTGGCAACTGGCTCGTTTCAAAGAGAACTGGCAGACCGGTCGGGGATATCCCAGTCATCTTTGAGCCGTGCCATGCCAGCTGTGTTGGATGGGATCATATGCATGTCAGCTAGGTATATAAAGTCCCCATATGATGCGGTTGACCAGGCAAACATTAAAGCGCAATTTGCAGCGATAGCCGGTTTCCCGATTGTAATCGGAGCGATCGACTGCACACACATTGCTATAAAGGCACCATCTGAGGAGGAATTTGCTTATGTGAATAGAAAACACTTTCATTCCATAAACGTGCAAATAATCTGTGATGCAAAAATGTGCCTTACTAATGTAGTGGCATTACGAGCTGGCAGAGTGCGTGATGGGTGGCTTCTTGGTAAGCAACAAATTTAAACCATTTGACATTGACATCTTAGAATAATTAATTTAAAACATGGGTAATTGTTAAATTACTTAGGAGACAGCGGCTACGCGCTCAAGACGTGGCTGATGACCCCCACAGCGTTCCAAACAAAAATTTTTTCCGTGTCTCTACTTCATTTAGGAGCGTCTCCACTTCACATTCGATGAAGTTTCTCTTCTTTCCCCGTTTTGACATGCTTTGTGATAGATCAGAGAGGAAACTCCTCCGGTGCAAGACATATTTAAATGAATTTGCATATTTATAGGGGGCGTGTCTCTCATGTGCGCTAAATTCCACGTTGATTGGGATGTACAAAAGAAACGTGCGTGGATTACGGCGTAAGCACGGTTTGATACATCCGGATTTTTTTTGCGTACGCCATTTTCTGGATTTGTCCGTACGCCAAGTTTCAGTAAGAAATCCACGCAAGTCTTTGTACATGAGGCCCCTGGGGCCTCATGTACTAAAGGTGCGTACGTACAAAAACATTGCGTACGCAATGTTTCACGCAAACGGTCAGATGTACTAAATGTGACTTGAACGTGAGAAAATGCGTACCCCCACGCCACTTTCATTTCAGGTGTAAGTATGTTTTTCGTACGTATGCGACACTTAGAGGTGATGCATTGAAATTACAACTATTAAGATATCCTTTTCGCACACATTGTAGTAAGCCCTTATTGGGTAAAATTAAGTAAATTAGACAATTAAACAGTAACTTAATCAAACAATTTAATTGCCTTACTGTAATAATTATTCAACGTGTTTCCACTTAGCCTAGATTATATAAACATGCATGAAATGTTGCGCTGGAGTTCTTGGGAGATGGCAGCGTTGGCATTACTGGAGGATATTGCTAATGGCCGAATTCGCCGAGAGCGCGTTTTCAGTGACCATTATGATTTTTTGGCCCATGATGATGGCTGGCTTATAAACCGTTTCAGATTTCCAAGAGTTGTCCTCTTGGAACTCTGTGCTTGCTGAGTTGGGTCCAGTTTTGGAGAGAGAAACGGCGAGGAGTCGCGCATTGCCAGTTCCTTTACAGGTGCCGACAACATCGGCTTCCTGGCAACTGGCTCGTTTCAAAGAGAACTGGCAGACCGGTCGGGGATATCCCAGTCATCTTTGAACCGTGCCATGCCAGCTGTTTTGGATGGGATCATATGCATGTCAGCTAGGTATATAAAGTTCCCATATGATGCGGTTGACCAGGCAAACATTAAAGCGCAATTTGCAGCGATAGCCGGTTTCCCGATTGTAATCGGAGCGATCGACTGCACACACATTGCTATAAAGGCACCATCTGAGGAGGAATTTGCTTATGTGAATAAAAAACACTTTCATTCCATAAACGTGCAAATAATCTGTGATGCAAAAATGTGCCTTACTAATGTAGTGGCACGGTGGTCTGGATCAACCCATGATTCATACATCCTTACAAACAGCATGGTTGGGATAAGATTACAAGCTGGCAGAGTGCGTGATGGGTGGCTTCTTGGTAAGCAACACATTTAAAGCATTTGACATTGACATCTTAGAATAATTCATTTAAAACATGGTTAATTGTTAAATTACTTAGGAGACAGCGGCTACGCACTCAAGACGTGGCTGATGACCCCCACAGCAATCCACAGCGTTCCAAACAAACATTTTTTTTCCGTGTCTCTACTTCATTTAGGAGCGTCTCCACTTCACATTCGATGAAGTTTCTCTTCTTTCCCCGTTTTGACATGCTTTGTGATAGATCAGAGAGGAAACTCCTCCGGTGTAGGACACATTTAAATTAATTTGCATATTTAAGGGGGCGTGTCTCTCATGTGCGCTAAATTCCACGTTGATTGGGATGTACAAAAGAAACGTGCGTGTATTACGGCGTAAGCACGGTTTGATACATCCGGATTTTTTTTTGCGTACACCATTTTCTGGATTTGTCCGTACGCCAAGTTTCAGTAAGAAATCCACGCAAGTCTTTGTACATGAGGCCCCTGGGGTCTCATGTACAAAGTCTTTAACAAGTACCCATGTTTTAAATGAATTATTCTAAGCTGGCAATGTCAAATGCTTTAAATTTGTTGCTTACCAAGAAGCCACCCATCACGCACTCTGCCAGCTTATAATCTTATCCCAACCATGCTGTTTGTAAGGATGTACGAATCATGGGTTGATCCAGGCCACCGTGCCACTACATTAGTAAGGCACATTTTTGCATCACAGATTATTTGCACGTTTATGGAATGAAAGTGTTTTCTATTCACATAAGCAAATTCCTCCTCAGATGGTGCCTGTATAGCAATGTGTGTGCAGTCGATCGCTCGATTACATTTGGGAAACCGGCTATCGCTGCAAATTGCGCTTTAATGTTTGCCTGGTCAACCGCATCATATGAGAACTTTATATACCTAGCTGACATGCAGATGATCCCATCCAAAACAGCTGGCATGGCACGGCTCAAAGATGACTGGGATATCCCCGACCGGTCTGCCAGTTCTCTTTGAAACGAGCCAGTTGCCAGGAAGCCGAGCGTTGTCAGCACCTGTAAAGGAACTGGCAATGCACGACTCCTCACCGTTTCTCTCTCCAAAACTGGACCCAACTCAGTATAGAGTTCCAAGAGGACAACTCCAGGGACCTGCACACAACCCTTACAGCACACACACACACACACCACAGACAACATAAAACATATACGCGCGTAGCCTTGACCATTTTTTAACCTGTTTACACCGGGGGAGGAGGGGTCTCCTTCTCTGCAGGAGGTGACACCCTAGGCAGAGTGCTTCAGGCCTCCTTGCCACTCCCACTGAGGGTCGGGGCACCTACCGGCTCAGGAGACACCCTCCAAATAGTCAGGGCCTCCTAAGGAACCACGCGCTCTGAGCCAATTTTGTGGCTCAGGACCCCACCCATAGCACCCCCACAAAAAATATTTCGGGGAGGTCCCCGGGGGGAATTACACACAACAACTCACGCAACACACTAGGACAAAACGAACACAAAAAGACAAAACAAACGACATGCACGCCAGTGCACTCGCAGGCTCAGTCCGGTCGCCAAACACATAACTAGTGCTTTCACTTTCGACACGGACGAGCTTACTGCGAGGCATGCGCAGTCGCATGCGGGAGAGCCCTTCACGGGGCACAAGCCCCAGTCACCGCCGTGCTATCTACAGTGCATTAAACAACACAAACACTTAAGCATGGCGGGACGAGCAGTACGAGCCCAGGCTCTCCACGCACACACAACAACGTAACAAATAGAACGCAGACAAACACTTACCACGAGACATGACCACAAACGAAGGAGAAAGTAAAGGAGACCGGCGGCTTCCGAAAGTGGCTGGTTATTCTGTGACGGGCAGGGAGTGCGAACAAAAAGGAAGCGATCACGCTAAGTCTCAGAGAAAAGGAGGGGTTTAATGCATAAAGTGTGCAAACCAAAAACCCGTTCACTTGCTCCAAATTAAGGATACAATAACCAGCAGTCAACTGGTACAGAGACAAGACATATATAGACAGACAAACGACCATCAGGTGAAGGGGTTAATGGACCCCGCCCACCTGAGGGACGCACACAACACAACAACAACAGGACAACTGCCGCTGTGAGGGAGTGCGAACGGTAGGGGGAGCTTCCCTCACCGTGACATTACCACATAAATAATGCACTAATGTCATTCAGTTTTACCAATCTAATGAAAAAGTTATCATTTTCAAGATTCAACCACATATTTTTCTATTTTAACATTTTTCTTGTATCTATAGTTTGTATTTATGATCATATTGTACACTTACTTTCAACATTAAATTTAGTTCCTGCACCCAAATTCTCTCACAGTATTTTTCATCTTAGACCCATTCCTTTACTTATTTTCAGTATTCCATTTGGTTACAAAGATTGAGTCGATCATTTTTGTACTGCAAGACTGACTTTAAGCTTAGTGTAAAACTGATAAAAGCTATATATCTCCTCCTACTGGAATAAAGGCAGTACTGAGGGTGTGAGGAATATTCTGAGAGACAGAGAGATCATTTTTCAGAAACTTCTTTGTCCTTCAGTCACCAAATTTGGTGTACATTAATGAGTAATTTAAAAAATAAATATGTAAATGCTTATTAAAAAATAAATAAATACATTTTACAGTAAATTACTGTATGGACTGTAAAATAACAAAATATTACTGCATCATAGTGGTAATTCACTGTAATTACTGTAACTTACAGACTATTACCACTTTTTTACAGCAAATTTGATCAACAATTATTACAGTAATTCGAGTTGCCAATAAATTACTGTAAAGTTTTACTGATATATTACTGTAAAAATTACAATTAGCTAAAGTTTTCAAATTTATTTAAAACTGCTGTGAAGAGTGGATTTTGACATATAATTGTATTGTGACGTGACAAGCAACAGGAGGCGCTATAGGGGCTGTGTGGTCTTTAATGTCCATAATAACTCAAGATAAACACACAGCAAACGTTACAAAAAAAGGTTAAGTGTCGCGGCAGGCGAATGCGTAATAATCACACTCAGCAAAATAAGGAGGATCAGTTTTCAAAGTCGCGGATGACGAGATGCTGGTTCACTCCTGACAGGTGCATGGAATACGCAGCATCGGATGGCTGGACCTGTGTGCATAATTAAGGAGTGCAGATAAACTGAAAGCACGTGAGACCAAACACCTGAGGGCGTGTCAATAAACAGTGGATTGGGAGCGGGGAAGTGTGCGTGAAGAGGGGTGTGTGAAAGTGGGCGTCTCCCCTGAGCCCTGGGACCGGCCTCCAATGACATGTATGAAGATACAAGATTTTTCTGTATGCACTGTGCAAATAATACTGCATACAACAGCTTATGCTGAATTAAGCATTTTTAATATCAAAATAAAATATTCAACCAAATGCATAGCCTCCAGTTTCATTCACAGAGTTCACAGAATTGCCATAGAACACTGATAAGATACTGATATTAAAATAACTTTCTCAGCAGTAAAAAGACAGACAGTCCCCATGCTAACAAACTGAGAGACTAGTGTTAGTTTATTTAATATTTAGCCAAAAATTGTATATCTAAAATTAAATCACCATGCATAACGTCTAAACAGCTAAACTCATCCTAGATCAGCGGTCACCAACTTTGATCCTGGAGATATCCAGAGTTAAATTTCAACATCTAACAAACCAGTGGATACAGGCAGGTACTAAACTTTGCAGAAAAGTAGCTCTCTATGAACAAGATTGATGATCACTGGCCTAAACCTGACCTAAATAGGCTGCCATTTTCTTTAACCAACAACAATAAACATTACATACAATATATTGCCAAAAGTATTCGCTCACCTTCTTTGATTCACATATGAGCTTAAGTGACATTGCAGCTAGAACAGCTTCAACTCTTCTGGAAAGGCTGTCCACAAGGTTTAGAAGTGAGTTTATGGGGATTTTTTACCATTATTCCAGAAGCGCATTTGTGAGGTCACATACTGATGTTGGACAAGAAGGACTGGCTCTCAGTCTCCACTCTAATTCATCCCAAAGGTGTTCTGTTGGGTTGAGGTCAGGACTCTGCTTCCTGCTGACGCTGCATCCTGCTGACGCTGCTACAGAGTCTAGACTCTGTTTAATTACATCTGATACATCTACAAATATTTTGTGGACTTTGTGGACATATTTACGCATAACTCCGGCTACAACAACCTCCACAAGCCATCGAAAGACATTCAAGTTCATCTTAACCGAAGCTAAGTATCTTTAGTATTTCATCATGTCTGAGTCGCCTGTTGTTTGTGTGGAGTGTGGCATGTATAGCTACTCTTCTTCCGTCAGTAGGGATAATTTTGTTTGTAACAAGTGTAGATTAATTATTAGCATGACGGAGAAGATTTCGCTTTTAGAGGAGCGCATCCGGGCTTTAGAGAGTCCTAGAGAGTCGGTAGCACCTAGCGTAGCAGGCCCGGTTGCCACCACCGTAGCTAGCGAGCCCCCAGCTCTGGCATTAGAGCCCTCGCAGCGGGGCGAATGGGTGACGTCTCAGCGGCATAGCCGTAGGGCTGAGCACCGTTCTACTCAGATTCCCGTGTCAAACAGGTTTGCCCCACTCAGTAATACACAGACTGAGCGACCTGTTAAAAGAGCTCTGGTCATAGGAGATTCCCAGCTCCGACACCTGAATATAGCGACTCCCTTAGAGACAGCAGCGGCCATAGTTAAGTGTATCCCGGGGGCTAGAGCGCCTGACATCAGGGCTAATCTAAAGGTGCTGGCTAATCGTAAATATTGAAAGATAGTGGTACACGTCGGCACCAATGATGTGGGGTTGAGACAGTCCGAGATCACTAAGGATAACGTTAAAGAGGTGTGTGAGTTAGCAGGGACTATGTCAGATGCCGTAATATGCTCTGGTCTCATTCCAATTCGGTGTGGCGCCGAAACCTACAGCAGGTTATTGGCGCTACACCGCTGGATGTCTAAATGGTGCTCAGAAAACACCGTGGGTTATATAGATAATTGGACGCGTTTTGAGGGCAGGCCTGGCCTTTTGAAGCGAGACGGCATTCACCCTTCTTGGGAGAGTGCTGCTCTCATTTCCCGTAGCATATCTGCTAGGCTTACTAGTGGTAGTGTAGGGGATTGACAAACCAGAGCCAAGGCCAGGCAGCAGACACAAAGGCTAAACCGACTGTCTGCTAGCTGCAAAGAGACATCACCTAGGTCACACTGGATTGAGACTGTGTCTTTTCCTCGCAAAGTTAGTAGACAAAATTTAATCAATGTTAAAATTGATTATGCTCCCTTGGAGAGTAGTTTAAATCTTGAAACTAGGACTCCTAAATATTAGATCCCTGTCATCTAAAGCATTGCTTGTTAATGAAATGATTACCGATCACAATCTATGCATGCTCTGCTTGATGGAAACCTGGACCCGGACAGATGATTATATGGCCCTAAAC
The DNA here is from genome assembly GCA_020368025.1 of Brachyhypopomus occidentalis. Taxonomy (NCBI): domain Eukaryota; kingdom Metazoa; phylum Chordata; class Actinopteri; order Gymnotiformes; family Hypopomidae; genus Brachyhypopomus; species Brachyhypopomus occidentalis. The sequence continues at coordinate 430,696 of JAGXOD010001361.1, read as the reverse complement.
GAAGCTTCTCCCTCTGGCTATAGATATGTTCATAACCCCCGTCCAAATGGTCGAGGAGGATGGTGTCGCCACAATATATGACTCTGATATAGACATTTCTCAAAAATTCGGCTTTAAATTTAATTCTTTTGAACATCTCATCCTCACTGTTTCAAATGTATCAAATCTGACAACCAACAAAGCGTCGCAGTCGTTTATGTTAATTACTATTTACCGCCCCCTGGTTCTTACTCTGAGTTCTTGCAGGAGTTTTCAGACTTCCTGTCTCATGTAGTGCTATCAGCCGATAAGGTGATTATAGTTGGTGATTTTAACATCCATTTTGAGAATCTTTGTGACGCTTTCAGCAAAACTTTTCAAGAAATTCTTGAATTCAATGGGTATCACTCAGAATGGTTTTATCATTTGGTATTAACATATCCAGTTTAGCAATTTTACTTCAGAGCGAGGCCGTTTCTGACCACAGCCTCATAACGTACGAGTTATGCTTGACTGACGGTATTCATCAGCCGCCCCGCTACCGAATGAAACGAACTATAGCACCTTGTACCATAGCCGCGCTCACTGACATTTTACCTGGTTTGACAGAAATTGATACACCTGTAGCTCCGGAAGGACTAGAGCATTTTACCGAGCACGTTGAGACTTCTCTTCGTACAGCAATAGACAAGGTTGCACCATTACGCTATAAGAGAGCCTCTGAGAGAAGAATAGCGCCATGGTATAACGAGCACACGCGTAGTCTCAAAGGAGCCGCGAGGATCCTGGAGCGTAAATGGCGAAATTCAAAGTTAGAAGTGTTTAGACTATCATGGAAAAGCAGCCTTAGTGAATATAAGCATGCCCTCCATACGGCAAAATCCTCATACTTATCAGCTTTAATAGAAAAACAAAAACAATTCTGCACTCCTATTTAAAACTGTTTCCAGTCTAACAAGGAGCCATGATCTGTTACGTATTTACTAAACGGAGAGGAATCCAAATGCGGAAGTAGATCGCTTTTATTTTCAAAAATCACATGTACAACGAAAGGCAGGTGAATCATTGGCATCAGGCTTAACAACATTAGGTTGTTCTTGGGAAGGTCGGGACGGTCCAGGGTCATAACAGGAGAGCAGAATCCAGGAAGCGCAGAAGGGCTAGGCAGGTGACGAGGTCTGGGGAATGAGTAAGGGTCAGAACACGGGAAGACAGGCAGGCAATAGAAACGCTCGGTATGCGGCATGAGTCGGCAATACTTCGCGACTAGGAACTAGTGGGAGGGAGTATAAGTGTGGTTGAAAGGGGGCGTGGTAATGAGAGGCGGGTGAGGCTGGTTAGGGGTGATCAGGTGGCATTCCTTACATGATCAAATCAATCCACTAATCCCACTAACAGTGTAGCAGTAATAATTTTATGAAATTCTTTAATGATAAGATTGATAAAATTAGGGGAAAAAATGGTTGTGCTATCTCAGAGCCTGTCAACATGCCTATGCACCTTGACAGCTGTCTGGTCAGCTCTGATGCCCAATTGGTCGTGAGGAGCTTATTTCATTGGTGGAATCTGCCAAGCCCTCCACATGCATACTAGATGCAGTACCAACCCATTTACTTAAAGAATTACTGCATAGCAATATAGAACCTTTGCTCACTATAATAAACTGCTCTCTGAGCCTGGGCTATATTCCCAGTTCATTTAAACTTGCAGTTATCAAGCCGCTAATTAAAAAACCTGGTCTTAACCCCCAGGAAATGTCCAACTATAGGCCTATCTCTAATTTGTCATTCATATCCAAAATTCTAGAGAAAGTAGTTTATTCACAACTCTCTTCCTTCCTACAGACAGAACATGTATTAGAATTATTTCAGTCTGGATTTAGACCCCACCACAGCACTGAAACTGCGCTGACTAAAGTAATAAATGATCTCTTGATATACTCTGATAAAGGACACATTTCTTTTCTCATACTGCTAGACCTCAGTGCGGCTTTTGACACCATTGATCATAATATTCTACTTAATAGGCTGGAGACACTCATTGGTATAAGAGGTCAAGCACTCTCCTGGTTCAGGTCCTACCTGACAGATCGTTACCAATTTGTACTAGTAAACAACGAATGCTCAGAGCGTTCTACGGTAAAATATGGTGTCCCACAAGGATCTGTACTGGGCCCCATATTATTTTCATTATATGTGCTTCCACTGGGCACTATCATCCGTAGGCATGGTATTAGCTTCCATTGCTATGCAGATGATACTCAGTTGTATATATCTTCCAATCCGGATGATATCACCACTACTGTCAAAATTGAGAACTGCGTACAGGACATTAAAAACTGGATGGCGTCTAATTTTCTTCAACTAAATTGAAGAACTAAATAAAGACTGATGGATGCTCTAAACAGTCCATAAAGAAGCTACAACTTGTACAAAATGCTGCAGCTAGAGTCCTAACTAAGGCTAGAAAATTCAATCATATTAGTCCCACTCTCGCAGCATTACATTGGCTTCCGATTAAACATTGAATTGAATTTAAAATTCTTCTCTTAACCTATAAGGCGTTAAATGGTCTTGCCCCACAATATCTGAGTGAACTCATTGCTTACTACAACCCATCTCGCCCTTTACGCTCTCAAAATGCTGGATTTCTCTTAGTTCCAAAAATTTGTAAGACTACAGCCGGAGGCAGAGCTTTCTCCTTTAAAGCCCCTCAATTATGGAATAGCCTTCCAGCTCCAATCTGAGATTCTGACACAGTTCCAATCTTTAAATCTAGACTTAAGACTCACCTATATAATCAAGCCTTCAGTTAAATATTCCCCTAGTAAGGTGCGGGGCTCAGGGGCCCCCAGACGTTGAGATTTCTGGTAATCTGAGATGTTGATGCTGTCATCCAGCTGTGTCATGGCATCACTCTAGTTGTGACTGACTTGACTGGAAAGCAATGTCTCAGTGAGCCCTCATGACTGTGGTCACCTCTGGACCCCTCCCTTTAGTTATGCTGCTATAGATTAGCCTCCCGGAGCTACATGCTAATCACTGGCACATGAGCTATGTACATTTAAATCAATGGTGGTTAAATTGACATCCTCACACTCAGTCTGTATTGTCCATCTTTTGCATGCTTCTACCCAAGACGACTGCATGCAAGCACCTACAAGCACCTGGGAGATGGTCTGGCTCGCCGGTGGATGTACTGATGCCGGGGTTGGATGTACCATTGCCGTAAGGGGACGTGCTGATGCTGGCTCCTACCTGAGGCTCACCATCTGCACCGAAGGGACTGTGACTACTTGGCCGGGGAACAAGAACTTTAAGCTATAACTGTAGAACCACCTTGTTCACAAATACGGACTGGTGCTAACGGGCCGCCCAATGGAGGATGGGTTCCCTTTTGAGTCTTGGTCCTCCCAAGGTTTCTTCCTATTTCCCCGCCATCTTAGGGAGTTTTTCCTTGCCACTGTCGCCTTTGGCTTTCTCATTAGGGATCTGGACCCATACAATTTGTAAAGCTGCTTTGAGACATGTGTTGTAAAAAGCGCTATATAAATAAAATTGACTTGACTTGACTTTTATATGGACCGAGGAGGCGCAAAGGGCGTTCGACGCCCTCAAGAACCGGTTCACTTCTGCTCCTGTGTTACGGATGCCTGACCCCAATCTCCCTTTCATTGTTGAGGTGGATGCCTCTGACCAGGGAGTCGGGGCTATACTGTCCCAGCGTTCGGGAACCCCTCCTAAGCTTCACCCTTGCTCCTAATATTCTCACCGCCTCACACCTGCTGAACGCAACTATGACGGGGGTGACAAGGAACTACTAGCTGTCAAACTGGCTCTCGAGGAATGGCGTCATTGGTTGGAGGGGGCCAAACACCAGTTCATGGTCTGGACTGACCATAAGAACCTGGCCTATCTCCAACAAGCCAATCGCCTCAATCCTCGACAGGCTAGGTGGTCCATGTTCTTTGGCAGGAGTAGCCAAAACTCCCAGTCCTGGTGGTGAGTCTGCTGGGCGTTTGTATGTCCATCCGCACCTGCGTAAGAAAATCATGGAATGGGGTCATAACTCAACTTCTGCTGCCCATCCTGGGTCCCGTCGCACCCTTGAGCTCCTTCAGAGACGGTTCTGGTGGCCCGGTATGGATCAGGAGGTCAGGGATTGTGTTGGGTCGTGTGCCGTGTACGCTAGGGGAAAGGTATCACGGGCTAAGCCTGTGGGGCTGTTGCGCCCTTTGCCTATATTATACCCTTTGGCACTCTACGTTGGGGATGTCGCCTTTCAAATGTCTCTTCGGCTACGCTCCCCTATGTTCGCTGATCAAGAGGCTGAAGTGGCGGTTCCTGGGGCCAAGGCCCTGGTTTGGCGCTGTCGGTTGGCCTGGAAGAGGGCCCGCAGGGCTCTGCAGGCGGCCTCCTCCTCCTACCGCCATAACGCCATCAGGCATCGGCTCCCCACCACTTCCTTTCGTCCCGGGCAACGGGTCTGGCTGTCTGCCAAGGACCTGCCAGTGCGCGGCGGGACCAGGAAGTTGGCTCCTCGTTACCTGGGTCCGTTTAAGGTTGTTCAGCGCATTAATCCGGTTTCCTACCGTATTGCACTTCCCCCGTCGCTCAGGGTCCATCCGGTGTTTCACGTCTCATGGCTTAGGCTGGTCCTGTGTAGTCTGCCTCGGGCAGGTGATCATCCTGGGCCCCGTATGATAGACGGGGCCCCGGCTTACACCATCCGTCACCTTTTGGATGTCCGTCGGGTCCGTGGCCGCGACCAGTACCTTGTGGACTGGGAGGGGTACGGTCCCGAGGAGTGATCATGGGTGCCCGTCTCCCGCATCCTGGACTCTGCCCTGGTCCGGGACTTCCGCCGCGACAGGGCGTTCGCTCTGGGCCCGCGTGGTCTCGGGCCTAGGAGGGGGGGCTCTGTCAGGGCTGGCTCCGATGCGGCTCCTCCTGCCACCATAAGGGGGGGTTCGCGAGCCAGTGCTAGACTCACTAGGCTTAATCAGCAGTGACTCGCCACACCTGTGCTTGGTCCTACTTAAGAAGGTAAGTTATGGCGAATCACTGCTGAATCACTGCTGAATCCTTTATGCCTCACGCTTCTCAGCCCTCTCCGGCTTTGCAGGTCATGTACTTGAATTTAATTTTATGGAGTATTAAAATGTTTGGAAATAAAACATGCCTTATTAAATTCATATTTCAGGGTCAGAGGTGAACAGGGAGTTGAGAACGTTGATATTGTGAGATTTATGTTCTCTACTCGTGGAACTGAAGTTTCATTTATGGTAAAAGTGTTCATAATCAGAGGTAATGTGATTCATTTTTGTGTCATGAACTTTACCACTATGTGACTGTCTCCTTAAATTGAAATTTAATTAAATGCTAAATTTGTAAAGCTGCTTTGTGACAACATGTGTTGTAAAAAGCGCTATATAAATAAAATTGAATTGAATTGATAATGTATATAATCTTTGTAATTTAAATCACTCCTCTGTTATAAATAGGATTGAGAGACTGTGGCGTGATGTTCGAGTTATTGTCACCAACAAGTACTACAGCACATTACGCTCCCTAGAAGTGAATGAACTCCTTGACACATCAGCAACTGAAGATCTCTTCAGTGTGCACTACACATTTCTTCCAAGACTCCAAGCAGACTTGGACATCTTTTCTGAAGCCTGGAACAACCATCCTCTCCGAACCGAAGGCAATCAGAGTCCAGAACAGCTGTAGCGAATTGGAATGTTGCACACAAACATTGACCAGCCAGAGGTATTGATCTTATTCCTAGTATCTGACAAGCTACCTAACATCTGATTTGTCTGCCTTTATATATGTACACACATCCAACTGATGTTCCTATTATTTTAGGACATTCAAGAGCCAGATGTAGACTGGGAAACTGCAGCTCATTATGGTGAACAAAATGCTGATGTCGGGGTCATTGTTCCAGAGTTCAACTGTCCATAACCTGGACAGGATATGAGGGAGCTTCAATCCGTGATTGATCCAACTGACCCAAATATCCCTGTAAGAGAACAGTACCTGCTGTGTCGTGAGTTTGTTAGGACATTGGGCACATTGAAAGTCAAAGCTGTATGTGTACATTGGTTGAATATTTATTGCTAATATGCCATAACAGGTTTAAGGACATTTTTTCAGTTTCATACAGTTTCCCTTATTATTTATTGTTTTTAAAGACATATTATAGAGTACAGGTGACCATACTTTAGTTGTACAATGCTTATGTACAGTACTATCTATAGGTATTATGTGAATTCTAGAAATGACTAAATAAACACTGTGAAAACACTAAGAATTTGTTTTTCAAAAAAGCTATAAAACAGTCTGTTTGCACATCTAGTAGACTTCTATGTGCTGTGAATTAGCCTGCAAGTTTTTTTTCATTACTGATTTGACAGACATATAAAGCCTTAGCAACGACCAAACTCCTTACTGTTCATTAAGGCTTGTTTCATGATCTGAACAAACTCTGGGTAGGTGCCTACATGCAAGGTTGGAAATGTTATGCTGTTTGAACATGCATTGACAACTGGGTAACTGTAATGACTGGGAATCGGGAGGCAGGTATAGAATAACAGATCCATAAGCAGGTATAGAATAACTTTAATGAAGGCTTTAATGAATACACGGGACAGGGATGACATAGACAGAGCTCCAAAGGGGGACACGACGGGCAACGGCTCCAGCCGGCCGAACCGCACGGAGGCGAGGCCGTCCTTGGTGCCGAGGCGCAGGGCGATCCGGATGAGCTGTGTGGAAATCCCTTATCAGGGCGGGGTCCAGGATGTCGTGGGCATCCACCCAACTCTGTTCCTCCGGTCCATACCCCTCCCAGTCCACCAGGTACTGTAAACGTGGACCCCTCCTGCGCGAGTCCAAGAGAGAGTCCACTAGGTAGGCCGGGGACCCATCCACATCCAACGGAGGCGGCGGGGGCCGCGGCGTGTCCTGCGGCAGACTAGGGGGTAGAGCAGGCTTAAGTAAGGAGACATGAAATGTAGGCGAGATGCGGTAGTGTGGGGGAAGCTGCAACCTGTATGACACGGGATTTATTTGTTTCAGCACAGGAAAAAGCCCCACGAAGCGGGGATTCAGCTTTCGACAGGGGGTCCTAAGACGCAGATCCCAGGTGGAGAGCCATACCAGCTGTCCCGGGGCGTATACGGGAGCGGGTCATCGGTGTCGGTCCGCCTGCATCTTTTGCTGCCGAATCGCCCATTGTAGTCGGACGTGGGCAGCCTCCCAGGTCTCCTGACTATGGCGAAACCACTCGTCCACTGCCGGTTGATCGGAAGGCTCTCCTGACCACGGGAACATGGGGGGCTGGAAACCAAGAACACACTGGAATTGGGTTAGCCCGATGGAGGAGTGAATGAGCCATTTCTGAGGCATTTCAGCCCATGGCAGGAAGCGACTCCAGTCCTCCTGCTTGTCGCTGCAGTGTGTGCGCAAGAAACGGCCGATTTCGTGATTGAGCCGTTCTACTTGTCCGTTGCTCTGCGGATGATAACCTGAGGCTAGACTTATGGAAATATTTAGTCACTTGCAAAACGCGTGCCACACTCGGGAAGTAAATTGGGACCCCCGATCCGACACTATGTCTTCCGGGAGCCCAAACAGCCTGAATACGTGCGTGAAAAGACTTTCAGCGGTTTCCATGGCGGTGGGGAGTTTAGGGAGCGCGATGGGGGTGGGGAGTTTAGGGAGTCTACAGGCTTTGGAGAAACGATCAATAACCGTTAACACACGTGTTACCCTGTGAGCAGGGAAGATCGGTGATAAAGTCTATCGCCAAATGAGACCATGGTCATTTAGGTATAGGGTGAGGCTCGAGCAGTCCGGCCGGACGACTACGGGGGTTCTTACTTTGAGCACACGCAGCACACCCCGCGACGAAGGTATTGGTGTCCTCAGTGACCGTGGGCCACCAGTACTTCCTACGTACTAACTCTAGCGTACGTCTCTCCCCGGGTTGCCCCGATGTCGGGGCCGTGTGAACCCAATGTAGCAGCTCTTGCCAGAGATCTGACGGGACAAAAAGCTTACCCGGGGGGCATGCTTGGGGTGTAGGTTTCTCCCTGTATGCTGCTCGAATACGGTTATCCAAATCCCAAAGAATCGGTGCTACCACCAGGGAAGCTGGTACAATAGCCTTAGGTGGCTCATACATCTCTGGTTTCTCGTATAGTCGTGAGAGTGCGTCCGCCTTGGCGTTTTTTGATCCTGGCCTGAAAGTAATGACATAGTTAAACCGTGTAAAGAATAGTGCCCACCTGGCCTGCCGTGCGTTTAGCCTCTTAGCCGCCTTTATATACTCCAGGTTTTTAGGTGGTCAGTCAAAATCAAAAAAGGGTGTGTCGCCCCCCTCCAGCCAATGCCTCCACTCCTCCATAGCTGCCTTGACTGCCAAAAGTTCCTTATTACCAACATCGTAATTCCTCTCTGCTGTGGTGAGCTTTCGGGAATAGAATGCGCAGGGGTGGAGCTTGGGGGGCGTTCCCTTACGCTGCGACAGGATAGCCCCGAAGCCTGTGTCAGAAGCGTCTACTTCAACCACAAATGGTAATGTGGGATCGGGGTGCTTGAGTATGAGCGCGGAACTGAACCGTAACTTTAGTTGAGAGAAGGCATCCTGGAGTCCACGAGAGCGTTTTGGGGTGAGGTGAGAGGTGCCGCGACCAGACTATAATTCTGGATGAACCTGCGGTAAAAATTAGCAAACCCGAGAAAACGTTGTAGGTCCTTGATGGAGCGGGGTCGAGGCCAGTCACGGACTGCTCTCACCTTAACGGTGTCCATAGCCACTCCTCGTTGGCCCACGTGATAACCCAAGAAATGAACTTCGTCACTGTGGAAATCGCACTTCTCCAGCTTGACATACAGTTGGTTAGTTCGAAGCAGCTGGAGCACCTCCCTGACGTGTTCAATGTGTTCGTCCAAGGTTTCTGAACCTATTTCTACATATCGTCAATGTACACTATGACACAACGATTCAACAATTTTCTAAAAACATTGTTCATGAACGCCTGGAATACTGACGGGGCGTTCGCCAAACCATACGGCATGACTAAATACTCGTATCCACTCATATCCCTCCTTAATGCGTACCAAATTGTAGGCGCTGCGGAGGTCTAATTTTGTGAATACTGTGGCTTTACGTAGCTGTTCCACGGCCGCGGGTACCAGAGGGAGGGGATAGGAGTTCTTTACGGTAATCGCATTGAGACCTCGATAATCTATGCACAGCCGTAACCCACCGTCTTTCTTTTCTACGAAGAAAAACCCCGCGGCAGCTGGGGACACGGATGGGCGGATGTAGCCCAATTCCAGAGCCTCGGCCACATAACGCTCCATGGCCCTAGTCTCTGGGATAGACAAAGGGTAAGCTCGTCTTTCAGGGGGTACAGTACCAGGCAGCAACTCGATTGCGCAATCTGACGTGCGGTGCGGGGGCAGCCGTGCCGCCTTAGTTTTACTAAACACATCCGTGTAGTCAATGTATTCCTCTGGAATCCTCACGGTCTCCGTAGTACCGGGGCTTTCGATACTGGTCGTTCATATCGCCGTCCTTAGGCAATTCTCCTGACATGCCCTGCCCCATTTCAGCAGTTCTCCTGTCCTCCAGGAGATAACCGGATCGTGTTTGGCTAACCATGGGAATCCCAGAACTACGGGGTGCTCCGGGGAGCGTATGATGTGGAATGGTATCGTCTTGGAGTGCAGCACCCCCACTCGCAAAGTAATAGGCAAAGTGCGTTGCGCAATAACCCCTGTGCCTATAGGTTTTCCGTCAATCCCTTTCACATGAAGAGGCTGTGGGCATTGAATCAAAGGGATGGAGAGTTCTTTAGCGTACTGCTGGTCAATAAAATTTCCTGCCGCTGCGGAATCTACCAGGGCTGTAACGACAGATGCAGACACACCCCACATGAGCTTTACAGGCAGTGTCATCTTCCTTTGGTCAACGAGCTCACCTGGTGCGTGGCTTCACCACTCCTGGTCGCGGAGCAGTCAGACTTGAAGTGGCCTGCCTCACCGCAATATAAACATAGCTGTCCTCAGATGCGGCGTTGTCACTCGACCTGGGACAGGCGGGCACGACCCAACTCCATGGGCTCAGGTGGGGGCTGTGTGGGGGGCACGGGGACTGGAGGCGGAGCGGGGACAGTTCTCCGTGACCGGATCAAATTGTCCAACCTAATGGAAAGGCGAATAAAATCGTCTAAAGCGAGATTATCATCTTTACATGCCAGCGCAGCCCGTAGATTGTCCGTGAGGCTCTGGCGGTAGACGGTAAGCAAAGCCCGATCATCCCATCCACTGGCTGCGGCCAGGGTCCGAAACTGGAGCGCGTGCTCCGCTGCGGAGGACCTCCCCTGCCGAAGGCGAAGAAGCCGTTCCCCTGGGTCTCAACCTGATGCTGAGTCGAAGACCTCCTTGAACTTCAGCTCAAATTCTGAGAAGGACTGCTCAGTGGTGCTGTTACTCTCCACGGCAGTGGCCCACTGCAGGGCTTTCCAGGTAAGATGCGATATAACGAACGTGATCTTGGCTGAGTCGGAGGGAAAAGCAGTCGGTAGCAGGCGAAAGTGCAGGGAACATTGCAGCAAAAAACCCTGGCAGAGCCCCAGTGACCCGTCATACTTGTCGGGAGTGACCAGTCGAATGGGGTAGTCCTTCCGTGACCGGAATCTGGGTCGGGTGGAGATGGCACGGGGAGTGCAGGAGCCGCTACGCCCGGAGGCGGGGCGACGACCATGCTCTGAAGCGTACGGGACACCGTATCCAAGGCAGCTGCGAGTTGGTGCAGTAGCTGCTCGTGGCTTCCGAGCATTCTTCCCTGGTTCGCCACTGCTGAATAAAGATCAGGCATACCCGCTGGATCCGGTACTGGCGAAGTATTCTGTAATGACTGGGAATCGGGAGGCAGAGAGGGATCCATAAGCAGGTATAGAATAACAGAGGCTTTAATGAATACACGGGACGGGGATGACATAGACAGAGCCCCAAAGGGGGACACGACGGGCAACAGCCCGTGAAGGGCAAGGCACTAGCGGAGAAGTAGTGAGACAGGCGAGAGGTCAATAAACCAGATAGTCAGGAGAACAAGGCAGAGGTACAAAAGGGCAAATCCAAAGACGAGAGTAACACAACAGGCAGAGGTCAGAGGCAAACAGCAATCAGAGAGTAATATGACAAAAGGCTTGGTAGAGACAACGAGAAATCGAGGCAATACTTCGCAATGAGGAAAGGGAATCACAGCTCTTAAGTAATACTCGGTGATGACATAATACAGTTCAGGTGTGTCCATCAATACTCGGGAGATGGCGCCCTCTGGTGGCCCTGGGCGGTATGCACCACTGGCGCCCTCTGGTGGTCCTGGGTGCTAACCGCACCCCTGACAGTAACAGACACTATGTTGACCATAGCGACCCTGACAATCATGCTCAAATTCAACAGCAATTTTAAACTTCCTTCTCTCAGCTAAAGTAATGGGGACATGTGCCTGTCCAGTCAACCACTGCAACATGCTGCAGACAGAGATGGTATGCTTTTTGAATATGGGTGTAGAATATGGGTGTAGATCCATTCCTCATTTTATCATGATTACACAGTAACCAAATTCAGCAAAATTGTTCTATATAATATTTAGCCCAAGGATTCTAGGTCAAAATAAATGTAGTGTGAAAAGTGTAACAATCACATAACAGGATTGTTTCTCACAGTCTTAAACCATATCCATAAATGAGTGTCAATCATAACACAAAGGGTTATTTTTGACTGCTTAATTTTTTGTTTTTCATTTCTTGTTTTTTGTATTTCGGAGCTAGAACGTTTCCTCCATCTTCAATGCTCTGTATGAAGTCTTGAAGGAAGTTCACGATCGTCAAATTCCTTGTGCCGCTTCAAGGATCCAGGCTCACTGAAGACTGGTGATAGAGCCATCACTATGAAATCTGAGTCCGGCTAAACAATACATTTAGTTGTTAAGCTTTTGTTTTAATATTTTAGCTGTATGTGGTTTTCCAGAGTTCCCTGTAAGGGCATGATGTATAGACAACCCCTTCCTCCTACGGCTTTGATAATGTAGGCCCCTGTGTAGCCCTCTGCTTCCGGTGGCACAACACTCAACTTTCGCTGACCTGATCCTCCTGAATGGAAAATATGCAAATGAGCTCAGAAAAATTACTGGTTCCAGAAAATGTAGTACAGTGTTCGTACCAGTGAACAGAATGAGAAAGTAAAGAGATATTATATAAAGCTCAATATTTCTTTTTAAAACTTTTGAGAAGCATTGATGCCACTCAGTAAATAAATGGTGAAACAAACATGGGGAACATAGCGCTGCTGATAATGAATGTGTAAGCCATCATGTCGCAACCAAAAAAAGTATATATTATATAAAGAGGGGCTATTAGTGCGCCTCACCTATCTACTAACCACTAATGATGTTTTTCAGGGGACACGCAGTCCAACACTGCAGATGTCCAGGACAGTTTGGTGATTTTGCACAAAACACATCTGTTAAACATTGAACTTGGGTGATGTGTTGAATTTGGTGTGTTTGAGTAGGCAAAGTCACCCAGCTGTGCTAGACTCTATGTCACCACTTGTGTAGATGGTGATTTTCCTTGTTGTCTTGTAACACAGGCCTAGCTTTTGCATTCCAGTGAAACATAAATTAATTACCAACAGCTTTATATAGCATCCATGCTCCCTGCAATGAATCCATTTTAGGGTATGTTTCCAAGAGTAGACTGGAAATCTGTAACAGAAGGTAAACAATTATATAATATTAAAAAGGGATCATTCTTTGGACCATACCACTGCTGTTAGAACAAATGTTTGATGACCTAGTAAAAAGCAATATTTTAACATAATAGAAGTACAAAAAAATTATTTGGGCAAACAAAAACTATTCTTACCATCCTTGCATTGAAGTATATAAAGAAATACTTTAAATATTTGTTTATCTGTGGAATTTCAAATGCTTGACCTCAGAGTGCTGTGCATCTTCTGGGATGATAACTGTCCTCCTTCCAAGTCCTGCCCGGAGAAGAACAAGTTCCATAGACATCTTTGGGGTCCTCTCTACAGACTTGTTTAAGAGGTAAAACTGAACTGGTGTTGATCTAGCAGCCTTTCTTTTTGGAGATGGGGTGCCAATTCTACGGGAGTAGAATTGAGAGTCCAGGGAAATATCTGAGGAATAAAATTCAGATATCAAGTTCAGATATTTGAGTTGGCAGAGACCATAATACTTAGCATCAAAGACTGTTACACATCAATAATGACTTGGGCAATGTATTCTGATGTGTCACACATTTTCATCTCTTTGCTACACAAGTATAATATTTGGTCACGCAAAGACTGAGCTTTATTTATTATTATGAACAATAATAAAAGAGCACAGAAGCAAATGTTAAATTGTCAAGGTCTGTCAAGGCCAGGTGTTAGGAATTGTGTGGTTGTTCCTAAGTTAAATCCCTTAACCAGGCTGAGAAATGTTTTATTGTATAATTATATATGTAAATAATTTCACAATTGTGAACTGGGTTGAATGTTCTTATCATAATTACATAAATACATGTGTTTACATGCATCACATCAAAAATTACTTCCTCAATTGAGAGATTCAAACCTGGTCATACTTTGCTCCACTGAACTGCATGTACCAGAAAAGCCAAAGGTCCGCTGCTGCTGGACAGTGGCATGTTGTCTCCTTGCAGACTGCTCCCGGTTGCCAGGAGCAATCTGTTCCTGTCTTTCTATTGCCTGTCTGCTGTCTGATGCCTGCTGTCCCTGAACCTGCACTTCATCTGCAGAAACATCTTAAAACTGTCTATACAATTTAAGTGTACAAAAGTATTTCTCAAATCAGTGCAAATGTTTCGACCGTAGTGATTAGACATTTTACATCTGAGATTATTTCATGTAATCTCAACTTTGTTGCCATTTACTTACTGTTAAGGTTTCTTAAATCGTCTCTAGACGTAGATCAAAACCATCAGGGTTCATAGACAGGATAATAAATTTGTACAGCCCTCAGAGTTCCGTAGCTGGTACCAGGAGAACAGATTCACAACACACGGGTGTCAGGAAAGAGTTCTTTAGTTTAATGATAATACATGTAGTTAAATACAGAATAAAGAAGATGTGTCTTAACACAATTGGGTAAGAATAATAAAACATATGTATGATTGGTGTTCTCCTTATCAGGAGAGGAGGCACAGAGTCTAGGGATAGTGGAAGAGTACAAAGAGAGAGAGAGAGAGAGAGAGACAGATAGAGAGAAAGACAGAGACAGATAGAGAGAAAGAAAGAGAGAGAGAGAGACAGACATAGAGAGAGAGAATCAGGGGAGCAGGCACACAGATAAGGGAGTGAACAGAATGTCATAGTGTTCTGACTGAGGGTCAGAGACAGTAAATCACAAATTCCCTTACACTTACCGGTTGCAGAAACTGCAGACACTGACGACGGTCATCAGCTAGGGCACTGCGCAGTAGAGTAACCACGTGTCTCGCGGCATTTCGCAGCTCAGCCTAAAAGGACAAATTTGGCTTAACTTGTTTTGTAACGCTAATAAAGTAAATAAAACGTAACTGATTTCACAATACCCGCTTAGAAAAAATGATTAAGACTTAAATTTTCACGTTTTTTCTATATTTTCTATTTAATGAGAAATATTTATGTTCCAGCATCAACGAAGCACCTGCACCTTCCTCTCTGGAGTCCGCCATCACGCTGAAACAAATCCTGTGTGACAAGTACTGACAGCCAATCACAATTCACATTCGGAAAACAGCCCCAGCCAATCCGCTGCGCGAGCAGGAACTTAAGAGCAAGCAGAAAGGGTGTGACAAATTTTCCTCGCGCAAGCAACTCTCTCTGCTCGCGCGAGAGTAGTTTTGCTCGCGCGAAGAAGCTCTCTGCTCGCGCAAGCAGCTCTCTCCTCGCGTGAGAGCATTTTCCGCGCTCGCGATTTTTGACACGGATATGACGTCATGTTTGGCCGACAGTTATTGATTTTAGTTTAGCTTGAAGTTAGTCCTCGACAAGTAATCAACGCAAGTGGAAATCCGACTGAACAATGGTAAAACCACCACTTTGACGTCCTAGTAAGTCTTCACAATTACAAGAAAGCTGGAAGCCACCCAGAAGGGGTAGCTCTGTGGAGTCTTAGCGTTCGCAAAGAAGTGACCTGGGTCGTGTACGCGCCAAACTGCAAGAGCCAATATCCTCTTTCGGGAATTTTGTGCTCTTCCTAATTCCTCTCTGAGACTCTCTTTTCCTCCCTGAGTTTGGAAAGTATTCTGTTAGCTATATAATCCATTCATAATCAAATAATAGTTGGTAGTTGTTTATTATTCCCCTTTTGCTTTGGATTAGTATATTCACGTGTAGACTTAGTTACATTACGGAGCCAAACCATTCCATGTTATTCCCTGTAATGCTTTAATTATTATATTAATCATTCAATAAATTTGGACATGTATTCATTAATCTGATTACGGTGGTAAATAGATA
This sequence comes from Brachyhypopomus occidentalis, assembly GCA_020368025.1. NCBI lineage: Eukaryota > Metazoa > Chordata > Actinopteri > Gymnotiformes > Hypopomidae > Brachyhypopomus > Brachyhypopomus occidentalis. The sequence goes on along the minus strand of JAGXOD010001361.1, from coordinate 415,163 downwards.
TTTTGGTCGATGGTATTAGGTCACTGCGTGGATCTGTATGTTTGGTATCAACTGTATTTCTGCTATATTGGGTTTCTTCTACTTTGAGTATGATTTATATTATTGTCTGACGTTTCTTGGTAATTCTCCTGTCTCCTGAATGTTATGTGTTCAAGTATGTTTGTAGGTTGTAGTATGTTAATATTATCTAGTCAGTAGTAATTCAGTTCGTTGTTTGTTTAGTCCTGTTTTTGTTAAGCGGTCATCCCTGTGCTTTATCCATAAAGATTCTGTTGTTGAATTAACATTATGCTTCTTGTTTGTTACTAGTAGATGGTCTCGTCCTATGGGTTATTTGCTTAGTCATGCCACGTAAGAAACGCAATATCAGGGTGCAGTTGATAACCCTGCATAACGAAGGAAATCCTGTCCGTTCCCGTATCAGCTCTTCTCTGCAAATGTGTCCGCCCCCTAGTACCGCATCGTTACAGGCACTTTATAGTCCGGATGAACGCTATCTTAACCACATGTTTGATTCCATCTATCATTAGCACACAACATAAGTGATTCAGTAGCTACCAACCAGAAACAGGAATAATTTACGTCAATATTAATTGTATGTCACAGTCCACCCATGACTCCTCCCTTGGGGTTGCCTGTGTGTGTGTTTGTGGGTGTGGTTCAGTGTGTCTGTGTTCATCCATCGCAACTTGTTTCGTATTCGTTATGTGTTGAACTTAGTCCTCATTTATGTTAAATTATTTATTTATTATTATTTATATGTGTGTCATTGTTGTGCCTGTTGCTCGTCGTTGTTCAAGCCTAGTTCCTGTTTCATGTCCGTGTTGTTACAAAGTTGAGTTCCTGTTTTATGTTGTTCAGCGTTGACACACTACCTTAATAAACATACTGTTAGTCAAGTAATGCCTTAGTGTCTGCATTATCCTTACACCTCATTACACTGTATAAATAAATAATCCCAATTTTTAAATATAAAAATATCATTAGCATGGTATTTTATGCAGTGATAAGCAAGGTAGATGAGTATAATTTAGCAAGTCAATTTAGATAACGGGTGCTAGATGGCCATCTGTACAATTTCCTAAAAAAATTTGCATGTAATAATCATGTTGTGACTTCAGTTTGACAAACTGCTTACCATTCAATTGCAGACTTACTTGACAGCATGCTATGGCTAGCTAGTTGCTGAATGCATTAAAATAATGAACCTTTTATGGAGTGAATGTAAATAGCCTCAGAGACAAAAGGACAGCAAAGGATGAAAACAATTTGAGGAATGCTCCTAGAGCAGACTGACCCTTGCAGTCCAAGTTACATATCCCCCACAATGCATTTGTTTCACAGTAAATTGCTGTTTTTCTTAATAATGGTATAATACTATCAAAACTGACAGTTAATTTACAGCCACCATTGGTTTTACAATTAAAACTGTTTTAAGAATAACAGGATAATGCAATTGAGAAATGGCTGTTATTTGACAACAATTTTTACAGTGTAGTTTCCCAGGTGGCAAGGTCCATTTGAGATTGTCTGATTACAGAGTACATGGATGTCCTCACCAAGGATGACCGGTTAACCATGAACTATTGAAGTCGTTTCATCATTCTGCAGTCATGCACTTATGTCCATATTTGCAACTATGGATATAAAAGGATTTTCTTAATGAGAAAAATGTGTTTGAAAATCAACTGTGTACCACCTAAGGAGCTTTGCTGATTGTGCAGGTCTGCTTTATGAATTTAAGAAAACCCTCAGATGTAGCAGTTTGTGTATGAATTGCAGAGGTTGAGAGACTGAACATCCAGTTTGATCTTTGCCCATTAAAAAGAGAAATAGGGATACTACTACAGTAATATGTTTGGTTTGACGAGCACCTTTCACAAACCCAAGGATACTTTACAAAAAAAGTAAAAAGACAAGTTTATTACATTTTTATAAAAGCTTTTTTTATTTAATTTAATTTTATATATTGAGTCTTGAACCATTGTCTAGACCATCTCTAAGACCGTCCTATGTTTGTTTCTGGTAAATTTACTGCACCACTCATTGTGAACCTAGAACTGGCCTAGATTAAACTGAGATTCCTAGCAAGCAGATGCTACCCGTTACAAGAGCATTATGGAATGCCGTTAAAAAGGTATTACATTTAAAAAAAAAAAATGAATGTGAAGTTCTTGGACCCCTATTATCGCTATGTCAGTGTTTAAGTGTTTTGACGGCACCTTAGCGCTCATATCGGTTTCCGCAGAATATTCAAACAATGTGTTCTCTACATTTAAAAGGCATTCATTTCAATAGTAGCTTGTATTCTTGCTAACAACAACCAGTTCCCCAGTTTAGTCACTTTGGACGCATCGTTAGAAAGCTACTGAATACCAAATATGAATGCGTGAATGTGAAATCAATTATGTCGCAGTATGTCAACCTCTTTGTATCTTATCAATCGAGAGAAATTACTGCATGGAAGCTGCATGAAGAGAATTGTGGCTGTGCGTGAGACAGGATGCGGGAGCGTACGCGGTTCCCACGTGCCCTTCTGTGCCGCAGAACCTTCCAATTCTCTAACGCCTCACGTATCCGCATAACAGATTTGCGCGCACATACCTTCTCAAACGCATTCTCTCACGCACTCCTAACAGCAACATACGAACCACGCATAATCGTATATTGCCCAGTTGACAGATTTTACATGTTTTACAGACCAGTTTATTTATCGATTTACTTTGTATCAGATTATATTCTAAAGCCAAGCTTGACTCATAATCGAAACGAACAGTCGGTACAGAAAGACAAGATGAGAGGTTGAACACACATTAACCGAAATATATGCCTTTATTGAGTGCTTTGTAATTTCCCGGCGCCTGCCATAATAACCACTAAAACGAATCAGATGAAGCTCCCTGGGACTATGTGATCAGCATGCTCGCGCTGCGATGCCTGATGTTTGCTGCAGTTGGCGCGATGTTTTCCGTAACAGGTAAGCGAATCCTACCGGGCAAAGCAAGAAGCGGAGTAGGGTGGGGGCAAGGGCAAGGGCAAATATCCCTGACTATAAGGCTTTTTTATTCCGCGAGAAATTCTGCAGCTGTAATCGCATTTCCCATGGACAATAACTATACTGCTCTTTCACAGCTGGGCGCTTGAGTCTGTGCCAAATCCTGAGTGCATCGCTATTGCACTACGCCGTTAGTGCAAGTGATGCACCGATTTGCTGCATAACACATTGCATTAGAGCTAAATAGTCTCAGGGAACCCTGAAATAAACACAGAAAACACATACTGAGAAGTGGGTTAATAGAGGAAGGTGATTTCTGTTGCCCAACTATAGTGATTTAAAACAAAACAAAACCCATTGGCTACTGAAATATACATGAACGTAATCGATACATCAAGTAGTTTGCCATTTGTTGATCTGTTGCTGCATCGTTGTAGCAGGCTGGAACGCCAGCTCTCCGTCGAAGGATCGGGGAGTGTGGGACCGGATCTTTCCGGCGGATCAGCAGGGAGGATATCATACTACAATGGAGGAGGTCGTTCGTCCTAAGCGCTTCTTGCAGCAGAGAGACTCGGAGGAAGAGACGGCGCATAGTAAACTGGGAACACGAATAAGAGGCAGTGCTGGAGCCCCGACGGTTTGTAGCACTATATATTACACTATAGTGTATTGCGTCATAGGCAGTGCATAGCAAAGTCTTTGTATTATGGAGATATTATAGGAAGCTCATAAAACGTTGCTTAATGCTTTGGCCGGAGTATTTTAACCCAAGTGAATCTTCCATATTAAAGGTATAGACGTATGTAACAGTTGAAAACGAATTTTAAACTGAAAGTGACAGACAATTCTGTGTCGCACCCCCCGCCCCGCCCCGCCCCACCTATTTAATAATTAAATAGAATTTATGGACGCGTCGGGCTGCGTCCCTTAAGGGAAAGTCCTAGTGACGCTCATAGTCGTCTCTGCTCACGCATTCAAAGCAACATCATTACTAATATATTGATCAATGCAATTCAAGTTTTAATGTGTTGATTTTGCATCAGGTCTGAGGTATAGTGGGTAATATCTGAAAGGTTTAGGATATTTGGCTTCCATTATTTGAAGTGGTTCCCCAGAAGGGGTTGTTATGCATTCTAAAGGAACGCTTTCACACCTTTATCTGCAGAAATGTTGTGGTTACACTGTTTGTGCTGAAAGTGTGAGAGTCCGAGCAGCAAAAGGTCATTAAAAGTGCAGTTTGTCACAAATCAGCAGTTAACAGAGGACTCAATTCTCAATCACTTTGCTAGGTCTGTTTGCATGTATGCTTCCAAAATTAAGGGACCTTCCAAATTAGGGGACAGAAGAGACCAGTAATATTTATTTAGTTGTATTTATTTGCCTTTTTTGTGGTGTTTATGTATAAGCATATATCTGTTTAGTTTTTGCTTTTAGTATAATTCATTACACCATTACTAGCAGTGCACACTCACCGTATTTGTGTATTATACCTGAACTAATAATACTGTAAATATTAGTGTTTCCTATTTACAGGGGATTAACTCCCAAAGCACAAATTCTCTCCCTCTCTTCCTTTCTTGTCCAGTCTATCTCTCCTCATCTTTGTTCCCAATTCCTAGTTCAGGATTAAATACATAATTCACAGTATGCGCAAAACTGAAGTAAAGAGCTGCACTTCCTGTCTCAATGAGTCCTCTGCCCACCTTCCCCCATCTCATATAAGGAGGGGAAGGTCTCGCACCAAGTGGATGTTTATTTTCTTATTCAGAATGATTTCATCAATTTTCAGCAGCAAGCCTAGCAGAGAGGATGGGGGAGGGTGCACTCAGTGCAGTGACGTGTGACACACGTCGGACAGGGTCATTTCAGTATCCTCACTTCTGCCTCTGGGTTGCGTTGCCAGGTACTGCTATATATATATATCCCACATAGAAACTGAGAAACCCCCATATGATTTGTACCACCACCAGTCAGAAATAATGTTCAAGAAAGGGTTAAATATAGGGAGACTCCTGTGAAAATCGTAAGTGTTGGCAGGTACGTATCACAAAGTGAGCTGAGAATTATTTATTGGCTGGGTGTTCTCCCACACACAGAAACAGACACACATAGATACACACACACACACACTTATCTTGCCGTCCCAGCATTCTGCGAGAGTATGTCCATTAAAAAAATAGTTTTTTTCGAATCTATGACACAAATGAGCAACATTGCAAACTTCATTTTCCCATCTCCGCTGTATCCAACTGTAGTGTTTGGAACTGAATGGTCTCATTAGAAATGGTCATTTATCTTGTTAACATTGCTCTCTTTGCTCACAGGTTCATTTGGCCCAGAGCAGTTTCCAGGTGGAGGCCTTTGGAAAGACTTTCATCTTGGATCTACAGTTAAACCAGTCAGTACTGTCCCCCTCTCCTTCTCTCCACCCACTCGTGCTTGTCTGTGAACTGCATTTCAAATCAATCAGGAGAGATTTAGCAACATGAAAGTAACAACACTAATAGGATATTACAGGTCATTTGCTGTGTTTTCTTTATCTGTTTTCAATTGTTTGGATATTAGGAAATCCGAACCATCACACTAACCCTAACTCTTCTGGGCTTCAGTGTTCATTGCTAAGTACATGAAAGCTTTTATTTTGTGTCTCTCTCTTTAGTGACCTATTATCTTCCAATTATGTGGAGCGTGACTTTAGCCAAGATGGAAAACCAAAACAATCAACTGTAAGTTTACTTCTGTATCAGTGTGGAATCAGAAGAAAAAGAAACATGCAAAACACCAAGCATATAGATTAAACCATGTTACGTTCATTGGAGGTGACTGCTAGTCCATCTATATGTATATATATATATATATACATGACATATGTGTATGTGTGTGTAGGGGGGAGAGCACTGTTACTATCATGGCACACTCAGGGAAATTCCAGGTTCATGGGCAGCTCTGTCAACCTGTCATGGTCTTTGGTAAGCATCACACTCAACACACTAAATAAAGACATACCTCTCTGTGCACACATGCAGAAAAATCTCTGATGTAAACCAGTTTGTTATTACTTCTGTGCTGATTGTAACCTATGAATGTATTCAGAGAATATGGAGAAAAGATTACATTATTAGCAGGAGTTCTGGTGGTCTGGAATGAACTGCTATTTGTTTTTTAGTGGCATGTTTTCAGATGGATTCTACTCCTACAGCATTGAACCCTTTCTCAGTTATACTGATCAGGTAATGTTATCTTTTGTTACAGATCAACAGGCATAAACCTGTTAGTATGAGTTGATGTATGGTTAGACTTACACAGTAATAGTTTTATCTGAGTAATTACAGTTTTTTGCAGCTGCTAAGACCCAAAAAAGTGGTCCTTATAGCACAATCATGTAGCCTATCTATTGACCTGGTGCACTAAACCTTAAGCACATTCTCTGCCTTACACTCATTTAGAAATTCTTAAACACACTTTTGCAAAACATTAAACACAGTTCTTTACAAAAACTGAAAATCATGTGTTTCTTTTGGAAAACACTGCCATGCAACTGCTACACCCACCTACCAAAACCTATACCCAGTCCTCACAGGTTTTTACAAATCTTTAGACATCAAAGCCTAATGCCTTTAAAGAGGCCACAAGTTGCAAATCTTGGTTTGCACATCAATGGAGTCCAATACTGCATAGAGATGATGATGAAGAGGCCGAGAATAAGGAAGAGGATGAGCAAGCATAATGGATGCGATCAGAGCCACCCTGGTTGACCATGTGGTCAACCATGCATTGGGTTTTCTGGAGGCAAAGGGTTCAACCTAATCTGCGCTGCTACACTGTAGCATCATCCAGACATTTCAAAATGAGAATAGATAAGCAGACCTATCTTCTATACATACTACGACGGCTTTCCACCTCAGAACAGAAAGAGACCATTGTCAATATGGTCAGCAAACAACAGTATAAATTTCTGACAACTACAACAGCACATCATTACAACATCATGACAACATCACCATCAGCAACATCCATTCAGTGAGTCTATCCAGATATAACATCTATATTTGTGAATATTTATGTATATGTGAGACCTCTGACAGACCTTTACAGCAGACTACAAACTGAACATTCAAACACATGGTAGTAGTGTTTTCCATTTGTCACATCAGTGTGTAGTTGTCATATGGGAAAGGCTAATCATCTGATATTTGTGTGTAGTGTTTGGATGCAATAATGCAAGAGTTTTGGTTGAAGTGTTTGCTTTTTCCAAAAGTGTGAGATGTTTTGCCTGTTGTGTGTGTGGCATTGGCTGCTGTGTGTTAGGTTTTGAAAAAAAGAGACATACTTCTCAGAAATTGGGTCTTAGAGTCTGCAAAAAACTGTAAACTATGTAAATTAAACAACAATAATAGCTTCACTTATGGCTATGCTCAGTATATGCGATAAGTTAGAGCATCACTTTAAGCACATTAATGTATGGTAAATGAATCTCTTTTCAGACAAGTGGGGCTCATTTGGTGAGAAAGATGCCTGACTTTAAATTGCCAACCTCCTGTCCAGGTACTGTAATAAGGTCAATTCCTTGCATTCACATATAATATAATACATAAGCACATACACATTTGTAGTATTTAACATGAACAAATATTGCCTGATCTGCCACCTACTTAGGCAGCTGGCTTGAGATTGATCTTTTGATCATTAGGTTGTCTGATAAATGAGAAGAATAAAGAACTCTCTGAAGATAGTTTATCTGAGGAGTATGAGAGCAGCCTTCCGCAACACAAAGACAGTTTGAAACGTGTCAAACGAAGGGTAGGCCAGATGTTCACTCTCGTTCACAACCATAATTAAATAAATAATTCTTAAATAATTGCATTTGCAAATGGTAGATGCAAACACATCTTTCACATCTGATTCTACAGGTTAACCGACCCAGGGTTCACACAGAGACAAAATACATTGAGCTGATGGTTATCAACGACTTTGAAATGGTTAGATTTGTGAGAGTGTGTGTCTCTGAATTATAACTGAACTACAGTATGCTCTTGTGTGTGTATGTGTGTGTGTCTGGTTGTGCATGGGTATATATCTGTGTATGAGTCTGATCTGGTTGTTTGTGTGTGGGCGTGTCTGTTCTTTTTGTGTGTGTGTGTCTGATCTTCCTGTGTGTGTTTGTGTGTGTATGTCTGATCTAGTTGTGTGTATGTGTGTGTGTGTGTGTGTGTGTGTGTGTGTGTGCATCTGTGTTTGTCTGATCTGGTTGTGTGTGTGTGGGCGTGTGTGTGTTTGTCTGATCTGGTTGTGTGTATGTGTGTGTGTCTGATCTGGTTTTGTGTATGTGTGTGTGTGTGCATGTTTGTGTGTGTCTGATCTGGTTGTGTGTGTGTGTCTGATCTGGTTGTGTTCTTCTGTAGTTTGTGCAGTTGCGCCGCTCCACCACTCAGATGAGGAATTTTGCAAAAGCAGTTGTGAACATGGCAGATGCGGTGAGATCCCTCCATCCACCCACACATATATACACACACACACATGCAGACATATATACACACATCAACTGCATCCTAAAGCAGAGGAACAGGATCACATTTATCCACCTCTGCCATCTCCAACTGCTTCACCATTTTCTACACTGTTGCTATGACAACCAGCTCTACAAGGAACAGCTCAATACCCGCATTGTGCTGGTCGCCATGGAGACCTGGTCATCAGGGAACCCAATTTCAGTGGTTGCCAACCCCCAGACAACGCTGGAGAACTTCATGCAGTATTGCAGAGACAATGTGCGGGAGCCCAATGATGCCGTGCATCTTTTCTCGTGAGTCTGAAGTTCCTCCTTCATGGCAGAAGAAATCATCCTCTTATGTTCATACAAACACCTCTTTTACTATAGAACAAACATGTCCAACAGCCATGTATGCATCTGTGTGTTTATGTGTGAATGTGTGCATGCATGTGAATGTGTGTGTGTGTGTGTGTGTGTGTGTGTGCGTGTGTGTGTGTGTGTGTATACGTGTACCCTAGGGGAAGCACATTTCACAGCAGCCGCAGTGGATCTGCATACACTGGTGGTGTGTGTTCTAGCACAAGAGGAGGAGGGATCATTGAGGTGTGTCTGCAGAGGTAGCAGTAAAGACAGAGAGAATAATACATAATAAGTGTGTGTATACAATGTGTGTATACAACTGTTTTCTCATGCCATTGCCTTCAATTGGCTCCCTTTTAAAAGTTTTGGATGTGGGTGACTTTCTTTATTTTTAAAGGGTGTTAACAGTCTAATATGCTTGAACAGTATTGTTTGCAGTATAGTGTGAATTTTTCTACAATATGGAAAGTCAGTGGCAATGGCTGTGCATGTGTCTGTGTGGATGTGTGTGTGTCTGTTCTGTTGCAGTATGGCAGTGTTGGCTCCATGGCTATCTCTTTATGCCAGAGCCTGGGACAGAACATTGGGATGAAGTGGAACAACATTCGCAGTGCTGCAGGTGAGAGAGAGCTCAAGGATCTTTCAAATGGGCTTCTGATTGTGATTGTCCATGTGAGAAAGTATAGTTTGTGTGTGTTGTGTTGCACCATGATGTAATTTTAACATTACATAAAAACATAATCTATAAAACAAGCGTCTTGCTGTTTACCAGGAGACTGTCGGTGTCCTGACTCTTGGCTTGGATGTATAATGGAAGACACAGGGTAGATATTCACACTGCACCTTGTGATGATGATGGCACTGCAGAGAGCATATCAGCTCTCTGACTCATAGATGACTATGTAGTATCAAAATATTTCTGACCTTTTATCACTGATTCAGGTTTTACTCAGCAGTCGAGTAACACCAAAGTCCTTCTGAGGTCACTCAGAAGTACTTTAGAATCAAGACAGCATTTAACATCTAACCCATCTCCATTCACGCAAGCTGTTATGTTTCACTAGACCATGTCATTTATCCATAGTGTATATTATAGTCATACTATAGTCTATAGTCCGTGACAATGCATACAGACTATAGGTGCAACTTCAGAGGAATGTTTGCATTCATATCAACTCCAAAGTCTGCAGTGTGGCAAAGAAATTGCTCACAATTTTATTAAGAATTATTTAAGAATTATTTAAGAAATTGAACACAATTTTTTACTTGAAACTGTAAATGTCTGTGTGTGTGTGTGTGTGTGTGTGTGTGTGCATATCATATGCATATCAGGTACTACCTCCCACGAAAGTTCTCGCGCTGTAGTGTGGATGAGTACCTGCAGTTCCTGCTCCAAGGTGGAGGAAGCTGTCTGTTCAATAAACCCAGTAAGGTAGGAATGGACCATGGCCAACGAAACACACTAAAGCTTTGGGTGAATTTTTATTGGTTCTCGGTATGATACGAATTGTGTTATAACAGCTGCTGAAATTATTCTTATTTTTTCTTATTTAAAAAAATGATACTTAACAATAACAGTTGTAATCAAGCTCGAGCCAGATGCTTGCAGATAAGAGCAGATAAGCTGTGATCAAGAGCTGAAGCAAGATAACATGCAATGATCAGAAGCCAATGGGGTTTGTAAGTAAAACATATTGGGTAGGCACAAGTGTCAACAGGAAAACTGTCCAAGCTTGCAAAGTCGTGTAAATAATATCCCATAAGGATTGAGGACTGGGATGCAGAAAGGTCTGTAATGCAATCCACTGCCATATGTTACCTTGTGTGACTTATATATATATATATATATATATATTGGACAACATTATACAACATTATAAACAACATTATACTCCCACAAGTAACATCTACAGTAGATATTTCACTACGGTGTTTCACTAGGGTGACCAGAAGACAAAGATGAGTCAGTCCACATGATGAGTCAATCTCTGTGCGAAGGAGGAATATAACATTTGTCAGACAAGGGAGTTGACATACATTCTAATTCCCAATTGATTTGTCAATCTCCCACATAATAGAGGCTACTAGGCAATTGGGGATAAGAATATTCTCAGCTGAAGTCTAAGAAAGGGTGTTCTCATCCAAAAGAAAGGGTGTTCTCATCCAAGAGTGGTACTTGTGATTCTGAGTCTGACTTGGTGTTTTGTCTACTGGGTCGAAAGTTTAGACCCCGTTTAGAACTGAAATTTGTTAAATATGCATACTTATGTGATATGCATATAAGGAGATAATACTAGGATGCTGTCAGTATAGGCAATGACAAACCAAAGCATAATTGGCATAACAAAGCATAACAAAGCATATGTACCCATTTACTCAGTGTATCACAGAGGGCATCTGTAACAAGGGGTTGTCGGAAGAATGCCCAATCTGAGACCTTGTTTTTTTATTAGCATGATAGCGCTTTAAGACAACGAACATACACAGGCGAACGAAACAGGCAAAGACAAAGACAAGCACAGATCACAACATATAAAATACCTAAACATAACCAAAGCCAAGTGCGGCACATTACGACGGGTGTGACAAATGAACACATGGGAGGAAATACAGAAGAAATACATATATGGACATCAACAGACACAGACTACACATACACACATCTGAAGGGAGGGGTCAGGGTCTGTACCGTGATATCATTAATGAATGTTTAGAAAACAAACAGGGTGTTAAGTAGGCCAAAAGGCATAACCAGGTATTCATAGTGTGCAGGTGTTGTAATGAATGCCATCTTCCATTTGTCACAATATGTCATGCAGACTAGATTATAGGCATTTATCTAATTTTGTGACCTAAGCCAATCTGAAGGGCTGTTCTAATGCTACAGAAATGAGAGGCAACGGGTAAGGATTTTTCATTGCAATAGCATTCAGGCCCCAATAGTATATACATGGTCTTTCCTGCAAAGAAAAATCCAGCTGCAGCTAGAGAAGTGGATAAATTGGATAAAGCCCTGCACTAAAACTCCCTAACAAATCCATAGCTTTCTGTTTGGCTTGTATCAGAGGCTGAACTTGAGATTTGTGGGGTAATGTGACTTCTATGAGGTTCATAGCACAGTTATAGGGATGATGTAGGGGAAGTTGAGTGGAATTTTTTTAATGAATACGTCTACAGGAATGGTACTAGGGTCAGGTTGGGGACTTTTAGTTGAGTAAATAGTTCTCAAAACAATGGCAAGACCAAGATGCAATGTATAGTGTGGGACAGGTGATGTGAGGGTTGTGGAGTAAAGAGTGACACACATGACAAAAGACTTGGAGATCAATCACCTCGTGGAGAAACTTGCCATGTCAGCACATGGAAGTCATTCCATGCACTGTGTAGGGTTTGAAGCATGAATGATCACTCGGTCTGATGGACAAATCAAGCAATACATGACTACAGTACAAGCAAATGCTACTGTGTAGCCTGCAATGCCTCTTCTTGTGGGACAGATGAGAAGAGTCACATGCCATGGCTTCAGACTGGTTGTCTGACTCCAGAGATTCTTGGGGTAGATCAGGACCAGGACCGGTTTCAGGGTTCTCAGCAGAGGATAGTTTAGCCAGCAATTAACCACTGGATGGGAGTGGTCAAAAGGAGCTCAGTGAGACACCACAATATTGATAGGTGCCTGATCAGAAGTAAAAATCTAGATGTAAAATACAAGAAGGATGGATTAATTGGGCCTACAACTTGTTAAGCTTGCTCATGGGGAAAACGGTCTCCCTCTGTTCCAAAGGGGAACTCTGAGGCCTGGGGAAATACCTGGGGAGCACATGGACTGCAAGGTGACTGTTAGCTCTTTCATCCCCTCTTCTATGATTGGCAGATTTTTCAGTTTTTTGCTCTGCTGTTGAGTTAGAGCAGTCACAGTTTGGGTAAACCCCTCAAACATTGGTTGGGGCTATCTGAGAAGTCTCCACTGGTTAGTAATAGCAGAGGTAAGGGCTTCAGTATCTGCTTTCTGAGATATTCTGAGATAATAGAACTGGAATACAAATCTGTTATTGCCCCTGGATAGTAACTCCTCAGCAATGACACTTTTTTCGATTTTGATGTGGTGAGTAGTGTGATATTTACTGACCAGAGTGTCTAATAAGTCTCACCTCAACCACTCTCTTTTCCAGTTACTAGACCCTCCTGAGTGTGGGAACGGCTTCATGGAACCAGGGGAAGAGTGTGACTGTGGGTCTCAGGTGGTAAGTTCAAACAGCAACATCTGTTTTCCCTTAATATGTGTAAACACTAGTAATACACAAATGTCTTTGTACTGGTTACTGTGGTTTGAGTTCTTAAGAACATGTGCTGTTGTCTAGGAGTGTGCACGTAGTGGCGGAACCTGTTGTAAGAAGTGCACTCTTACCCACGATGCAATGTGTAGTAATGGACTGTGCTGTCGAGAATGCAAGGTGAGTTTCAATCAGAGATGTTATCTTAGAGCACAAACACATGCTTCTACTCTATGTAAAAACACACTTACAGATAGCAACTTGGGATGCCTCCTTTCACAAGGCATCAAGTTTTCCTCATGGGTAATATGATCTCCAAGCTATTCAGTTCTGCTTCTCAGAACATTAACTGTAAAAGAACAAAAAGAAATGTAAAAGAACATTCTTAAACTTTGCTTTCACTCTCCTTGCACTTTGATAGTCTTGTTTGAAGATTGTAACAACCATGTTTCCTGTAGAGTTTACTTGCTGAAGGGTTTTCTTTGAGAGAAACAGTCAAAAAAGCATGAACCAAGGTGCCACTAGAGGGTACCATTTTGACAGAAATCCTTACTGAGCTCATACACTGTTCACTTGATGGCTCAACATAAAATTTTCGTTTTTTAAGAGTTTCTTTGAATATCTTTGAATTTATATAATAATAAAGACTGGAATTATAATTCCAACTGACAAAAATACTATATTTGGTATTTATTTAGAGATGCATTTGGAACAAAGACTCCTCAGACATCTGATGAGGAACCTTTTGTTGCTTTGTTATTCAAACAAACATGTTCAAGTTTTCCAGAGTAACAAAAAGGCAAACACCAGAGCACATGGTAACAAATAGCCATACAAACTAATCAGGAAACAGTAGCAACAAATTGAACATCAGCAAATAGATATACATGTAATAATGCCTCAGAATCACATGCAACAGAACCATGACAATACTTCACACAGAGGACAGCAAAGGACAGGTTTAACTAGACAGACTAATTTAGCTAAACAAGGAACAGGTGGGGAAACACACACCGAGTGAAAATGAAGCTCAGATGTGACATATGATGGTGATCAGGAGCCAGTGCTTTAAATATGTGTGAAATGATGTGTAAAACACTAACAAACAGCGCAAACAGGCAAATAAATGTAGCTTTTGCATAAATTGCATATGTATTTTATAGTGCTTACACAGTTTTCAGCTAATGACTTAAAAGTTTGGAACATTGGTATTTCGGCACAGAAATAAATAATGTAGCTGGTAAATAAAACAATAAATGATTATTTAGAGAAATGTTATTGAATATAATACAGCAAATATGATAATGACAGACACAGCAATTTTTAGTTGTTTAGAGGCTTATTTTTTAATTCAAACGCTTCTCTGTCATTACACCTTAACATTATACTTCATGGTGCAACATCAAGGCATGCTCTGCCAGTCAGGTGGGTGAGTCTGTCACCTCAGTGGGAATGCTTATTGTGCTTTCTTCATTTAGGTCTACTAGAATATATATGCTGAAGGAACTAATTCACCACAGATGTAACTTCTGCAGCATGTTTTTTTTTGTGTAACTACTTCAAGCAGCCCGTGGATATTGTGAGATCTCATCCAAGATTCAGCTGGATTTCTTGCTGTTCAGATGCTTTTCTGCTTAGCTTTACTGTTTGTATTTTCAGGGGTGTCATATATTTTTCTGAAGCTTACATATAGAAAATTTCAGGAGCACTATGTAGCCCAAATGATTATGTAGCCCGAATGACTTATATTAATGCTACAAGTACAAGAACAGGAGTCGGAAAGGTTCCTTTTGGATGCCAGAGAAGCAGATACAATGTCTCTTTGGGTTTCAGAACATGTGCTGTAAAAATTGTTATAGACCTCTTCAAAAATTATAGTGCTGGAAATTAGTTTTCAAAGCCTATTATTGGAGTTTTAGAACTGGCATTCTAATGTTGTGCAAGGAGTGTCAGAGTGTGAGAGTGTTGGCAATAGTCCCAGGGGCAGGGGATGTATCCCCTACATCAGAGAATCAGGCAGCAGAGATGCACAGAGCCAGCCCAGAAGGCCTCATGGATTGAGATTGCTATGATCAATGGTTTCATACTGGAGCCAAACCCAAACGCTGTGCTCAGTACAGCTTTATACTCTTGTCCCGCTAGTACCCGCTGTTAATTCTAATGCAAATGCTAACACTATCACTGCTGCTCAGAGACAGCACAGATCAAGTACAGCACAAATCCAGATCAAAAAAACATCGGGATGCACCTGGGTAGACAATATTCAGGTTTACTTGGCCATCTCTCCAAATCAGCTTTACTCCCGCTCACTCACTCTGTAAATTGGGAACAGCTAACTGGCCATTGGTGTATTGATGGACAATAATCAGTACTCAGTTTTGGCATCAATATCAAAGCAGTTATCAGTATTTCATAGCTTGAAGAGCATCAATGAAATTAGAGATCCCCTATCAAAACTAGACCTAGACAAACCCATGTCTTCGTCCGTGTCTTTATGTCTAGCAGGACTGATTCTAACAGGTCTCCTGACAAGACTTACAAAAATGAATTGAGTCTTATTCAAAGCTTGAGGTTATTCAAAATGCAACTGATGAGTTTTGACTCATGACTTTTAGACCAGTAATAATACTTTAAAGTCAGTTCTGTGACACACTGGTATATTTAAAGAATTCAGTGGTGTAGAGCAAGCATATTTATTTCATATGCTGTAACCAATCTGGTTACATAGCTTTATTTATTTTGACTCCCGGGCACTAGGGGGCCTCTAGACCTTTTTGCCCATGCTTCACCTATATATATTGGGAAGTCTAGGAGAGAGAGAGTGAGTTGTTGGGTGAGCACTCTGTGCTATTTTTCCCTGGGAGGAAACCTCTTGGTTTTATGCCTTCTGAGAGTATTCTTAGTATATTGTTAAACGGGCTGATGTTGAACTGTATGTTTATACATGTGCGGTACACATAGTGTTGAGCGTGAGAAGAGAAGTTAAACATGCTAATGCTAACATACTTTGTTGAAATGTGTATTCTAGGCAGTTGTTAACTTAACTATACTAGTGCTGACATGCTAATGCTAACAAGGGCATAGGTTAGGAATGATAATGATACCATTAATGGGGTGGATATTCTGATGGGTCTACTTTTGTCTTAATGTTGGGGCTTGTGTGTACACAGAGGGAGATTGGGTATGACTGCAATCCCCGTGGAGTTAAATCTAAAACAAGGATTCATCCGATGCCACCAACATCAACTTGGGGGACTGCTAACCTAAAAATTTCTAAAGACTCTGGCTAGACGGGTGGAATTGCCCGAGTTCATGGCATAGACATCCTTCTATCAAAGATCTAAAGGGACTCCTTTCATTGGTTGTTTCTATAAGGATTGTGGATAAATGGTGTTTCGTGTGTAACCGATCTGGTATTGTTTTTTTTTATTTGACAATGACAGCTACATATTGGTAGTTAAGGTATAGGTAGGTCTCATTCCCCCCCCCCTTAGATCGTATATAAGTTTTTCTCTGGAGTGTTCTCTAGGGAGAGGTTATAATGCTGCAGCAATATGAGCTGAGTAGAACTCTCACATAATTAGGAACTGTAACACAAGAGCAGGCAGGAATCCGAGACAAGATTCAAATAGGCTTTATTTGCCACACAAATTGCAAAGTGTATAGTGCTAGCACATACATTTTAACATGTAACGCACACAGCGAAGACTCAAAACAAAGATGAGCGACAAGCACAACATGAACACACATTAAGTACCTTAAATAACATTAAATAACATATACAAGACCCAAGTGCAACACATAACTTTGACGAGACGAGCCACAGGTGAGACAGATGAACGTACGCACAGAGAACCACACCCAAAGGAAATACATATATGGACATAAACGGATGCAGATCACACATATACACACCTGAAGGGAGGGGTCAGGGGCTGTACCATGACAGGAACTAGTCAATCCTAACCAAGTCAAAGACTAAACACTAAGGAGCAGCGTTTACCTACTGTTCTCTTTCTGAAACTATTTGACAGTGAATATTAGAAAAGCCGTGACACTAGATATGTTTTTATATCTGAACTAAAAATGTTTTCATTATATCAGATTTAAAACTGATATAATGTCAGTTTAAAACACTGTTCTTAAAGATACTGCATTTTTTTCCTGTAATGACCCTAACCCTAAATACATTTTATTTAATTGAATTTAAATTTTAATTTATTCTCTTGAAATGTATTGTTTTAATCATGTTTTAAACAAAGTTTTAATTCCAACTCTTTACGTCATTTGAACTATATAACTGCTGCAGTAACAACAGTCTATGTTGTCATTTGTGTCATGTTGCAGTATGAGCTGAGAGGAGTGATGTGTAGGGATGCCGTGAATGACTGTGATATCCCAGAAACCTGCAATGGAGATTCGAGTCAGGTACAACAGTCCTTAGTATACACTATCTTCAGGTTTTACCATTTCATGTTTTGCTTTCTTTGGTCCTGAAATCTGGAGTGGGAGTGCAGATTGGGGCGGGATGCTCTGGTATAGATGTCTAGATGTTGGGTCTAAATGCTTTATTAGAGGGAGCATTTTGGACAAAAGGAACACAAGTGGCTAGTAGAGGAATATATGAGAACGTTATATATACTGCTTTTTTCCCCTTCTGACTTGAACTGCTGTCTTTTGCATTGTTTTCTTACAGTGTCCACACAATGTTCACAAGCTAGATGGATACTTGTGTGACAACAATCAGGTAATCTTTTCAGAACTATCACCATTTTTTTATCTACGGACAATTTTTAAAAATCTGAATAGCGTTTATGGAGTAGTTCATTAGTTTGATACTGTCAGGGCAGACTCAGGCAATCCCCAAATCATCTCCTGAGTTCCGAATTGTTTCTAATCATTCACTAATTCTTTAGCGACATTTAAAAATCTTCAGTGAACACCCAGTCACTGTTAAGTATTGTCAGTCTATCTCCATCATGTGGACCAAGCCATTTATGTCTATTGCTCTCTCACTGTGTATGACCTTCTGCTGGTTCTCTCTGATTTTTGATAGTAGTGAATTTTTACTCTGTTGTTCTTTATCTGTTCAGATGGTGGTCTGCTACAGTGCTGTGATCACTGTCATGTTCTTTATCTGTTCTGATGTTGGTCTGCTATAGTGCTGTGATCACTGTCCTGTTGTTTATCTGTTCTGATGGTGGTCTGCTACAGTACAGTTTTGGCTCAGCTTAAGCTGCTGGATGGATAGGCTCAAACTTTTCTCACGAACTGGAGATTATCATTGTCTCTGAAAATGTACAATGTTGTGAGGTTACAAAACAATCCCAAACTGGCACCCTTCCACCACCATGTTTGACGGTGAGGTGTTTTGCTGTGATATGGTGTTTTTAGGTTTTTGCCAAACCTGGCCCTGTGTGTAATATCTCCACTTTGGTCTAAACACTCTAAATGATACTGTTCCAGAACTTTTGTGGCTTGTTCAGATGGTATTTTACAAACCATTTTTACAAAGTCATATTGCCATATTGTTTTTTTTTTGTTTGTTTGTTTTTTTATGAGAGGGTGGTACAGTCTCTTTCTAACTGTGCTGTCATTAACATTAACATGTAATGTGCTTACAAAGGCCTGTAGGGTCCCAAGCATTAATTAATGAAGTATGAAGTATATGAAGTACCTGTGTTTAATTGCACTGTTTATTTAAATTGGCATTATGTAAAAAGAAGGTGAAAGTAATTACTTTCTCCAGCTGTTCTGTGGAGAAGTGTTCACCTTAAGCTGAATTCCCAGACTAGGAAGGTTCTGGCGAAGATTCATGTTCTCTCCTTTTCTTGTCCCATTTTGTTTGTACACACTACGCATTTTCCATTTTGTGCCTCTCTCTGAAATAAGTTGTTTTCCCTACAGCCCTCATCCCCTATACTGTAAACAGATATTTCTGCACTCAAAACTCTCTTTATCTCTCTGTTTTTAGGGTCGCTGTTATAATGGTCGTTGTCGAACCCATGACAATCAGTGCAAAGGACTCTGGGGCTATAGTGAGTACAGAGAGTGTGAGATATGGAAGTCTGGCCAGTATGGGGAGTATGGGAACTGGGGAGTACAGTGAGTATGGGGAGTGTGGGAGTGTGGTCAGTATGGGGAGTATGGAAACTGGGGATTATAGTGAGTATGGGGATTGTGGGATGTGAAAGTGTGGTCAGTATGGGGAGTATAAGAACCTGGGAGTAGAGTGAGTATGTAAATACCTGTCCTCACAGGTGCAGCAGATAGATTCTGCTATGAGAAGCTAAATGCTGAAGGAACAGAGAAAGGAAACTGTGGACGTTCTCCTGGGGGACAGAGCTGGTTACAGTGCAATAAACCGTATGTGCTTAATGAGCTTACACACACACACACACACAGACAGTTTCTCCCCACTTTCAGTCTTTGTATTTATTCATTATGAAGAATAATCTTTACTTAAATGTATATTGCCAGAAGAAAGATCACATGGTGTGTACCATATGTACCTTTTAGTTTTTTTGTGTTTAAATTAAAATTTATAGTACTTGCACATAAAATACTGCAGAAAAGTGCTCACATGACTTGATGCTCTGGTGTTATGACAGATTCTCTGTTCATCTAGTAAAATGGGGGCTTGTATCAATTTTTTAGGTGTATTGTTTGCATTTGTATCTGTTTCTGTCACAGGGACGTGCTGTGTGGTTTTCTCTTCTGTTCTAACATGACAGCAAAGCCCAAGTTTGGGGATTTGCAGGGGGAGGTGACAAGTCTGACCATCTACCACCAGAACAAGTATCTGGACTGCCGGTCAGTGTGTGTGTGTGTGTGTGTGTGTGTGTGTGTGTGTGTGTGTGTGTGTGTGTGTGTGTGTGTGTGTGTGTGTGTGTGTGTGTGTGTGTGTGTGTGTGTGTGTGTGCATGTGTGTTAGAGAGAGATAGAGAGCAAGAGTTCCCCTGTTACTTTGTGCAATAGTAAACATTAGATAGATAGACAGACAGACAGACAGACAGACGATCTTCTAGTTCTTCATGTTCTTTCCATGGGGTTTTAAATTCTGATTGTAGATAGGTGCAGTTTTTATTATTTGTAATTTTTTTATTACCGTGTGTGTGAGTGTGTGCAGCGGTGGACATGCTGTGCTAGAGGATGGCTCAGATCTGGGTTATGTGGAGGACGGTACCCCATGTGGTCCTAATATGATGTGTCTAGAACACCACTGCCTACCCCTCAGCTCTTTCAACATCAGCACCTGCCCTGGGTCCAGTTCTGGGCAAACCTGCTCCAACCATGGCGTGAGAAACACTTTATTTTGATTCAGACACACGTTATTAATGATATTAAGAATGTAGGCTGCTTGTCTGAAACAATATGAGGATCTTAGCAGTATCCGTATTCACTCAGAATGTCCATTTTCCCACAGACAGTACTCAACATACCACAATCACATTCCCACAGACCATACTATACTCAGTCCATTACCCATGTTCCAACAGTGTAGTATCCACTGCAGTACCCATATTCATTCCAACATGTAATACTTACCACCAACTCTCAATACTGACAAAACAGCAGTCTATTTTAATCTGTACACCTCACATCCAGGGGTGCAGGGATGTTTATGAAATATTCTTTGACATGTATGTGTTTTCTTTTTTGACATTGCAATTGTAATGTTACATTTGTGTGTGTGTGTGTGTGTTTGTGTGTGTGCATGCAGACATGCAGTAATGAAGTGAAGTGCATCTGTGAGCCAGATTACACAGGAAAGGACTGCAGTGTGTTCGACCCCATCCCTGATCCTACACCTCCTCCAGGTCCAGACAAAAAAGGTTTGCATCTCCTGTATTTTGTACACACACACTCAAACTCTTAACAAGTATGTACATTATTCACATACAACATGCAAAAGTTCTGTGTGTGTGTGCACGCACATGTGTGTGCATGCACACGTGTGTGTGTGTTTGTACATGGGCAGTGTAGATCTGGTGGGGTGTATTATGTGTATTGTGTGCTTCTTGTTTGCAGTGTAGATGTGTAGAGTTGTGAGGGATTGTAAAAGTTTTGTGTGGGAGTGTGGGTGTGCCTGTGTGTGTCTGTGTATGAGCATTGAAGACCTCTTGTGTATTGTTTGTTTGCAGTGTAGATCTGTGAGGGATTGTATAAGTACTGTGTTTTCGTGTGTGAGATTTGTGTGTGTTGTCATGTGTTTGGTTGGGGTGTGGGTGTGTGTGTGTGTAGCTGCTCTTCTCTAAGTGTCTTCCTCACTCTTTTGCAGTGTGACTGTGCTCAGTCTGGCTCTTAAAGCCCCCTAAGCTCTAACCATTATCCTGGCTCTGCACACAGAAAGAGAAAACCCCAAACGTAATGGACCTCCTTCACTTCCTCTATCTGACGTTTCCCCCGCCCTCCCTCACCACTTTCTCCCAGCCTCTTACGTTATCATCCCATCCCCCATCCTTTCCTTCTCTGCAGTGGTGGTGGTTGGTGTGCGGTGGTTGTTGGTGTAAAGTGGTTGACACTGTGTTCTTCTTCCGTGTGTTTGGTGGTGCTGTTCTGTTTTGTTTCCCCACCCCCCACCCCCACCCCTTCCTCCCCCCTCACAGGTCCCAGTGGTACCAATATAATCATAGGCTCCATTGCGGGGGCAATTCTCCTGGCAGCTATAGTCCTGGGGGGCACAGGCTGGGGATTTAAGTAAGGTTTCTGGCATGCCTCTTTGCTGATGTCTGCTAATCTCTCCCTTCACACCCAGAACTGGTATAGACACTAAGGCATGAGCACACCTGGTCTCTAACAGAACTGTCCCTCCCTCAAATAAACACACTGAGTGCATCTGTACATACCGAGTGAAAGCATTCAGCACAGTGGAAACAGCATGATGGTTACCCACATGTGCCTGTGCAGCTCCTATGTAAGCCACTGACTTTCTAATGAGTTGCCACAGTGGTCACTGATAGGAAAGACACATTTGCTTGCTTCAGTATCACTGTTGTAATCACAAATCACAGAGTTGCAGTTTGGTCTGTCTGCGTCCTGGATCTAGCCAGTACTTTCTAGGGGAGTTACTGTCCATGATGCCCTTGGCTCTTTTTGATACCGTTACCTACATTCATCATTCTAGAGATGCACTCTAAAGAATCCTCTACTCCTCAGGATATAGAGCACTGGCAACAAGTAATATGATGTAATAAGTAGACCTTTAGAACTTGGCTTGTGTATGACTCATCTCAACTTCTTCAGACAATTCTAACAAAGACTGTAAACTGCTAAAAGCCTTTAAAGTCAATGGGGAAATGTAACGTGACGCCAGGAAAAAACGATGAGGCGGATGTGCATGCACACAGCGTTTATTCGTATAATAACGCTTTAGCGCACACTTAACATCCAAAAACATATACAGCGTAAGACTGAGACAAAGACGAGCATGGGACACTGCGTAACCACATATTAAATATACAAACTAAACGAGACCCATTTACAAAGATAGGCAAAAAAGGGAGAATGGGATTTGGGATAAACACGGGGACAGACAAAAACACAGGCACAGGAACTACTGGGAAAAGAGGGCCAGGCCTCCATGCCTGAAGCCCCATAAACGGCTGCAAGGACAGGTTTATAGGCGTTGGACCGGACGCCTACGCTCAAGTTCCCAGATTGACACTGAGCGGTGTGCAGTCCCTCTTGGAGGCCACTGGAGGGCGCACCCCGAGTCTGACTCCTGGAGTGGTTTTGAAGTTTTCCTAGGCGCCACTGGTGGCGCTCTGCCGACCCCTCCCTTAACCACGCCACTGGGGCTAGACACGGGCCACACCCCTCGAGGAAGTGCCTCGGGGGGCGGGTTGGGTACCTCCTCCTCAGTTTCCATCCCCTCCTCCTCTGAGGAGCAGTAGCTCAGCATCCGGGCAGCCTCTGGGGTGCTGCTTCCCGAGCAGTCCATACTTTGTCCGTCTGAGGGGGGAAGAGGAAACTCCTCAGCCTGCAGGTCCTCTCCCTCACTGCCCGTCCAGGAACACTCCAACGATGGGGGGTCTGCAAGTCCTGCCCTGATACTTCATGGTATGTGTGGAGTACTCCGATGGTGGAGGACTCTTCCACCGCATAGTCCTCCGGGTCCTCTGAGTACATGGACGGAGGGGAGCTGACGTTCTTCCCGCAGTCGGATGTACTCGGATGGAGGGGGTCTGACGTTCTCCCCATAGTACTCTGTCTCCACAGAGTGCTCAGTCGGAGGGGGGCTGCCCTCTTCCCCTCTATAGCACACGGTCTCCGCCGAGTACTCCGACGGAGGTGGGCTAGCACCATAGTCCATAGTGTCCCCGGAGTAAACCGAGGGGGATGGGCTCTCTTAGCGCACACGTAACATCCACAAACATATACATCGTAAGACTAGGACAAAGACGAGCATGGGACACTGCGTAAACACATAGGGAGGGGCCCGGGGCTGTATCGTGACAGGAAAAAAGATTTTGATTGGCTGCTGCTCCATGGTGAGTCCCAAACACACCAGCAGGTTAAGGGGGCAAAACATAATAGTAGTAGTAGTAGTAGTAGTAGTAGTAGAAATAATAATAATAATAATGGACAAAATGCTGGATTTGTCCATTTTGTATGGGAACCAGTGATCCGGTTCATAGATTGGGTTGTATTTAGGCCAAGTTAATATGTCTATCATGCATTCTAAGCAAAATATATTTCCTTTCCTGCACATCTTTTCAGTCTCAATTATTTAGTTAGTATTATATGCTGGATGTAACACATAGACATATTGTTTTCCATGGAAAGTAGCATACACATCCAGGACACATCCAGACTCTTTTTCCAGGTATTTAGTTTTCCAGAACAGAATTATAAAGCCCGGACTGATTGCATGAACCATAAGTCATAATCGAAATCATTATTAGACCTGAGTACAGACCTTCTTATTCCAGCTTCACTTCTTCTGTTTGTAGTGTTTGTTTACCTTTTCCAGCAGTCTGCTATGCTCACATGCCTTTGCAAGAATGTTGAGCCAAAGTAGCACTGTAGTTAAAGGGTGAGAATGGAATTACCACGAGGCCCTGTGTGACACCACTAGAGAAATCAGATGTTGAAATTTGCCACCAAAGACTGTTGTAGGTTTTTGGCAGTAAGTTTTTATTTTAGTGTCATTATTCCTACAACTGTTCCCAGATAAACATCTTTAGCCCAAGATAATATTCAAATAAGAAGGTCAGTATATCTACCCACAACATAACATCCTTCCCAGACCACTATCAGGACAGGCTCTGTACTTCATAATACAGTGGGAATCTCTATACAGCCCAGCCCCACTGCCTAAATCAGTCATGGTTCATGCCAAGGCCCTCTGTGAATATGGCTGTAAGCTGTAGTTGAATATGCCCTCATGGATGTAGATGACAGTATCCATTCTGGAGTTTTTCTTTATACGTAAATTATATTGGGCCCAACATATCTTTCTCAACATTACTCTCCCCGTTCTTATTCAATAGCAGAGACTAATTTGGCAAGCATATCAAGCCAATCAATAAATAATATGGAATAACAAAATGGAAAGAAAAATAATAGTTAGTTTGCTTTTATTCACTAAGTAAGCTCCTGTGATGGGGATGTAGAGGAATGGATGCAGAGAGATTTAGATTGGGCTTTTTTCTTGGTAATTCCACTGCTGTTCTGTTGATCTGCATGCCTGCAAGTGTTCTCTGCCTGGCAAAGTAAACAAAAAAAATTTTGACCACTTTGCCTGTGGTATATATGCTCATGGTTGCTATAGGGAACCAAATGAAGTCACAAAAGCTATTATGTTCAGTTATATAATATGTAATCAATTACCTTTTGATGTGCGGAATTTGGTGTTAGAAGTAAGGGGTTCAGAGGTAGAGTTAGGTATTAGGTGTTAGGGTTAAAAGGTTAGGGATAAGGGTTATGTTTTTGTGAGTAACCTTGATTTCTGAAAGCATCTGGCCATGTATAGCCATTCTGTGAGCACTCTGAATTCTGGGGTACAAAACTGTGTAAGACCATACCATTTCTTGTATGTGCTGAGACCCTGAAAGGAATCTCTGCTACCTAATATCTCATCAATGTTTTGGTTCTGACAAAGTTATTGAGAGTTCAAGTCTGCACTGACCATTAGTATGAATTATATCTTCCTCTAAACACAGTTTTCAATTATAAAGTTTGGGGTAAAGAAACTCCGGCCATAGTCATGAAATCAGAATTAGCAACCATATATACATTTACCAGCATGAAGAAATGGGCTGTGGTGATGTACTACTGCATGCTTGGCAAATTGTCAAAAATGTCACCTGTCAAAGGTTCATCATCAAAATCATTTTCAGTAAAGCTGTTGTTACAAACACTCAGTAGTTGGAAGAAAATGTTGCATTCTTTGTCTTTTGACATGCTAACATTGATGACTGAGTAAGCACAGTGGTAAATATTTAATAGCAGTAAAACAACTACTTAAAATGTTTAAAATATACTGAGGCAGATTTTGAGGTGCCTTTGACAGTGCTCTTATGCACTCATAAGATGCAAAGAAAGTACATCTTAAAAATGTCTGTGGCAGGGATACACTACCAGTCAACTACCATAACATATGCTGGAAACGTTTTTTATCACCTTTTTTTAAACCTTTTTTTATTTTTAATCACTTCACGTCATGATTCATGAAGTGAAGTGTATTGAAAAAGTTCCATTTTTAAATTAAATAAATAAGGGTTACTTTTTGAGGGATGGCATATATGTTTATACATTTTCAGCAAGTGTACTAAAGATTTGACTGGTAGAGTATAGATGAATCCTGTCAAACCTGTCACCTGTTCCTTGGATACAGTTTTGGCTTTATCATGTTTTTGAAAGGTTTTGGTAGATTTCTATGACACTGTCTACTCAGTGTGAGTTATACCAAAGGTCTTTGTGAAACTTATTAATATTTCCAACCCATCATGTGAGCAATTATTCCTTTGGTGAAAATCAATCTAAAGTTATTTTCAGAATATTTAAACAACTCTTTTTGTATAGTTTCCACTGATTCTGAACAGAAAAGCACACCACTGACCTAGATGTTTGTTATGGTATAACTGTGTCCGAGGTTGGCTTGTAGATATATGCACTCTGGAATATTTAAGATATCTTTCTGACATTTATTTCTTTCTGTTCCTTTTCATTCTTGTTAATCTATTGATGAAGAAATATCCGAAGAGGAAGGTAGACATCTGTTTACTCTGGTCCATCCAATAACACCTAAGAATCCATTTAAGCTTAATGTGAAAGCTCCCACCACACCAGCAGATCAGAAACCCAACCCAGGATCTGTTTTGTTTCATTTTAGCAAGCTGATTCAATGCCAGTTTTGGACAATTTATTTCATGAATTTTCTACTTGACATTAGCAAAATGCCCTGAATTTGTTTTCTAGCTTTCAGTGCTGATTTGTTATGATTTAAAACTTGCATATAGCAAACTTTGCACATTACAGTAATATGTAATCTACCAATAATATCTTTATTTCATGCTTTTTTTATATCCATTTTTCCACCCATTTGTTTCCAAACTTTCTGATGCACCTTGCTGTTTTGACTTTTTTCTGTCCTTTAAATCCTGCAGATCGGGTGGAGGATAGAATTCCTACAGTCCTGCTTCTCCTTTTGTGTCTCCCTTTACACTACTGTGTCCTTTCTACATTGAAGCTGAAGTCTTCCACTCACTTCTTGCTACATTGCTACAGAGTCATGCCTCCTGTTAGCTCCGTTCTCTATTTGTCAGTCAGTCTTTTATCTATATGAGCTAGAAGATATCCTCCTGCCGCTACAGACCAGTCAATCACAGGCCACTAATGGCAGCTGAGTCAGAAGTAGAAGATGGTGGTACTTAAACTTGGCTCAAGACCAATATTATAATATATAATCTCACAATATAATTTCAAGTGACTAAACTATAACCAGATTCTTGTTCGCTGAGCTTCATGTAAACTCAAGAAGAGAGATTCCTGAGCCTTATGAATACTGCCTGAATCACCAGTTGTAGCTGAAAAAGTTGGTTACTGCAAATGCAAATGCTGTGTATACCAGGGTTTTTACATGGACAAAATCACAGTATGTTGTACATGGACATAGTCACAGCATGTTGACCAAAAATGAAGATGACTCTAAGAAAAAGTGGATTGTGCCGTTGTACTGTCTTGACAAGATCACCATGGCCCATCCGGTTTGTCCAATGGATCTGATATGGCATTGGTATCAAGCTGGATGTCAGAAGAAGAATACACTTTTCATTATGCACCAGCCAAAGCATACATGTACCATTTACATGGCTTTGTTGAGGTATTAACCATACAAGCACCTGACTTCCTGCCATGTTGTTTAGGTACTCTCATTATCCTCAGAAAACAAAATGTACAGCTAGGATTGAACCCTAGTGACTACAGTACTGCAGTTAAAGCCTCAGTCAGGATGATTTGGGACTCAGTGTCTTTTTGAGCATTTCTTGTAGCACACTGGTAGCAAAAGAGATGACACCATATTTTTTCCTTTGGTTTCAACTGATATCAGCATTGCCTTTGATGTCTGGTGTTTTTTGGTTAATTTTGTTTTTCTTTTAAAAAATATCCAATACCTAGACTGGGGCTTTAAAGATGGTTTGAGGATTGTCTTCTTCCATCAGGTTATTATATGTAGGAACACAAACACAGTAACATTGCACATCATTGCATGTGTGTGTGCAATTTAGTATGAGACATGAATTCGTTTCTTAAACGAATTTCTTAAAAAAAAACTGTTTTTATAAGTGGATGGATGAACAAATGTTCCCATCACTTTTAACCCTTTGGCAGATTAGGAAAAAATTGTGATATAAAATTTGTGACTGGAGTCCCACATACATACCTGTACACTGTTGTCATTTGCAAGAAGTTTGTGGATTATTTTAAACATGCTTCATCCGTTCATAGAACATTACCTATTTCTAAATACGTTATGAAATTGGACTAGGGTCTGCTTCATTGAAAGTTCATAAACGGCAGTCTTTTAAAATAGTCTGTCTCTCGATCTATCTATCCATCTATCTAGTTTATTGGCTTGGGGCTCATGTTTGACCCTGCAAGTTTGTAAACTTCCTTAGCTTCACATAGTACATGAAATGAGCTTCTAAGCGCCTGCACACAGCTTTCCTTTGAAATTTAATATTGTTTCCTTTAATGTCTTACTCTTCACAGCACTTTGCAGTAATGTTTCTTGAAATGACACATACACAAATAATTTCCTCAAAATGCATAGCTGAAGATCATGTGTGAAAGTGTTACAGGTGGTCACAAATTAACCACTAAAACACTGCAGATCCATTTTGGATTCATCGTAACCTAAATAGCTTGATTTTTCTACAAGGTGTATTAAAAGTTTACAAAATAGTTCTATTGTTCTTTGGTGCTGAATGAGAGGAGCACTGTTGATTCATACTAACGAGAGAATGGTGTGTAATTCACAATGAGAACAATGCTGTTTCATAATGGAAGGGAATGAGATTACTCTGCAAATTCATAAAAAGGAAAAGAAAAGTGATGTCTGGCATCAAGTAAAACATAGATTGACACTCTTACCGACTCTATGAGTTATGGACCTCTAGTATTAGAGAAAGAAACTCTAGATTGAAAGAAACTTTTGTTTATCATCAGACTTACACCAATCTAGATTCCAAAATAGTTGAAAAATATTTTCATATAGCGTCATAGTTGTTTTACAGTGGGGGTATAAAAGTGAAGAATTTGTGCACATCCAGAAATTTCTTGGAAAGCAGCATCTTAAGAGTTTTTAGAGAGTTACATCTTCACAAATACCAGTAAAATACACTTTCAATTAAGTGACTAACATTGTGTTACAGTTCCATGTCAATGTGTTTATCAGGCCAGTGGAAGATTGGTATGTGCAGCTCCAGTTGCATTGGCTTTGCTGGGGGAGGATGTAGCATGTTTCAAGAAAACACGACCATGGGCAACTGACATTAGATATTTGTTAAGGTTTTCCAGTCTCAAAATTAACATTGTTCATCTAGAATGGAATTAATGACTTGAAAATGTATATACAGTGACAAAAGATAAATAAAATTTAGATGTGAAGATATTTTTGCATGCGTCTGTTGATTAATCCTCGATAACTTGGTTATTGTATTTATTGCTTTTCTGAGTTATGTCCTATCCACAATGCAGTACCACACCACTGCACATGAAAATATTCAGTTAAATCTACTTAAGATTTCCAATTTTGAATTTCTAATTACAAAGGCCAAGCAATGAAAAATCCTACTTCTAGTTATGCTGAATATCTAAATTGTGGGTAGCACATTTAGGTTTGATATGCATACACTTTAGCACAAGAGAGAACACATCTACATACAGTTGCACAGAGAGAACAAGATGCAGATGTGTTTTAACACTCATATAGGCCTAAAGTGTGATCTTTCTTTGTCAAAATTTTTGACCAGACATGGTTAGAGGCCCAGAATGGATCAACTGCTCTTTTACGTAATGGATACCATGATCCAGAGCATCTGCCATGGAGGTACTGTGAGATTGCTAGGTTAAGTAATCACAAGCATGGCCACACTTGCTTCCCGAATGACACATGAATAGCACACATGAATAATGGAAGTGATAAACACGAGTACACATGAATAATGAGTGATAAATATGAGTACACATGAATGACAGTGATAAACACGAGCACACATGACTAACAGCAGTTCACTCCAGTGTTTTCCAATGAATAGAGTGAGGTGTTGAATTCCTGCACTCAGTTCTGCACTCCCAGTGTTCTGTGTTCAGGGTTACTGTCAACCAGCCAATACAGTAATGCCGCTCTGACTTGGACATTATGCATGTGATTGATTCCCAAGCAGCATGTTGTCACTAATCTTCTGTCCAATTCTTAGAGTACATTTTCCATATTGTTGTTTCTTCTGTGCAAATAAAGAATGTTTGGCATTCTTCTGTAGTCTACATATTATCAGCTTTCTATGTAGAATGACTCTACTACATGACACTCCCTTTCCAGCTGTTATTCATTTTACCCTAATCAGTGTGCCCTTCTTAAGTCCACGGGTCTCCGGTGCTGGACATTTACTCAGTCTTCTGAGCTTACAGGAGGAAGACCGCCTCACTACACACCTTTGTTCTGTGCCATCGTAGTTAAGTGTCATTATTGTTCGCGTGCTTACTGCACCTTTGACTTTCAGTACAGCGCCTACGCGCTTCGTATGTTCACTCTTTGCCTGTGCTATAGACATTAAAGTTTGACACAGTCTACCTCGTCTGCTCCCTTAATCCCTCCATCACAGCTGTATTATATATCTTTGTTGAGGTCAGATGAAATATTAGTGGTTTCTGTCCAAACTCTCCACAATATATGCACAGAAATATAGATGAAAGTATAGGGCAGACAGGAGGAAACTTTTTAGAAAAGAACATGGAAAATAAGAAATCTATTATGGAATACGAATGGCTTTAATGTCATTATTAAGTGATGAGATATGAATAAACCAGAAAAAACTCCACACCTCAGCACCTTTATTCCATCACCCTCCCCCACTGTACCAATAAAATTATACAATAATAATACTCTAATGAGAATTGAAAAGAGCTAATAATACAACATACAGTCCAGAGCAGGATCACAAGTGCAGTGATCTGGCAGGATCAACTCTCAGTTTGATGCCAATCAAAACCAGTATACAGTATCTATACTGATTCCATTTATTAAATAAACACGTCAGTGCCATTAAAAACATAAGGCCTATGTTTACATCAGATTCATAAATAGATAAACACAGTATTATATAGAGCAGGACTGTGCTGCGCTATTTCATTATGTGTGCAGATGCGCACAAGCAAATGAGATTTCCTAGACTAATATCCTTTATCAGTTGTTGTAAACCAGTTTTAGCTGGATTAGGAACACCAATAAACGATAGAGGCCCCTGCACACAATGGCTGATTCTGTATGCCAGTCCTATGGAATGTATTTCACTGTGTGTGTGTGTGTGTGTGTGTATGTGTGTGAATTTAGGCACGTGCACATGTGTTTCAGAGCTACTCTGCTTCTCCTGTGTCTCCTTTAGTTTTAGGCTCCTGCCACCACTCGGACAGAAAGGCCTCCTCGTAGTCCCCCATGCCCTCGAACTCCTCATCTGGAGGGGAGATGGGGCCATTGGCGGCCTGCTCAGAACTCACTACGTCCTACATGCAGGACACACACATAGTAATGAGCAATTAATACACAAATTTATTAAAAGAAAAGAAAAACAGACACATTATTGCAGATACAGCTTGCTGTGGATTTGCTGTAGACTTTCATATGTTTATGCTATATAGAAAAGTAAAAGGCCTCCATTTCCACACTGTGACCCTGACATAGTCCTGTTATATTCCTCATTCAGTTGTGATCCCACCACACACAAACACAAACACACAGACTCAGATTTCAGTTTTGCAAATACAAATGTATACTACCTCATCATCTGTCTGTAGATAATTTTGAGCAAACTCCAACATTTCCTTTTGTTTAGTCGTCTGGTTATAATAGTGCAGAGCCTCCTGCAAATAGAACATACTACAGTTTATATGCTATAAACTGTAGTTAGACTATTAGAACAAACCGCACCTAGAATAAAACAAAACACGGGAGCTTACCGTCCCTGGCATGTGGAACTTGTGAGAGGAGGGACTGCTGTTTGTTTGCCAAGCACAGACTTCACAGTGAATGTACAGTGGCCTGTGTGTGTGTGCGCATGTGTGTGAGCGATTGTGTGCGCATGTGCGTGCGTGTGTGTGCCCGCATGCTCACAGGCCGTGATTTGAAGTCCTCTTCCTGCAGCCCCCACTGTTCTTTGTAGAACCTGTAATACGCCACGTTCTGCTGCATCACCTGGTCCTTGGGGTCAAACAGCATATAGCTGGCAGCACAGGGGGCAGCATTACGCACATCATTTACTGTAGACACACAAATTTATATGCACATTATTGACCACAGATGCAGATACATTTACACACAAACAAGCTTGTGTACATAAACATGCACACACAGTTACATACATGCCAATGTGGATATATACAACACATTCATAATCATGCTGATAAGACAAAAGAACAGATAACAGACTGTATTAACCGAGGCATTAACTGTGAGACTATGTCTTTTATAGTGTGTATGATTTAAAGATAATATGTGATCCTGCAATGATGAAAACACAAAAGTGGATATTTTCCAAAATCCAATAAAACAAAAATTACCAAGCTACTTAACTTCAGCAGTTAAACACTGCTTTATTCCCATGACTGTTTTCATAGCGTGACACGCATGTATGGGTGTATGTGCACATGCATGTTTGTGCGTTATACTCACATTTATAATATGCAAACTGCATGTAATGGTACATGGTGGCAACAAATTTCTCCACAAAGAAACCACCCACATTTGGTGTCAATTTTTCTTCACACTTCACCTTACATTTCAGAACCTCCATGTAAAAACCTAGAGACACATAAAAAACCTCTCATCACACTGTTGCATGTTGCTGTGTAATAGATTTGAATTAATTTTATTCTTTATGGTGCAGTATAGTGTATCCAGACTTCACAGCTCTAGTCCACACAAAAGTCTAGTCCAGCATTTCCCTTGTCCTGCACACTGAGAGTGAATATACATGACGACTGTGTCCTTTTCTTCTATAATTTACCTACAGACATTCTACCCCATATATAGCATTGCAATACATAGCAATATACTGGCTATTTATTAGGCATTTCAAATGGACTGTTCATTGAGTAACCATAGAAACGTCTGAAGGTCATTGCATGTGTATTCTAGCGCTGAAGTACAACAAACAAAACTAATGATGAATCAAAAGATGTTTTTCAGTGTGTGTCAACTGCCATGAACTTGTGTGCTTCCTGTAAAGGTCTAATGTTCTTCTGCTTCTGACCTGACAGGGTGGGGTAAAAGTCCTTAAACTCCTGCACGTCGTAGGAGCCCTCACAAGTGGCCAGGCACAGCTCATATGCCTTGAGGTACTCCACACACGCCTGTTCCATGTTCCGCACAGAGCTACTGAAATCCCCGGAATTATACAGTTTTACTGCCTTAAGAAACTGACCCTGGTAGGGGGGTGCGGCGTGGAGAGATAATAGAACAGAGAGAGAGGGGAGGGAGACAGGGAAAAATGAGAGAAAAATACAGAGAGAAAAGAGAGAGAGAATGAATTAAGGCATCAGAGTTTGCAACAATATTCTGACTGGGATTTCAAGACGCAGGGACACAGCAGTGTTTGTGTGTGTTTGTGTGTCTGTATATGTCAGAGTTTACCTCGTAAGGCCTCTCCTCGTGGTCTAGGAGATACTCCTCTATATCAAACAGGCTTTTGTAGTAGTTCATGCTCTTGGTCAGCAGCTGGTCCCCAGGGTTCCGCTGGAGGTATGTGTGTGCTGCTGACACTGCTTTTTCCACATTGTTCAGCTACAGACACAATCAGACATTAAGACATTACACAGCAGTTATTAGACTTCCATCGAGCACTGGGCTAAGTCTGAGGCTGAAGAGAGGAACTCAATAAAGAAACAATTACGAATTAAGTGGACCAAATCAGAGTGTTAAACACATTTTCATGAAAACATGTTTTGAATTTATATAGTGTGTCCAGAAACTGGCACTATCCTACAACTGATTTGCATGCAAGATGGTTCATAGAAATGTGTTAATACAGGCACAAATGTTAAAAGGCCTTTTTTCTTCAAACTTCATAAACCCTTATCAACCCTGAGAACTCGCTGCAAGAGCACTGCAACGCTACAGTTAACTGCACCTCATGAAGAAAATGGACTTAACTACATACCCAAAAAAGAAAATCAGCTAGTCCCTTTATTTAGCACTTAGCACCTTCGGAAAAACGTAACTTCAAGTGGTTAGACACTAACAGCAAAGGGCACAGCATTTAATTATTCAAGCAATTAAGCTAATGCTCATGTCCACAAAAAAAACAGTTAATTGTTTCTTAGACGTGGGAGGTTTAGGGGGAGTTAAAAGCACGCTTCCTGCGTGTACGTGGCACGCGTTCCTGCCTAAAACCGGTCTCTGCACCGTATAGGTTGAACTATTTCTCAGATGAGACGCGATTTCGTGATCAGGCTGCGACGCACATAACTTACGGAAAGAAAAAGAGATGATGCCCAAAGTTGTAAAATATATAGGAAAACATAGCTGTACATTTTAGATCGTTCAAAGTGGCGATCATTTATTTCTAATAGAACCTGGCCCTCCTCTACACATAAAACTGCGAAAATTACATAGTTTTATATTACTTGATGGACATTTAGATAACTTATGAGATGCGAACGAACAAAAACGATAAAGGGGACTCTTAAGTAATACAAGTCTCATGTCAGGTCAATTATGAACAGTAAAAGCTTACATTCTTTATCCTGTATTCTCTGTATACGGTTGAATTTAGTATACATAAAGCGGTTCCATTTACTTGCTAAAATAAAGCCGTACTTACTCACCTTTGTGTTTTAGGTAATTTGCCCCATTTACCTGATGGAGAAAGTACGTCCTTACCTGATAATAAGCATATTGTAGATATCTGTATGGTACCCTCAAGTCGAAAGCATCCAGAGTTTCCCTTTTAGGATACGATTTAGAAAATATCGGGAGATTCGCTTTGCATTTTTTAAGGCACGCTGCCCGCACTAGAATATGACTCATTATCCTCAGAGTAACGTCCGAGCCCAACTCTTTATGCTCGCGACTTACTTGACTGCAATTCTGGCTGCAATACGCTTCACTTTCCCTCAGTAGCCGGTGAAGACGCAAACTCAGGTCTAAATATTTTATACTTTCTTTCCAGTTCTGAGCAGCATACTGATCTAATGCATATCCGTATGCTGACTCCAGCGGCATAAGGTCGGATACGGGAAAGCTCTTGAAACTGTATTTCTCATACTGAGCCTTCACTGGCGATGAAAGGAAGAACGCCACCCAGAGAAACGCCGCTAACCAGACTCCTTTCGTGCTTGGAGTTTGCAAGGCCTTGTTTCCATCCATCCCTTCTGTATTGCTGTCGGTAGCAGTCACCCCAAAAGAGTAAATCTTAAGCACCCAGTCAACAGTAGTAAAGAAGCATGTCTATCTGCACGTAGTAAGCCTTGGCTTGGCCTCCAGTGGTTAAGGTAGTTGGGAGGAGTAGTGGGTGGAAAGTGCTACGAAACTCTTAAGTTTGGAACTCAGGCGTCAACAAGCAAAGTGGTGTCTCTGGGTCTGAAAGCCCGCTGCATACGCACGGCTAAGGCATTGAAATTTACAAAGCTTTGCGACATGATTGGGGTTTATTAATGTGTAACAATTACTCCCCACTAGGACACTACCTGGAATACACAATCTAATAAATGTCTTAACGTCTAATGTCAAAATCTAACCGCGAGGAGTTTGTGAAACTTTTTAAAAGCTTGATTAACTTGTTTCTAACTTTAGGCTTTGTGTTATGTCGATATGCTGAGTATAGTGTTTACATAAATTCTATTCTATTCTATTCTATTATATTCACATATAGCTTAATTAAAAAAAAAGAGTACTGCTCGAGATACGGCGTCTTCATTTGTCACAGGACGAACCCTGTACACAACATCTGTCAGTGAAAAAAAATCTACATTCCCTATCAGACGGTTTACTCTGGAACGTAGAGCAATTTCTAAACATGAAGTAGAGTTAAACAGAAAAACTTGGAAGTTTCTCTGTTTGTTGCTGTGACACGGAATGCTTGCAGCCAAACATGAAAACCTGAGGTATGCTCCCTGAAATTAAGATGTTTAGGACCTGGGAGAATGTCGTGGCCGTTCGCAGTACAGCTCTCTCAGCCGACCGTCTGAAAGTTGTAAAAATATAATATGTAGGTCCGTTACATTTTTGACGTTAGCCTGCATTGGATGCTGGATTTAGCTGTAACACTGATTTGAATTAAACATATCATACAGCAATAGTAACTCTTGACCGTCACAGTGCAGTCTCCAGTCCAGATCCCCAAAACAGATGTTTACTGGTGACTGAAAAACAGTTCACACGTTTGCAAAAAGGGGAGGTATACCATGAAATCGCGTCACTTCGAGAGATGAACTCGGGGTAGGCAACAGTAGTTTGGCGTATTCCTTGGGCTTTTTTAATGACAGTTACGAAGGAGTGAAAAGTGTCTGGTACGATAGTTGTTTGATTAAAAAGTTCGTTCGTCTTCTGTGCAGCGCCTTTAAGATGGAGCTGAATTACGCGGTTAAATTTCTCTGTGTCTGGTGGATATATGTAGGCTGTAAATCCAGAATATTACAAGACGTGATTATCGATCGATACTTGTTACCGACGTTTTGTCCGCGAGAGGTTGAAATCGGAGACTATGTGCGGTACCATTACACCGGAACATTTACCGATGGAAGAAAGTTCGACTCCACGTAAGTCTGGGGGCTTTATATGGTATGTAATAATGAGTCTGTGAACAAAACCGACGAGCTGGAATGGTTCTTTAAGCAGGCAAATACCACATACCAGGGCACAGTCACCACGACCTTATTTAGATACTAACTACCTTACACCTACACTCACTGATAATTTCATTAGGTAGAGCCACAGGCGTAGGCGTGTAGAGCGGGGGGAGGGGGCGAGGACGTGTCCCCTCAAATTCCTTCTCACGCTGCTCATATAATGTGTTTGGTTGGGTGGTGTGAGCGGTGTCTCCCCCAGAGATGAAAAGAAACCTACGACCCTGGGTACACCTATCTTAAACCAGTCACAGACTTCCCTCTACCCAGTTCATCACTGGTTAGTTTCCGACCACAGCGTCACTGCTGACCGGATGATTTTGGTTGGTTCTCATTGATGCTTATAGGTTGCATGATATTGGGCGTTTTGCTGGTGGGAATGTGTCAGATATAGCACTTTTGTAAACATGCTGTATTGTCTGGTTTAGAATGGACCGTCTTTCAAAATAGTTCCACTATTAGTGTCCCACTGGTCAGAAAGCAACCACAGACAAAGAGTTGGAGGATGACTAACAGAATACATGGCAACAGTCCTTGTGCACAAACAGTTTTTTCTATAGAGACCGAATGAAACATGCGCATGTAACATGCGCTACATACTTCAAATACACGCCACTGTCGGGCAATGCTAGCATTTTCACGCAGCGGAAAGATATAATCTGAAAAAGGCTGTGATCTGAAAATTGCCACGCACGCACAGCCTGCTCTACAATCCTGTGTTTAACTGTGATGGTGACATCAAAAAGACACGCGACTCCTCCGTTATTCAACTTTGATCTTTAAATATAAGTAAGGAATTTATTTAACAGAATAGATAGTCTTATTGAATGTATACGACACAGTTGTATGTGTGTGTGCAGGGTCGCAGCAAAGGCGGTGGGGGTCCACTTTTGCTGAAACAAGATTTCATCCCCCCACTGTTGTCAGATTAAAACGATACTAAAATATGCTACGCATGCTGTCACCCCAGAACAACCCCACTTTTGAAAAGCTTGATACACTCGTGTGTGTGTGCTTGTGTGTGTGTGTGTGAAGTGTTTAAACAGCAGGATGTTTCAGACAGAATTCATTACCTGTGCAGACAAGTAGAGTGCTTCCAAGCGTGTAGATGAGTTATTTTTTTTTTTTGAGTTTCCTATCTACAGTGTTCCCTTGTTGACAACTGGCAATGCAAACGGATTACTACAGAATCTATTAGCATTGTCCAAAAGTGTTACATAAAATGACCAGCAAGCCGTCTCTTGGTTCTGCAATTGTAAAGCTAATCATATCTCATGCAAGAAATACAATAGACAAGTCCTGCAGTAGTAAGGAGGAATGGGTGATAAAAATGTATTCTTTTATGCTAGTTATTTTAGTGGCTGTGTTAATAAATATAGATGTAGCACATAAAGAGTGGATGCAGGGTATAGCACCACAGTTATTATTTGACTGGTCATTTGTCTTCTTCTTAACAACCATGTCTTTGATGTTTTTGTCTTACCTGTAGGAGATTAATGGAAAATCCATGAAAGGGCATTTGGTCTTTGTATCATCCTGTAGGATTTTGAAGTGTTGACATGTTATATTAGCTGCACTTTTCTTTGTACAATGATACATGGGCTCCATAACAGTTCTTGTCATCTTACCAATAGATAGTTTATAGGTCAGTGTATCCATTCTCTGAACAGGTAAAGCACAAGCAAAAGCATTATCTATAACTTAATCAGGGAATCCACAGTTATGAATATATTTACACGTTTCCATACTTTTTTTTTTTAAGGACAAAGCCTTAAGTTTAAGCTTTAATAGCTGTGAGTAAGGGTTGGAGTTTTTGCAGGCCTTGGAATTGGAAGAGCTATAGAGCAAAAACAAAAGAGACTGTATGTTTATAATAGATACACTGTCAGGTAATGAATAGTAATTGCAAGAAGTTTATTTTGAAGGGGGGTAAGGGAAGTACCTCTCTGACCTGGAACCCCACAAGGTTGGATCCTTTGCCAGGCCTCTTCATCCTGTGTACCCATTACAGTGCTCAGCATGAGTCAAACTCCATCATTATGTTCACTCATTATGCCACAGTTGTGAAACCTTTCTCCAAAAATAATGAGACTGCCTACAGAGAGAAGGTAGACCTCCTCACTACATGATGTGCTGATAATAACCTCTGCCTGAATGTCAGTAAGGCAAAATAAACAGGGGCTCAATGTCTCTTACATATGCACTGCAGAGGGTGTTCAAACCAGTGGTATGATGGTGTGCGTTGGCATCTCTACAGCCACTGACAGCAGTGCCCTACAGAGAGTGGTAGACAACTTGGTACATTACTGGAATCAAAATTCAAATCAAATCAAAATGTATTTATATAGCGCTTTTTACACCAATTGTTGTCACAAAGCAGCTTTACAAGTGTCTGAGTCCAAGCCCCTAGTGACCAAGCCAAGGGTGACAGTGGCAAGGAAAAACTCCCTAAGAGCATGAGGAAGAAACCTTGAGAGGAACCAAGACTAAGTGTCACGGTGACGCTCCCGGACCCCTCCCCTTGGGCGTGTGTTTGCGTTGTCTGCGTCTAGGTCTGACCATGTAGGTACTTCCGTGGGAGTGATGGGATGTGAGTGTTCATCGGTCTCACCTGTGGCTTGTCTCGTTCTCACATGGGTTTCGTGTAGTTTGTCTATTTAATGTGCAAATACGCAGTGTCCTGTGCTCGTCTTTGTTTTGTGTGAGTGAATGTCTCGTGCTGGCTACCAAGCCAGCATTATAAATGTAAATAAAACGTGTCTAGAAGAAAGCAAGTATTCTCTGCATTCTGTCCGTGAACCTCGCGTTACAGAAAGACGAGCCGTACAACAGAATGCCAGGGTATGTGCGGGACAGAAAGAAGGCCAAGGGAGGAAAGAAGAAGGGTAATCGCACACCTCCTCCTCGGCCGTCCCGCACGACCGCAGGTAGGATTCCATCGACACAGAGGGAGAGCAGAAGCTTCTTCCTCTGCACTGAGGACGATGTGGCCACGGCGGAGGAGCTGCATGACCGGATCGTCCAAGGTGCGTGGGATGAGGAGGAGAAAGGACTGGCGGGCTTCTACCGTGAGCTAGCGGACCAGGCGGTGCGCGGCCAACCCGACCAGTCAGCGAGGGACTCCTTCCCCTGCCTGAGGAATTGTCACACGACACGTTGAGTCCGGTATACTTAAACGCCTGGACCATGCGCCCTACCCCTCCCGAATATGAATTCGGGGAGGAAGACTCCGATGAAGCCAGCCACCCTCCGTCAGTATACTCAGAGACTACCGGGTACTACGGGGAAGCCAGCCCCCCGCCATCGGTGTACTCGGAGGCTACTGGGTACTACGGGGAAGCCAGCCCCCCGCCATCGGTGTACTTCGGAGGCTACTGGGTACTACGGGGAAGCCAGCCCCCCGCCATCGGTGTACTCGGAGGCTACTGGGTACTACGGGGAAGCCAGCCCCCCGCCATCGGTGCACTCAGAGGCTACCGAGTATTATGGGGAAGCCAGCCCCCCGCCATCGGTGTACTCAGAGGCTACCGAGTACTATGGGGAAGCCAGCCCTCCGCCATCGGTGTACTCAGAAGCTACCGAGTACTACGGGGAAGCCAGCCCCCCGCCTTCGGGGTGCTCGGAGGCTACCGAATGCCATGGGGAAGCCAGCCCTCCTCCATCGATGTACTCGGAGGAGAACGAGGACTATGAGGAGGCCAGCCTCTCTCCGCCTGTGTACGTGGAGACCCCCGAGTGTCACGGGGGGGAGGAGGAAGAGGACTCGCAGCCGGTACACTCGGAGAATCCCGCGTACTACGGGAGGGAAGAGACCGAGTGGTACAGGGCAGGGGTAAGCCCTTCCTCGCCCAGGTTCACAGAGGAGGCAAACGGTTACGGGGGGGAGGATAGCGACAGCCTGACACCCTCGGAACACTTCTATGAGAAGCAGGAGGGTCAAGGAGAGCAGCCCTACCGGACTGAAAGTCGCTACTCCACGCTGTCGGAGGAGCACATGGAGTGCTCCGTGGAGAACACTGGGGAGGTCAACCTGAGGAGTTATCACTCCTCAGAAGAGGAGGAGATGGAGGTCCAAGCGGGAGGAGCCGTTAGTCCCCCGACTGTGCCCAGCCAAAGGGCGGATCGCTCGGCAACTTCGGTCTGGAAGACGAGAGCGTCTCCCAAGCCCAAGAGCACAAAGGGCCCTCCTGTGGCGACAAAAGGAACTGTGCAAAACCCTAGGGGCGGAGCACAGTCTAGAAATCCCGGTGGGGGAAAGAAAGGAAAACCACCGGGCGCCACATTGGCAACCCCAGGACTGCAGACCCCGCCGATCGCGGGGTCCCCGAAGTTGAGTCCCCGCTGTTGAGACCGGTGGTCTCACTCATATCGGTGCCTGTGTTTTTGTCTGTCCCCGTGTTTCTCCCCAATCCATTTTTCCCTCTTGTACCATTGGTGTTGTATGTTCCTCTGTGTGTGTTGATGCAAGTCCCTGTGTTGTCTAACGTGTTGTCTAACGTGTTGTCTGTCCGTGAACCTCGCGTTACACTAAGTGGGGGAACCCATCCTCCTCTGGCTGATGCCGGTCACCATGACAACAGTAATTAAAGAGATACATAAACAAAGAAGTGATGGGAATGATGAATATTTCTCATCTCTGTGTGTATTTATATATGTGTTCTCTATGTATTTCATATTCTTAAGAGTCCTACACTTCTTGATGGTCAGTAATAGTAGTCCAGGGCTTTGGAGATACAGCCGTAGCAGGGGAGAATTCCGGGTGGTGAGAGGGGCCAGGGCAGTGAGTTGATCCTTGATCCATAGGTGGTTAGGCAGGAGGTGGCAGGCCCAGGATGGATAGCAGGAAAGGCTCTAGGATGAGCTTCTGTAGAGGGCATTGCAGGGTGTTCCCTATGTAGGGGGGACTGTAGGGTGTTCCCTGTGTAGGGGGTACTGTAGGGTGTTCCCTGTGTAGGGGTTACTGTAGGGTGTTCCCTGTGAAGTTCCCTGTGAAGGGGAGACTGTAGGGTGTTCGATGTGTAGGGGGTACTGTAGGGTGAACTCTGGGCTGCTCCTTCTCCACTGTCCTATTCCTCTGTCCCTACCGCCCATCTTCAGAGGACTGTCCTGCTGGAAGGCGTCTCAGGCTTGAGAAGGCATCCTGATCCATCAGCCATCAGCCTTTTTGGCATACCTGCTGGAACAAGATAGACTTGCACAATATAGAAATGATACATTATCATGTGGTGCCACACAGCATTGAACCATAACATGTTCGCCTCTACAACACAACCACCAAACAAATATTTAATAAACTACATGGAGGATGTCAGCACAGTGCATGAAATGTTTCACTCGAAGTTCTATGTGTAACCAGGAGGAGGCAGAATTTATTTTATTTGACAGTGCTGTAAGAGAAATATGATGTTTGACTGACAGAATGAGTAATAAACTGTGAAGAGTTTTACTCTAATCCTTCACTCTAATGACTGGTCTATGATTGGTTTAGTTTATTTATGTGATCGAATAACCTAGAAGAGCACAGAAATCCCATTTTCTGTCATTTCTCCCTCACTCTCTCACAGTTTTGATAAAGGAGCCCCATTTATTGGTCAAGTGGGTTTTGAGGGTAAAGTCATCCCTGGCTTGGATAAAGGAGTTCAGGGGATGTGTGTGAACGAAAGGAGGAAGATCACCATACCACCACACCTGGCATATGGTGTCACCGGAGCTGGTAACTTTCAGTGCTGACATTTATATAGGCTTCTCTTGGCTCAGTTATTGTAACGCTTTAGGCATCGAGCGATGAGGATGCAGATGCAAATGCTGAGAGAAGTGAGATCTGAGTCAAATAAACAATCCAGGGTCATAACAGGCAGGTAATCCGAAACAAAACAGTAACCAACACGAAGGGACATAAACCAGACAATAAACCAGGGATAAACAACACAAAAAGGAAACAAAATAAACCAGGAAGATTAGATAACCAGACTGACATTTATTTATTTGCCACTCTTTCACTTGGTCACTCTCTTTCTCTCTCTCTGTGTTACTCTCCCTCTCATCCAGGCACAGTAATTCCTCCTGATTCGACCCTGGTATTTGACATTCTCTTGCTGGATGTGTGGAACAAAGATGACAAAGTTGAGACGCGGATGTTAGAACGGCCGAAGACGTGCCAGCGTGCAGTGCAGGCCAGTGACTTCATCAGGTACCACTACAATGGCTCCCTGCTCAATGGAACCTACTTCCACTCCAGGTAGGTCAGACTGGGTGAATGACCACTGTCAGGGTACAAGAGGGAAATGAGCTTCTCACAGGTGTACTCACAGTGTACTCAGTTATTTATTTGATTTAATAATTTGATTTTTTTGCAGGTAGAGATATAAGTCCATAATTCAAAGATAAACCAGTAAACATGCAAAGGTAAAAGAACTGGATACAAGTGATAGGAATCTAGTGAATTAGATTTGACAAAGGGAACAGTGGTTCTGGCGTGGGCGGGAATGCTGGGAATTACAGTCCGGTTCAGCAGGCATAGATGTGACATCCTTCCCATAGGACCACCTAATACCTTCATGAAGAAAGAATGAGGAAGGGTTCATTTAGACTGTTGTAGTGTGACGGGCAGTAGGTGCGAACGAAAAGGAAGCGATCACGCCAAGTCTCAGAGAAAAAGAGGGGTTTAATGAATAACGTGCGCAAACCAAAATCCCGTGCACTGATCCAAATTAAGGATATAATAACCAGCAGTCAACTGGTACACAGACAAGGCATATATAGACAGACAAACTACCGTCAGGTGAGGGAGCTAATAAGCCCCACCCACCTGAGGGAAGCACAAAACGCAACAACAACAGGACAACTGCCGCTGTACCGGAGGCGACCGGTAGGGGGAGCCTCCCTCACCGTGACAGACCCCCCCACCAAGCCGCACTACGGCCCGATGTGCGGTTCACAGCGGCAGAACAAAAGACGCAAGACGAAGGGGCAGGAAGGCGGGGACAAGGCAGGGCAACACCTCCTGCGGTCCGGGAGCTGAAACATAAAACATATAACACAATTTAGCTCCGCCTCCCTGGGCGGGACCCTGGACCGACTGGGC
Source organism: Brachyhypopomus occidentalis (assembly GCA_020368025.1). Taxonomy (NCBI): domain Eukaryota; kingdom Metazoa; phylum Chordata; class Actinopteri; order Gymnotiformes; family Hypopomidae; genus Brachyhypopomus; species Brachyhypopomus occidentalis. The sequence continues at coordinate 371,391 of JAGXOD010001361.1, read as the reverse complement.
CGTCAACAATAGACAACCACGCCCCAGTCGGTCACAGAGCCCTCACGCCCCAAGGGCCCCACAACGTGTGTGTGTGTGTGTGCAGGTTACCTCCCAGGAGCGGTTGGGCCTGGACCTACCTCTCGGCTCGAGGAAAACCCTTGCACCCAGCAAGGCGTGACTTGAGCAACCCCGAGCACGAGGGGGGGATCTCTGTCTTCGGCAGGAGCTCTTCAGTCCGGAGCCCTAAGTCACCCACACATCTGGGAAGCCCCTTTTTCCCCTTCAGGGAGGCCACTTATGACCAAGGCTCCGGTCACCCCACAACATAAGGGGGCTCCTGCCCACAGCAGGAGCTCTTTAGACCGGAGCCTTATAGTCCCCACACGTACGGGGGCCCTTACCCTTCAGAGGGGGCTATTTACGACCAGGGCTCCGGTCACCCCATAACATCAGGGGGCTCCTGCCTACTTGGGAGATCCCACAAGGTCCAGGGACACCGCAGCCAACTGCCAGGAGGAACCTGCACACAATACACACGCACAAACACACACACACAGACACAACACAAACGCGCACCTTACCCTGACCCCCTGGTCAGAGCCTCTCGTAGGAGCTGCGCCTTCCGTGCCACAGACCGTGGCACGGGACCCTCCATAGCCCCCCCCAAACGCCCTTTGGAGGAGGAGCGTCCGGGGAATTACATAAAACAGTTCACAAACACGCTAGGACAAACTCAAACACGAGTTGGGCGACACAAACACAAAACATACACGAAGACTTACCCTTCTCACCGGCGGGCCTCCTTCAGGAGCTGCGCCCTCTGTGCCACTCCTCATATAGAGGACATAGACGGTGGCACAGAACCCTCACGCCAAGACTTACCCTTCTCACCGGGCGGGCCTCCTTCAGGAGCTGCGCCTTCTGTGCTACAGACGGTGGCACAGGACCCCATCTAGCTCCCCCAAAACATTTTTGGGAGCCCTTAGGGAATTACATAAAAACACGCCAAGACCAACACAAACACACAGGACAAACAAACGACATGCGCACACTGCACTCGCTAGCGCCAGTCCACCGTCACATATATATATATAAACACAAACACATAACGACGATGGACTGGCTTAACGCGAGGCACGCGCAAGACACACTGGAGGAGAGCACTGTTATGGTCACTAGCTCCGTTCACCGCCGTGCTACATAAAATACATAAACAAAACATTTAAGCACGGCGGTGAACGGAGCTAGTGACCAGGCTCTCCTCACACACAAAACAAAAGTAACAAATAAAACGCAGACAAACACTTACCACGTGACATGACCACAAACGAAGGAGAAAGTAAAGGAGACTGGCGGCTTCCGAAAGGTGGCTGGTTATTCTGTGACGGGCAGTAGGTGCGAACGAAAAGGAAGCGATCACGCCAAGTCTCAGAGAAAAAGAGGGGTTTAATGAATAACGTCAAAACCAAAATCCCGTGCACTGATCCAAATTAAGGATATAATAACCAGCAGTCAACTGGTACACAGACAAGGCATATATAGACAGACAAACTACCGTCAGGTGAGGGAGCTAATAAGCCCCACCCACCTGAGGGAAGCACAAAACGCAACAACAACAGGACAACTGCCGCTGTACCGGAGGCGACCGGTAGGGGGAGCCTCCCTCACCGTGACATGTAGGCACTGAAAAAAATCAATCAGAACAAAATTCTGGGTTTATTCTACAGAATTTCAGACACTGGTTTCATATAAATAGTTTGATATATCAGTGCCATATACATTTGTGTTGTTGAACTTTAAGTTCAAACATAAAATGTGCTGAACTGAATATAATAATATATCTGCAATATGTTCAGCAGTTCCTCATTAAAGATAAATTTTTAGTGTGAGTGTTGTACTGAGTTTTATGTCCTGCAGCCAGCAGAAGAGCAGCACGTATGACACGTACGTGGGGCGAGGCAACCTGATCAGGGGGCTGGACGAGGGACTGCTGGGCATGTGTATCGGGGAGAAACGCTTCATCATCATCCCTCCATTTCTGGCCTATGGTGACAAAGGACATGGTATCCCCCTCACAACCACCTCACATCCACTGTACATCCTTAAGCATTCAACAGTAAAGCAGTCAGGTATTCTTAAATCCACGTTTTAAGTAGTAAGTAGTGATATGGAAGGTGATATATTAATATATTAGGGTAATATATTAGATTTACCTACTGTACTGGGTATATGCAACCTGTGGATGCACCCTTCAGTACACTCTAAACAGGGCACACCCTGCAGTCACCCCAACAGAGGTTGTATCCTGTAGTGCCTCCTAAACAGGGCAAACCCTGCAGTCACCCATAGTAACTAAATGACCATATTATCCAGGTGAAAGCCTTAATGCTCTCAAGATACTGTATCAAGATAAGGTGCATCTCTACATGCATTTTATTAGCAAAAATGTTTAATTTATCCAGATCTATAAATTGTGGGTGATGCTGATTATTTGTCATTGTTTATTCAGGTTCAACAGTTCCACCCTATGCAACAATTATCTACGAGGTGTTGATGGTAGACGTGTTTAATGTGAAGGATGATATAAAGGTGGAGGTGCAGGAGGCTCCACACCCCTGCAAGAGAAGAACTCAGATGGGCGATTACATCCGCTACCACTACAACGGCACTTTCCAGGATGGGACCCACTTTGACTCCAGGTTAGCCAATCAGATCAGTGCTTTCAAGAGGCGGCATAATCATTGTGATGTGTCTAGCAGCAGCTGTTCATATGGTATGTGTCCTCACTGCTCTGTTCTTTCATGTACAACAAAGCACAGGACTTTACAGTGTTTGCTACCTGTGGCTACATGTTAATCTGCTTATATTAAAGGCCGGATTTCCTGAACTCAAGTGTAAGAGACTTGTGTTCTCTGACTCCAACTATTGCTGATTAGAGTTCTTCATCTCCACCCAGTGCCAATTTCTAAACTGCACCCTCTAGCAATATGCCCAAAATAAGTGTACCTGACTACCTTTCAGAAGGTTTAAAAGTTGCTATGGTTAAACCTTTACTTCAGTTTACCTTTAAAGCATTTTTTCACAGTAATTTTAGACCAGTATCTTAAAGTCTCATTTTAAGGTAACTGCAAAGGTAAATAGAAGCCTTCATGTTTTCACAAATTTAACAAAACACTGACACAGTACACTTTCGAGCCATACCTGAAACTTTATAATGTGTTTTATTTGGTTAGTTAGAGAGCAAATAAAATACTCACAAATACTCCAATATAAGAACCATATATAAGTTTTGGTTCCTCCTCTGGTTTCTTCCCTCTGTGCACACACAGCTACCAGCGCAACAGCACGTACAACACTTTCATTGGCATGGGCTATGTGATCCCTGGGATGGACAAGGCCCTCCAGGGAGTGTGTGTGGGGGAGAGGAGAAGAGTCACTGTGCCTCCGCATTTTGCTTATGGAGAAAATGGAACAGGTGGTGTATTATATATTGTTCCTGGTACAAAACACTCCAGGGTTGAAACACACACACCAACACACATTAGCTTTTCTCATGTGATCTTACATTGTATTATTGCAGGCAACCTCATCCCAGGTTCCGCGGTGCTAGTCTTTGATGTCCACATTGTTGACTTCCACAACCCAAAGGACTTGGTGGACATTACGGTGATCCACAAACCACAGGGGTGCAACCTCACCAGTGCTGCTAATGACCTGATTCTGTACCACTACAACTGCTCACTACTGGACGGCACACGGCTATACACCTCGTGGGTGCCCCCTCGGACAGCATGTGATCACCTCACACACAGAATAGGAGCCTCGCTGTGACATTTCTTTGACTTGGGGATATGCCCGTACTGTATGCTGAGGACAGGATAATACTCTTCACTACAGTGTATATTCAGTACTAAGCCTTACTCTACAGTATTTACCCAGAAGTAATATTCATCACAGCTGTAATCATCACATTGTTCATAATGCTGTTGTAACTTGTGCCAGTAAACAATTCAGTGAAAGAGTGAGGCTTTAATGTAGTAAACATTAATTTGTTGTATTGCTTGACTCAATGACACTAAAAGCTGAAGTCCTGAGCTGGAATTCATGCGAAGCGTTAAGCACCAGCTACAAAAATGCATTAACACAGTGAAAACGCGTTATAGCACAGTGCTAGCATGTTATAATGCATCGTTACTGGCCTCTAGGGACGATTTCACCCAGCCTTCGCAGACGACCCTGGGTCAGGGGAAGGTGATCGCAGGGTTGGACGAGGGGTTGCAGGGCATGTGTGTGGGGGAAAGAAGAGAAGTGACGGTCCCCCCTCACCTAGGTCATGGATACAATGGAGGTGACACTTCATAACTGAACACACAAGGGACCTTCTCCCAGCCCAATGCCCTCCTATAAAAGGGGTCTTAAAGACTTCCTGCTTTCTCTTACTAGACAGTGCTAAGCATTTGGGGACTGTGTCAATTTCTCAATTATTATGAAGCTTATTAAACCTGCCATATGCATTTGTTGTGAAAGCAGGAATAACTGTCACATGAAATTTTAAGTTCTCTCATGAAAGAGACTCAAAAACTAAGTAAACAACAGTAAACAAGAGTTCTGTGTGCCCTGTCTGTGTGCCCTGCAGGTTCAGGAGTGCCCGGCAGTGCTGTTCTCCTGTTTGAGTTGGAGCTTCTGGAACTGCAGAAGGGTGTTCCTGAGGGCTACCTGTTTGTGTGGCTGGAGGACAGCCCAGAGCCTCTGTTTCCTGCTATGGATTTGAACCATGACCAAGAGGTTCCCTTACAGGAGGTAGGTCCACACACACATTCATTATGTTAAAGAAACAAGAAACAAGCATTATGTTCAAGAAACAGGCTTTAGTGTTTTAATAAGAAAACAAGCATTCTTCCTCTTCTCTTTTCTTCTCCATCAACCTCTCTGTATCTCCACTCTCCCTCCCCCTCACCCCCTTTATCCCTCCATCTCTAGTTTATTGCTTTTATAAAGCTGCAGGTGGCAGAGGGCAAAGGTCGTTTGCACCCAGGGATGGACAGTGACATAATCATCCGAGACATGTTCGCCAATCAGGACCGCAATGCCGATGGCAAAATCACAGCTGATGAGCTTAAACTCCAAACAGACGAGGGGGAGGTTCCAGCACACGAGGAGCTCTAAAAGACACTGATTAGCTAATGAAGCGTTCTACATGGACAGAGGAAATTGAGGAGCCACTAACTCATCTCGCACCTGCTTGGACTATTAGACACACATCTGTCTTTGGAGGAGCTGGTATGAGAGGGATTATACAGCATGTAAGAATCAGAAAGACAGGATCCTTAATCAGCATTCCAGATTGACATTTATAAACACACACAGAGATCATAACTTGATGCTCTTTTTCTCCTTTAATTATACATTTATGCAAAAATGACTAAAAACAACCAAAATAATGTTAATTGCTTCAGTGATCCTTTCCTCAGTGTCCACTTTATTTTCCATCTTACACTCAGCAGATAACACTGACAGTAAAGTGACTGCTGTTTCCATTATTGTCTTGGGACGCAGGTAAGCATAACAAGACCACTGAAAACTTTGCAGAACTGATGCAAAAGCAACTGGAACTCATAAGAAGAACAAAATGTTGATCATCTTTGTGTGATGGAGAGGACCAGATCCTACTAAAAAGATCAGTGATTTGACACTGCATCGTTACATTATTACTAAAAAGAACAATAAAATGTTTTATATATTTTAAAAAATAAACAGCAACAGGAGTGAAGCTTCATCTGTTAAAGCTTTCATGAATGCAGTGTGGACACCTCTCTGTTTGTTAGTGTGGGGACCTCTCTCAGACTGCTTGCTTTAGGCATCCCAAGCAATTTGCACTAGGCCTACATTTGGTCCTCCATTTTGAAACAAAATCTGCTGTTTAGTGCAATACAGGTGCTTTTTGTTTTGTTACAGATTAGTCAGGCTCTTTGGTATATTACGTATACACTCAAGAAGACTAATTCTTATATGTGGAACATCGGGCAGACCAAACTGATTCTGATTCTTAGTCATTCACTTCTGTGTTCCATCCCAACCACTACATAATACAAGTCAATATGTATATTTCAATTCCATTTCAATTTCAATTTTACATGTTGTCACAAAGCAGCTTTACAAATTGCGTGGGTCCAGATCCCTAATGAGCAAGCCAAAGGCGACAGTGGCAAGGAAAAACTCCCTAAGATGGCAGGAATTTAGGAAGAAACCTTGGGAGGACCAAGACTCAAAAGGGAACCCATCCTCCATTGGGCGGCCCGCTAGCAATGTCCACATTCACAGTTCATGTATAGTCCAGATATAATCCTGTAGTTATGATTCTACTTCCAGGCCGAGTAGTCACAGTCCCTTCAGAGTAGATGAGCCTCAGGTGGGAGTTGGCATCAGCGCGTCCTCTTGCGATAATGGCACATCCAACCACGGCATCGGCACATCCACTGGCAAGCCAGACCATCTCCTAGATGCTTGTATGGGGTGGGTAACGGGAAAGACTCGTCTTTCCTTGTCCCGGTATTTCTCGGGGCAGCCATTGGGAAGAAGAGGGACAATTAGTTCTATATGGAATATGTTAGACAAAGTAAATGTAAACATTTCTGGAGTGTGGCAGCGACTCCGGCAATTAAATTATTACAGCCTAGCTAAAGGGCAGAACCAGAAGGTAACACAGACTTGGGAGGATCCTGAGACACTGGCATCCATCCACTACACCGTCGACAAACTTGAGTGACCACGTGCAGTGATAGGATGACAGCACCAGCGCCCCAGTTTGCCATAACAACCCTTTGCCCATGAACCCCTGGATCTGTTACCTTATCTAAAGGGGCACATTAATTACCAAATGCTAGATCAAACAAGTAAGTTTTCAACCTAGACTTAAAGATTGAGACTGTGCCAGAGTCCCGGACACATTCTGGAAGACTATTCCATAGTTGGGGGGCCTTATAAGAAAAGGCTCTTCCCCCTGCTGTTACCTTATTAATTTATGGAACTAATAAGAGGCCAGCACCTTGGGATCGTAGTGGACGCGGGGGTTCATAATAAGAGATAAGCTCTTGGAGGTAGTCAGGAGCAAGTCCATGCAGTGCTTTATAAGTCAATAGAATAATTTTAAAATCAATACGGAATTTTACTGGGAGCCAGTGCAGGGCCGATAAGACTGGGCTGATATGTTCAAATTTCCTAGTTCTAGTTAGAACTCTGGCTGCGGCATTTTGAACTACTTGAAGTTTATTTATATTCCTATTTGAGCATCCTGACAGTAACGAGTTACAATAATCTAATCTGGAGCTAACAAAGGCGTGTACTAGTTTTTCTGCATCATGCTGGGATAATGCATTTCTTAACTTGGCAATGTTACGGAGATGTAGAAAAGCTATCCTGGTAGTATTATCTATGTATTTATCAAATGATAGGTCAGAGTCGAATAAGACGCCGAGATTTTTGGCTACCGAGCCAGGAGTAATGGGGTAATCTGTAAGATTTAACATTAGATCTGGTATTTTCTGTCTTGTGGCCTTTGGGCCCAGAAGGAGAACCTCCGTTTTGTCGCCATTAAGGTGGAGGAAGTTTAGCGACATCCAACATTTAATATCACTTACGCAGGCCTCAATTTTTCCTAATCTGGATTTGTCATCAGGTTTGGCTGATATATAAAGTTGGGTGTCATGTGCATAGCAGTGAAAGTTGACACCATGTTTATTTATAACTATTCCTAATGGTAACATATATAATGTAAATAATAGTGGTCCTAGGATGGAGCCTTGCGGGACTCCATATTTCACTTCTGAGTGTTTGGAGGGAATTTTATCGAGCTCTACAAACTGATAGCGATTGGTTAAGTAAGAATTAAACCATGAAAGGGCTGTACCGAGATTCCAACCCAGTTTTCTAACCTTTCTAGCAGGATCTTGTGATCTATTGTGTCAAAGGCTGCACTAAGATCGAGAAGCACTAATAGAGATACATAACCTTGATCAGAGGCAAGAAGGAGATCATTTGTTACTTTACCTAGTGCTGTTTCAGTGCTGTGGTGGGGCCTAAATCCAGATTGGAACTTTTCAAATATGTGGTTCCTGTGCAGATATAAGCATAACTGTTTGGCCACAGCTTTTTCTATGATCTTGGATATAAATGATAGGTTCGAGATGGGTCTGTAGCTAGATAGTACATTAGGATCAAGATTTGGTTTCTTGATCAGGGGTTTAATGACTGCTAGTTTACAGGATCTGGGCATGTGACCCATTGTGATGGATGAGTTAACTATATTTAAAAAAGAGGTTCGATTACAGCTGGTAAAACCTCTTTGAGTAATTGAGAGGGAATCGAGTCTAATGTGCAAGTAGTAGAATTTAAAGATGAAATTATTTTCTCCAATTCTAGTTGTGGGAGGGGATGAAAAGCTTCAAGCTTTTCTTCTAATGCTAGATTTTGTTCAATATCAGCCAATCCAGATGACAAACCAGATGAATTACCTATAAAAGGATTTATATTTAGTCTAATATTCTCTATTTTATTATCAAAGAAATCCATAAAGACATTACTAGTTAGGTTCCCTGGAATCTGATGTTCAGCGCTGGTTTGATTTTTTGTAAGTTTAGAAATAGTACTGAAAAGAAATCTAGGATTATTTTAATTTTTTTCGATCAGTGAGGCTAGGTATGTTGACCGTGCTTTAGTAAGTGCCCCTTTGTATTCAATAAGGCTATCCTTCCAGGCACAGTGGAATACTTCCAGCTTAGTAGAGCGCCAGTTCCGCTCTAATTTACGTGCTATTTGTTTTAAATTACGAGTTTGGTCGGTGTACCACGGGGCGAGCTTTTTAAGTCTGACCTTTTTATGTTTGAATGGAGCTACTATATCTAGAGCTGATCTACAAGTATTGTCTAAGCAGTCGGTTAAACTGTCTAACTCCTCTGGATCTGTGGGCGAGTCGGCTAAAGTCGTTAAATCTGGGAGGGTTTCAGTAAACTGTGGCGGTTGACGAATTTATCGAGCGTTTTAAACAATTCCAAGGAGACTGGCGGGTATTTAGGTTAAGATGTAGCTCGAATGAGATTAGATAGTGATCGGATATTGCTGTGGTTTGCGGAAATGTATTTATATTAGCTACGTCGGTACCCAGCGTCAAAATCAAATCTAAAGTATGATTGTGATGAGTAGGTCCCGTGACATTTTGAATAATACCGACAGAGTTCAATATCGAACTAAATGCCATTTTCAGCGGATCCTCTGCCTTCTCAAAGTGTATGTTAAAGTCTCCTACCATTATTATTTTGTCACTACATACTGCTAAATTTGCTGCAAAATTACTGAAATCGTTTATAAAGTCTGAGTAGGGCCCTGGCGGTCTGTACACATTAGTGAGTGAGAGCGTCATTGTTTGTAGCCGGATTAGTTATATTAATAGATAGCATCTCAAAAGAATTGGAGAGATCATAGTGTTTCTGGTGGACTTCTAAAGAATTTCTGTAGATTATGCATATTCCTCCTCCTCTGCCTAACAATCTTGGTCTATGAATATAACTGTATCCCACAGGTGTGGCCTCATTTAAAGTTAAATATTCGCCAGATCGAATCCATGTTTCTGTGAGACATAAAATATAAATTTTCTGGTCGTTTATAATCTCGTTCACAATAGCTGCTTTAGAATTGAGCGATCGAATATTGAGTAATTCAATTTTCAGATCGGTTATATTGCTACTAATAATCGGATGCGAGGTTTGAATAGTAGTTAAAATCTTTGGACGGACTATTTTAATTTTCCTATGATTGAATTTAACGCGGGGCACAGACACAGTCTCAATCCTATAGGAACTTGGTGACGCCTTTTGGCAGCGTGCAGACAGTCGGGTAAGGCGGTTTGTCTGCGGCCTGGTCGGGACTCTGGATTGTCAGCAGCTCCTAATACTACTCTGCCGACTAATTAACAGGCTATGGGCTATGCTGCAGGAAAGCAGGGCGGCGCCATCCCGAGTGGGGTGGACACCATCCCTGCCTAAAAGACCAGGCTTGCCCTCGAATATTCTATAGTTATCAATATAGCCCACATGATTTTCGTTACACCACTCGGACATCCAACGGTTTAACGCCGTGAGCCTGCTGTATTGCTCATCGCCGCGCCCCATTGGGATGGGACCAGAGCAAATAGAACTGAGCAAAAACTGCATCGGACATCGTCTGGGCCAGTTTAACCACCTCTTTAATATTAGCTTTAGTCACTTCGGACTGCCGCAGACGTATATCGTTGGCCCCTACATGTATAACTATCCTGGAAAATCTCGTTTTAGCTAATAGTCTAAGATTGCCACTAATGTCCAGTGCTCTGGCTCCCGATAAACAACTGACTGTAACCGCTGGAGCCCCTAAAGGATTAGCTACTTTCACGTGCCGAACGATAGAATCGCCTATGACCAGAGTTCGTTCCTCAGTGGGTGTTTCACTGAGCGGGGCAAACCTGTTGGACACGTGAACTGGGGAGTGGTGTTCTGGTGGGCTAGCGTTGGCGTTAGCTGCAGCCCTCGCTCTCCGACTATGCCGCCGAGACGTCACCCATGCGCCCCGCTGTGAGGGCTCTAATACCAGAGTCGCGGAGGCACTAGCTCTCCCTGGCGCGTCCACAGCTACAGCTGACTCTTGCTCTCTATCCCTTAATGAGTGGACGCGGCGCTCTAAACTTTCCACTTTTGCCGCGAGGTAAGTGACTAACCTATTACAGATGCTATTACTATTATCAGCGGCGAAAGGGGCTAAACTAAACATGCCACACTCCGAACAGGCAAACAAACCATCACCAGCCATAGATAAATAAAAAAACTTACCGCTTTTAGCCGAAATTTAGGAACTTACGCTAGCAGTTTGTCGTTGTGGCAGGAACAAGCAGTTTCTCGCCTCGACTGTGGAAAAACTACCTGTGAAAGTGGTCTAGGAAGGCAACAGTTAGGAACAGTAGGGAAATAGTAATCACAAATTAGAAAATAATCGTAAAGTTAACGTAATCGTAAAATCAGAAAAGCACTCCACAGCAGGTAGCAGCGTCAGCGTGATGGGATGCAGTACACCACGAAGATAGCTCTGTTCGCGTACTCCTGGATTCTGCTCTCCCGTATATTGGTACTTAATGTATCTTTTTTATCCTTTAAATGTATTGTGTTGTGAATTTATATACATTGCAGCTTGCCTTTTGGCACCTAAATCACTTTTATAAACTTAGGGTTAAGTTGTAGTACTTATTTGATCTTTTACAAGTTGCATAAACATTTTTGTTTAGGCAAGGCAAGTTTATTTAAAAAGCACCTTTCATATACACTGGCAATTCAAAGTGCTTTACATAAGAAAAGAAGAAGTTTATTACGACCCAAGGCCTATCACAGTGACGCGGGGGCAGAGACAGCAGGAGACAGGGGCTGTGAACTGAAAGCTTTATTCTCCATTATAAGCAACAGAAATACTTAGGCTGATATGGGCAGCAAGGGTTAACAAGGAAGCACTCAACAACGTTCACTAGGGCAGTCCAGCGTAGGAGAAGGGATCCCAGATGAAGTCAGCACAGTCGTAGAACCTCCAGCACAGGCGCAACAATGTGCAACACTGAATAGCAAGACCTGTGGGCTTAAGAACAGTGCTGGGGAATTGTGCACAGGTGTTCAGAAGTGCGGTGATTGGGATCTAGGGAGTGGTGTGTGATAAATGGGTGTGCGTGTAGACGAGGAGGGCGTGTGTTGGTGTGGGCTGGTCTGAGAGCGTGCCCTCTGGTGGCCGTGCCACCGTGACAGAACAACCCCCCCCCCCTTTTTTTTGTGCGTACCACGCCAATGAGAGTAGACAGCACCACGCGTCCTGGTGTTCACTGTAATACGCCCTCAGGAACCACCCCAGCTCCTGGTTAACGCGCTCTACCTGCCCATTAGCCTGGGGGTGGTAGGCTGACGTGGGGCTGACCGTGATATTGAGCTTCGCCATGAACTCACGCCAGACGTGCGATGTGAACTGCGGACCCCTGTCCGACATGATGTCCTCGGGGAGACCGAACTGACGGAACACGTGCCGAAACAAGAGAATTGCAGTCTCCCAGGCTGTGGGCAGGCCGGTCAGTGGCAGGAATCAGTCCACGACAACAAGGATGGTGTTGTTCCCCTCGGATGGAGGCAGATCTGTCACGAAATCGATCGCGATGTGCGACCAGGGCTGCTTCGGCACAGGCAGAGGAAGTAGCTTACCCACGGGCGGCATTCTCGCCACTTTGCTCCTCGTGCAGGCAGAGCAGGAGTTCACATGACCGAGGATGTCCCGGTGCATGCCCGGCCACCAATATCGCGCTCCCAGGAGTTGGGGCACATGCTCGGGGCACCCACCTCCACGATGAAGGGCTGAGTGGGATCTGCATGGAGGTGATGTTGCTCCTAGTGAGAACTCTAGCAGCTGCATTTTGAATCAACCGTAGCGGTTTGTCTTTTTTGGCAGTCCTGTTAGGAGGCCATTACAATAATCAACCCTGCTAGAGACAAAAGCATGCATGTTTCTCAAGGTCTGTTTTCGTCAAGAAATCTCTGATCTTATTGATGTTCTTAGGATGATAAAACACTTAGTTACTGATTTTATGTGCCTGCTAAAACTGAGATCAGAGTATTAGTATGCCTAGGTTAGAAGCAAGCTCTTTAGAGTTTTAGAGTCTGAGTAGACAGCTAGTCTGTGCCTTTCATTGCCATTACCAAATATAATAATCTCTGTTTTATCGTTATTCAACTGTAGAAAGTTTTTGACCCATCCATTTAGTTTTGTTCTCAAAGCACTTGCAAAGAGGTACAGTAATTGTCTGGTGAAAGGGCTAAGTAGATCTGAGAATCGTCTGCGTAGCTATGGTAGGAGAGCCCAGAGTCTAGTATGGTCTGTCCAAGTGGAAGCATGTATAAATTAAATAGGAGTTGCCCAAGAAATTAACCTTGTGGAACAACGCAAGTCACTGGCACTCTTTCAGAAATGATATTTTCGATTTCACCAAAATTTCTGCCTTGCGGGTAAGAACTGAACCATCTTAGGACTATTTCTGAGAGACCAACCCACTTCTCTAATCTAGAGAAGCCACCTGCGGATAGAAAATCAGTGAGTTGCTCGAAGACTATTTTCTCAATTATTTTTCCAATAAATGGTAGATTTGAGATAGGTCTATAATTACTTAGCACAGTTGCCTCCAAGTTTTTCTTTTTAAACAAAGTCTTCACCACTGCAGTTTTTAGTGCATTAGGAAAAATACCCGATAAGCGTGAAGTGCGCGGTATCTGAAGTATGTCATCTGCTATTGAGTGAAACACATTCTTAAGGTAGTAGGTAGAGAGTTGTGGCTGCATGTAAATGATTTAAGGTCCCTCTCAATTAAGAATTCATTGTTAACAGGACTAATTTGGGGCATTTCAATTATAATTTTACGATAATTTACAAATAAATATAAATGTTAGTGAGGCTATCCTATACTCACAAAATGAGAATCAACAACAGAATCAGCTTAGTCTGATGCAGATCAGTTTTATAGCCAATTTCGTTTTCATTTCAAAACATTAAACTAGTATGTGATATAGAATATTTCTTGAATTTCACCAAGTCAAAGTTCAGACTGTCTGAAAGTTAGCTATATCTTCACCAAACATTCTTTTAAAAGTGCCTATTTAAACCATTTAAAATTCAAACAAAAGGAGTGTATATAAAATATATGGTCCTTAATGTTCCATGTGTTTTGCTCAGGACATTGAGATATGTAGACTCTCCGCAGGACAATGAGACAGGTACAGTTCCAGAACAAAGAAAGGACGAACAGTGATCCATGACACTGCAGTCCTAGGTCTTTACTGTGTACTTGTGATGTACTGCAGGATGGCATTGGGTACATCCATGGTCTCATCTCTCTCCAGCACAATGTCATAAGAGTCCAGATATGACTGCTTCCCTTCCTCTACCTAAAAACAAAAAGCATTCAATTATCAGCCCAGGGATATGCCACAATAATTTATAAATGCATGGGGTGTTTGCAGGTGTATGGATCGGTTTAGGTGACTGTTGACTTCTGGGAGACTGGATGGGTGCGAGTGCGTGTTTGTGTGTGTGTATGTATTTGCCTTACCATTGATGTATCCTATCTTCATAATGTGTTTGTGTGTGCATATATTTGCCTTATCATTGAGGTATCCTATCTTCAGGATGTTCTGTAGGTCATGAACCCCATCAGCCATCGTAAGGTCTCCCAGTGAATCTCCCAACAGCAGCACATTGTGACGACTCTTGAGCTCCTGGAAGTGCCCAGAGTTCAACAGCGCCCCCTCTCGCTTATTATAGACATGAATCAGCTCTCCCTTAAAATCCTGCAATATACCCTACACCAAGACAATAATACAGTTTACAAACACACCCTACACGCAATAAAAGCAGATACTTAAAATGTTCAATACACATAAATAAACCATAGGTCCCTGCACAAACATCACAGTTAAGGTTACCATTCTAGCCTCTCCTTAAAACATAATACATTTCAAATGGTCAAAAAAACATAGACCTCCTCAAAATGAATCCTAGACTGGAAATAAAGTTTTATGTTAGCCATGGTCTACTTAATCTATATTCTACTTAATGTACTTAAGATAGGAAGAAGTACTTACAGACTCATCAAAGTCCATGTAGTTGGAGAAAACCTTAATATTGGGATGAAAGAATCCTTCTTGCCTGATCACCTCCTCTAGAATATCCCCGATTCCAGCAGAAAAGATCAGGAGTGGAATTCCATGCTGATGAAGGTGGTCAAAAAACAGCTGGAAGCCCTCCCTGCCAAAATCATCATCATCATCATCATCCCCATGCTGTCTTTCAGGTAATCATTGCTTATATTGCTACATACAGTTGTGCACCCTGAAATAAACACTCTCCTCGCTACACCTATATCTTTACACCCATGTGTATCCATCCATGCATGCATGCACAACCATCTCCCTGTGCCTTCATTCATGTCAATCAATGTGCCAGTAAAGGAATGTGTAGGGACCAAGTGTTTATGGACATGGTTACTTGTTAACAGCGCATTTCCATGTCACTGAGACTGTGGTCTGTGGTTTGGTGATTAATGGGGTAGCTCAGCACTTAGGGTATTGGACTTGTAATAAGAAGCTTGCAAGTTCAAGCCATACCACTACCAAGTTATCACTGTTGGGCCCTTAACCCTCAATTGCTTGAACCATACTTGTGTCTGAAAAATACAATTATTATCTCAATCCTTACTTCATAATTCACATTCCCATTTGAATCCTACCACATATGAACACCATAATTTGCCAGTGACCTGCTGGCCAATCATGGGTATATGTGGGCTTGCGCGTTTGGGGGGCAGATTGTGCTATGTTCTATATTACCCCATGATGTTGCAGCCATGATGGCCCATTGAAATATGGGGGACTGGAAAATTTCCTATTTTCATATAACTGAACAAGCAAATTAAAGCATGCGTGGTAAGTAGCAATGGTACAAGCGAGATAAAGCCCCCAGTAGCATCCTGTTACAGTATCAGCTCAAAATGGGTTTGGCTAGAGGAAACTGAGGAAGCATTTTCTTCTTCTGGTGTCCTTTACACCAGCCTGCTCTAGCTATCCTACTCTAAATGTCTTCAAATGCCTTCAGTGTCATCACCAGTGTCATAATCAGACATCATGTTTATATTTCTGATCATATCCCAGTTGAGCCTAATCTTTTTCACACTCCTTTGCATTATAATAAGTCGTATATCTTTCATTAAATCTTTTGACGACCACCTTCACAGGCATTATTCATTTGTCCAAGCACTTTGACCCCAGTGTGTTATATCCCCATGCCCATGGTTTACCCCTGAACATTTAGCTAGGAAAACTACAAATAAATATTTTACCCACTTTATTAAGCCTGACTGTTCAATCCACAAAATATCCAAGACATTGACCCTTATGCAGTAAATACTGCTTACTCCTCTCATTTGAATATCATTTATATATATTATGAATTTATCCATAATGAACATACAATCAGAGTGAATGTTCTGGTATTACCTGAGCATGGCGTCCGACTCCTTCACTGCTGCAGTTAGCTGATCCTTCCTGATCTTCTGCTCAATCAGCAGGGCATGGGCTTTAGTCCACCTACACCACCAACACACAAGGGTAGATTCTTTTCTCTGCCTGATACCACAAATAAAATATTAAATTATTGACTGAAAGGTTTTCCTCTGCCCTCTGAAGTCAGTTTTCTTTTAAAATGTGAACATGCAGCATCACTTGCTCCCAATTAATAGCCTACAACTACCCTGTAATAACTACTTGTCTATGTTTCTCTGTGCTGTCTAGTACCACTAATTACAGTGACCGGGCACAAGGGACAATGTGCAGGATAATCAAGACCATTACTGTACAACTAAAGGTTTATGTGAATATGTTTTGAAAAATTTATTATTCTATAAATGTTCTATATTCTGCAGACCATCACTTGGGAATGTAAATTGTGTGTGCTGGCTATTGTGGTATGGTGGTCAAAGAACATGTTTGCCACCTGAAAGGCCCAGACCTGAGACCTTGTGTGGCTGATGTCCTCAGCCTCAATCACAAATGGTGTCAGACGTAGGATGGTGTGAGGCCATGGGGAGGGTGCCCATGGTTAAAGAAACCCCCTTAAAGGGATTGAACTACTCATCCCACTGTGATATTATGTGACTAATAGATTTTGGCTAACACTTCATCTCTACAAGTATGAGTGTAATGTATGGCAGCATGTAGTGGCAATGAAAGCAAGAGAGAGGATAAACCGGACAGTAGGACTGAGCTTTTCCAATGGACTTCTGCTGGTTGCTCCAAGACCATGAGGACAAAAGAGACATGCTTGTCTGTACCCCATTTTGTATATTAAATCTCCTGAAACTTAGAAAAAGCAGTCTTCATCTCGGCTTTAGTAGCCAAGGTAGACAACACACTAGTGTTCTCTTCCAGCAAGGCAGAACTGTGTTTGATTAGCAAAACTCACCATTCAACCATGAATGGCAGCTTCTCCTCTATTGAGCGAGTGGAGTCAACCTCAATGGGGTAGTATGTGTTCAGCAAGTTCTTCAACTGCACACAATGCACACAACGTAAGTGGGACTTGCACTTTGATTTGCAAATGAACCGACAGATTTCTTTCTGTACCCAAATTGCTTCCTAATGAAGCTCACCTCTGCTTGACCGGTTTCACTGATAAGCTTGCTGCTATCCAGAATATCTGCAAGAAAAATGTAAATGTTTTATTTTTAAGGATATTTTTTATAGTCAAGATTTAAAAAAAAATAATCACCATCAAACTATACTTGAGACAGTAACAGTAGAAGTCACAGAATCCAGTAGTTAATCAGAAACTGTTATTTAACATTTACCACCCCACGAGAAGCAGTTTAAAAATATTCCATTGAGGTTATGAACCTGCAGCAGATCCCAAGGCACTTCAGATGAAACACCTGCAGTTTAGGGTTTTCACACCTAAGGCAATACATCTGAATATGACAATCAGCTAATTACTAGTGCAGATAATTACCAATGCTAATTACCATGATCCAAGCAAAGTGTGTAAGAGCAGGAAAACTCTACATCCTGCAGTGCCATGGCCATCCATGCCCTGGCTGTGTTGTAAGCACACAGAGCCCAGAAGCAGGACAGCGAACACTCTCAAACTTACTGTGGGAGGTGGGACATCGCTTCCCATTGTAGGCAAATCGAGTGAGGGTCATATCAAAATCAGAGATCACCTGAAATAGGGTAAAACATCTTACATGACTGCGCTTCAAGTTTGACTCAATCATCACATGGGCAATTATGGTTTGTTAGACACAGTATGTTACCAATATTCAAATATCAGGGTTTACCACCATTTTGTCACAAATCCCATATTTACTGTGCACTTTACCTGTAACGTGTTGATCCCAGATTCCTTTATAGACTTCAGAATCTGCTCTACCTGTTTACTGTCCTTCATCCACACTGTAGCCTTTGACAGCTCTGGGATCTGTTGGAGGAAGGACTGACATCAAGCAGGAGAACAGTTTAGTTTAGTCCAAAATCAGGGAGATCTAAAAGCAAAACGTATGTCATAACTGAGATGCCCCAACACAGGGATATGCAACCACACATGTACTGTGGTGGTTGTATGATATTGAGCAGCACATGTACATGAGTATGGCAAATAATAGGTTAACAGAACAGGTTGTGTGGGCATGAAAGATGAATTAAACATCTATATTCTACTTGCTCATTTAAATACATCTATAAACCTAAATGGGGACCCTTAAAGATCCTTAAGACCCCCTTCAATTAAAATCTACTTATTAACCCTGTTAATGTGTCATCCGTGTTTTATATGCTAGAATCAGGGTCTGGAAAAATAAAAGTGAGAATAAACCCATGACAATAAACAGCCAATGCCAAGAGGTGGGTTTCATGGTACACACCAAAGAAAAAAATCATTAGCATAATACTATTGTGAAACGAGAGGTATCAGAGAAGCAGGTTTAGTTTCATATTTTGTAAACTCGCTTTCATTATTTTCAAAATATGCCAGAGACATATGAGAAAGGCTAAAATAAAATGAAAACGCATTCGAGTTTTCCATTTCTTTGGAAAAAATAAATTCCAGAATGATCATTTAAAATAAAATTAGTTTACATTTCTTTACAAACATAAGTCTTTTGGGCTAAACATATTTTGGTCATTTCTTTTTCATCATCACTGCGGAATATCAAGGTCAGAATTTAACTGAAATAACGGACATGAAAACGACGAACGGTCAGAAAAAAGAAACTTCCTGAAAACAATTGAACCGCTCAACACATTGCAGACCAGTCTTGGTCTTTGGCTTACACCGGCTAACATCTATCGTCCGTTAGACAGTAACAGGTGTTGTGCAGAATTCCGACTTCTCGGCAGAATCCGACTCCCCTCGTTTGCACGCGCATAAGGACGATACAGATGATATTCGCGATATATGTTCTTTCTTTGTATAAATAAGGGTAATCTTTAATTATCCGTAGCAGCAAATGGTGCAGCATTATCTATTTCCAAACCAAGACACACTGATTCAAGGGTGTTAAATATTTTAAATAAAAAACAGACTTGCTATGCCGAACTTCACCTCTGACCACGTGACTTCGCAGTATTACTTTGTTCCTCATCATTACTGACAACCTTACATCTTATCGACAACCTGACTTATTTCCCTTTTAATATATTTGCCAAATATTCCCTATGTATGTCTAATTATCTAGTTAGGACAAAACTAGAGTGCTCAAAGAACCAAGTTATAATCACAGTAACTCACAGGACTGAAATGTCCTGTGAGTTACAAAATTTATACTTCCAAATATCATCTGGCTCGTCTTTGTGCGTGTGCAAACGAGGGGAGTCGGATTCTGCCGGGGAGTCGGAATTCGGCACAACACCGGCAATTAGCCTAAATGTTCACTTGGACATCAGCTATCCCCATCATAAACGTAACATGTCAATGTGGTAATAGAAATGCACGCGTAAATCTAGAACAACGAGTTACAATAGTTGCATACATCGGGGGTTTTGTAGCCAACATCTCTGACTCTTATAGGCCCATTTAAACATATCCTGGTAAATTAGCTTTAGCGTCTTAACATAGCACAACTAGCTTAAACCAAGCGCTCAAATGTGGACATTCTATTTAATATTGTGACTGATTAATATTGTGCCGGTATACTCAAAATAGCCTAACTCCTCCTCGTTGTAAGCACCCGGTTATTGGTAGCTGATTCCCGTCCAAGTGCTCAAATACACTTTTAAATTGTATTATTTTATTGTTCACTTCAGATTACAATGTCTAATGACATTACTGGATTAAAATAACCGTGACAGCGAGGTAGCTAACCTAGTTGGCTAGTTAAAAGGCTATCAACTGGAAAAAGATTAGCAGGCTAATTAGTTAGCTGGGTAGGTTTCTGAAGACTTCTTACCATTTTGAAGAAAGGCGTCTCGTGTCTCCCCCTAGCAGCAGTTAGCTAGTTAATTGCAGTATAAAACAAGTTTTATATATGTCTAGAGCCGGATGCTTTTTCTAATACTGAAATTCGTTTGTATTCTGAAGTCAACGTTCCTGGTAGATAGAAGTTGGCTTCTCCAAGTAGCTAGCTAGCTACCTACCTAAAACCGGCACAGTTTAAGGAAGTGTTCATGAGAGCATTGTTTCTATTAGCTGCGCAGTTTTGTAAACCGGTCTGTTAAAATGAGTGACTTTAGTTAGCTAGATGCTCCGGTGTTTCTGAGTAATGAGCACGGAAGTTAAAACGTATTCCTTCTTAATATTAAATTGACTGTAATAAAATGTTTATTAATCTAGTCTAATTTAATCTAATTTATTAATATCTAATCTTAATATATATCGATCTATTACTGATTTATTCTTACTCTTAAGCCTAACATTTTGCCTCTGACCTGGCGTTCTGTCCAGTTGTGCTACGCATCGATATATGCTACTTTGCGGCATGCGCCCACATCTTTGGCATATGTTTCTATGCCCATAAATCTATGCTTCCTTGCTGTCGAACATACGTTTTGAGAGTAATTTCTTAACTTTTTCATTTTTTTAATTTTGAATTGTTTTTCTTGACCTATAAACATTTATATATGCTCCTTTGTTTCGTTGCTAGTGTTTTGTGTCCTGTCCTCGTCGCACTTTTCTGCAGAATGTAAAAACTGATCATGTACACTTTGTGTTCTCTAACCAAACCATTTTGTAATCCTAACCATTTAGCTAGCTAGCAATATATCATGTTTTTATTTCATCCATGGCTTTTCACCTATAAACATGTAAATGTAAAAGTTTTCATAAACATACTGGCTTTACAAAGATGGCACGAGGTAGGATTTCATGAGGCAAACTCGTGGTGTTGCCATACATTTCCCACTTTTCTAAAATGTTCTTTAATGGTACTCAGCACACAAATTTTAGTTTTCTTTCCATGCTGTCTACTCTATAATCCACGCTTTTAAAACAAAGAAACAAAAACACATTATATATAACACATTATACTCACTCACTCACTATTCTAAAACGATTTTAGCCCAAACTATTATATTATGTGAATATCACTGTAGAGTAAGTAATTAGTGACCTAAAAAACATGGGTCTCCACTGGAAGCATTATTTGATAAGGGAAGTATTATTTGATATGGGAAACAATATTTGATTGGGGAAGTATTATTTGATATGGGAAGCATTATTTGATTTGATTCAAATGTGTCAGCAAATGTGATGGACAGTTTTCCAGCAGTTAAATATGTCAGTTATTATTAAAAAGAAAGACTGAGGCAGAGTTGCACGGGCATCTGAAGATTTGCGAAGATTTGAAGAAACGGCCAGCCATTCTCTGATGGGGAGTTTGGTGGACTCTGCAGTAGAGGTCTGCACTCCCGCGGTAGTCCCGCGGGTTTCGCGGGACCCGTCAGAATATCTTGCGGCGCGGGACAGAATTTAATTGTCATTGGCGGGAGCGGTAGTTTAATTTGTCCAGGCGATGCGGGAGCGGGACCACATATACACGTAGAAAAATCCCGCAAATTAATAAATAGTCTAGAAAATTATAATAATAACGCAATGATTTCCATGCATAAGGAACAGGAGGAAAACAACATTCAGTAAGTAGGCAATAGTTCAGTAAGTAACAATCATTCAGTAAATAGGCAATAAACTAATTCAAAATATTGGCTAAGCAACTGATCACGTGAACATGAAGTGTGCGTCATTTTTTATTATGAATTTGAAACATTTGAATTTTACATATTCCAGCTTTGACATAACCCATCCATTACATTTACTATACTGGTACATATTTTAAATCAATCATAGGCTTAAACCAATGCTTAAACTTTGATCAATGTATTCAGCACTGACAATAACTCAAAAGAACGAACTTCATGAGTATAACAGACACACGACTGGCACTCAAGGAGCGCTGCAAACAAAAAATGAAGCAGTTTCAAGTTAATAGTTAATACAAGCAACAAAAAAAACTCAAGATAGTATTAATAAATACCAAAGCGAAGGACCGACACACACACCGATGGGACAATTTCAGCATCTCCAATTCACCTGACGGCATGTGTTTGGACTGTGGTAAGAAATGGGACAACGCGATCTATCGCTATATTGCTGTTTTAATAAATATATAAGAAAATGTCAAGTACTAAATTTAATTAATTCAATTCATATTAGGATTGCGGGCGGGAGCGACAGAAATGTGTATGTGGCGGGCGGGTGCGGGATTAAAACAAGCGGGAGCGGGCAGGAGCGGGTTTAAAAAAGCAGTCCCGCGCAGACCTCTACTCTGCAGCACTAATTTGTCCTGAGAAATAAGAAGCATTTACAAATGTGTCCCTCTCCAGGCGAACCGTAACGAGATGGATCGAGGGAAATTTCAGCTGCAAAACAAAGCGGATAATTTGAACTTTTATGTCTTGGCTCTGGACGAGAGTTGTTGTCCACGATTCAGACCAGTTAGTGATCCTTATACGTGGGGCTGTGGTGATCCAGCCCGGTTACTGATCTTTAACTATATGTGGGATAAACTTTGAGCTGACGTATGAGCCGGCAGCTATGCGGTCAATGTGATTTTAGTTTTGTTAAAATTGCAAAAACTTTCTAAGCCAAACAACCACAAGTTCATTAAATAATGTCCTTCAATATTTCTGTCCTCCACATTTTCATTGTATCATTGTAATTTTTACAAAGTGATATTATATATACTGTATACAGTTTATATGTGTTGTGCAGAACTGACTTAATTATATTTTTCCAAAATCATTTCAATTTTTCATTGTGGCCTCTTGGAAAACTTAATTACCCTCTCCTGGTGTAATGTGTAGGTGTCCCGATATCTTATTAACCAATTCAAATGATATTTTTCTTACTTTAGCTTGAGGTGTATTCTTCTGTAGCAATGCTGTGATGATGAATTAAGAAGTTTCCGACGACACTGTCTTAGTTGTCAATATTACGTTTATTACCAAAAGAACAGCATCAAATCAGGCACCCAGATCTTACTTGAGAGAGGCCAATGTGAATCTTCTTCTCTCATACAGTTAAACTGTCTTACTTATATAGGCTAGTGGTTCATACAAAGCTGGGGCCCCACATTCCTACATAATTTCGTTTCCATTTGAAACCGATAATGTAATGAAGAAAGGTCTTAATTTTTTAACTAAACAAATGCAGGAAGAAGCCTCAATAATTTAGACTAAATCAGAGACAGGAAGGGGGCTCACTAGACCTTTTGACCTTTCTTCTCTGTCCAGCTCACTCATATCTACAAGAGAACTGAATTTCAGATATTCTTACATTTAAACCTAAATCACATGAAGTACTACATAGGCCAAAGACACTAGAAGCTACTTTTAAGCTTCATCTGGTTGTTACAAATACTGAACTTGTATTTACAATTAGGAATTTTTCGTCCTATTTAACTGTAACTGTAATTTCTATCTATGAAATGTATATTCTGGCATGGCCTTAAATTAGGCACTCAAGACAGACCTTATGAAGCACATATCAACATATTGTTACTATGATGTAATATAGATTAATTCCGGAACTCTCTTCATAAACATTCTGTGTACAGGTGCATCCTGCTTTTGGAGTCTTGTGTGGCTATTAGAATTCTATTTCAAAAACTAACAGTGTTGAAGGAAGTCCTAGCTAAACTACCTAACGCACACGTGTCCAAAACTGGTGAAAATGAATGAGCAAGCAGAGGTGTCTCACGGGCGACGTCACATGGAGCGCAAAATGAGTGCTATGGCCTGCACTGTCTTCAATGAACTTCGTATGGAGGGAAAGCTCTGTGACGTTGTCCTCAAGGTCAATGATGTGGAGATCAGTGCTCACAAGAACATCCTTTGTGTCAGTAGCAACTATTTCAGGTGAGAAAGGCTTATTTCAGAGGTTGACATAAAATATGTTAATTCCTGGTGTTTTAAAAAGATTGTGTTATTAGTTGTTATTAACCCCAAATGTATTGGATATAAGAGAATATGTGTTTTTCATAAGAAATCTTTCCATAAATGGAAAATAACTTATTATTATCTGAATTAATAATGATCAGTGGGATTCGGTGAATACTTTGGGAGTTTAAAAAATTTCATGATTAGGATTAGAACTAATCTTCATTAACAACCTTCTAGTGAAATTTCAGTGACTTCACCATTCCCAAAATCAGAAAAAAAGTGAGACAATCCTGCATTTAGTATGTTATGTAGCCTCCAGAATCAGCTTCCCAGTGCCAACATAACAGCACCCATTCAGCAGTAATGCTAGATCGGAGAGCCCAGGACAAGCCCAGGACAAGGCATCTGAGCCCATTCCTCTGTACAGAATCTCTCTAGATCATGCAGAGTCCTGGGTCTTTGCTTGAGGATTCACTCCACAGGTTTCGAGTAGGGTTCAGATCAGGAGATCCAGATGGACATGGTAAAAACTTGATTCTTTAATCATGGACCCACTTATGGATGCTGAGATATACTTGGGATTTTGTCCTGCTGGAAGACCAGACCTCAGCCCAATTGTAGCTTCCTGGCAGACTGAGCCAGACCTTCATTTAAAATCTGGAACTCATGTATGTATTTATTCATTCTCTGATTTGTTGCTGGATGACTGGGAGACTTCACTTTGACTGGTGTGTCACCTCATTTTCACTTCCTAGTGAAACATGCAGACAGAGATAACCACTTAAGCGTTCCTACATACTAAAATGAAAAACAAAATCTACAAAGGAACACTCCTCTATTAAAATTTGTTCATAAGACCTTTCTATGAGTGCCAATTATTGTCACATATATTTTTGTTTTTATGTACAGCTTATATTTCAGTGTGAAGTTTTATTTGTGATCATGGTGAACCCAAGTGAAGCTACATTTCTCCCAGAGCCCACTTCACGATCCAGAACATAAGAATAATAAATAAATAGATTAAAACATATTTTTTAAATTCCAAAGGCATCAAATTACAAACTAAACACTTTAAGAGTGACCTGTATCCTTCCTCCACAGGACATTGTTCACCAGTGGCTGGAACCCTTCAGAGAAGCGCATCTACAACATCCCTGGCGTCTCCCCAGATATGATGCGGCTGATCGTTGATTACGCCTACACACGCTCAGTGCCCATAAATGAAGACAATGTGGAGGAGCTGCTAGCAGCTGCAGACCAGTTCTCTGTCTTGGGCGTCGTACGTGCCTGCTGCCAGTTCCTGGAAGCTCAGCTGGGTCTGGAGAACTGCATAGGCATCTGCAAACTAGCTGACTTTTACTCGTGCCTGGACCTGCGGCAGAAAGCCTACCTGTTCATCCTTAACCACTTTGAAGAGATTGTGCGTGTGTCAGAAGAGTTCCTGGAGCTGCCGTTGACCCAGCTGTGTGAGATCATTGAGAAGGACGACCTCAACGTCAAACAGGAAGATGTAGTGTTCGAGGCCATCCTACGCTGGGTCACACATGCACCTCAGGAAAGGAAGGGATACATCGCCATCTTGCTGTCAAAGGTCTGAAAGAGGCATTGCTGGCACATTGTCCTACATGTCTCAGTCATCATTTGATAAACCTCAATGATACAACTGTAAAATAACAATAACAATGGTAATAGTTTTCAAGGCAAGTCTTTTTTTATCCAGGTGAGAATGGCACTGATGACAGCTGACTACTTCATGAACAATGTAAAGAACAATGCTTTAGTGAAAGACAATGAGGACTGTAAGCCCATCATCATCAATGCGTTGAAGGCCATGTACGACCTGAACATGAATGGACCATCTAACTCTGACTTCAGAAACCCTCTCTCCCGCCCACGCCTGCCTTACACCATACTATTGGCCATAGGTGGTTGGAGTGGTGGTAGTCCCACCAATAGCATTGAGGCTTATGATGTGAGGGCAGACCGTTGGGTTAATGTGACACTGGAGGAAGAGAATCCGCGAGCGTATCACGGAGCAGCATATCTGAATGGATTTGTGTACTGTGTGGGAGGATTTGACAGTATTGATTACTTCAACAGTGTAAGAAAGTTTAACCCTGTGACCAGGACCTGGCACCAGGTCAGTAACAGTGTATGTGTGTGCAAGGTTGTTGTGTATGCATTTTTATAGTGTTAGTGTGTGCTTTTTAGGTTGCTGTGTACGTGTTGTTTATAGTGTTTATGTTTTAGAGTGCTGTGGTTGTTGTGTATGTGTATTTATGGTGGGTGTGTGTTCCAGGTCGCACCTATGCACTCTCGCCGTTGCTATGTTAGTGTAGCTGTGCTAAACAGCTGTATCTATGCCATGGGTGGCTTTGATGGCTATGTCCGCCTCAACACAGCAGAACGGTATGAACCAGCAAGCAACCAGTGGACGATGATCAGACCCATGCATGAACAGCGCAGTGATGCTAGTGCTACCACACTGCATGGCAAGGTGACATCACACAAACAATGTGCTACCAAACCAGGTGCATACATGCACAGAGCTGAGAAATGCCTGCATGTCAAAGCATACAAATGCTCAATCCCCCATACACACTAGAGTATATTCTTACATCTACAAGCCAGATGATAATATACAGTAGTTCCATCCTAAACTTAAATGTATTCCTTTGGATTATTTTAGCTTTTTAACTAAATGTTTTAAACATATCATGAAGCATAATGTAGTTTACATAATGTCAATGAAGATTTAGGCATGTTTTAATGAAAACTTTTAGAGTGAAATGGCTTTCAATACTTGCTAGATAGATTAGCATCATGGCTTCAGAAATGCTGGACACTACACATGTATTGGATTTTTCACTGAAATGTTCCTTTAAAGCTCATACTGCATTACAGTGTAGCCCATATTGTATTACAGTGAAGGTTGACAGGGCATGATATATTAGTCAGCATTGTGTGTGTGTATGATTGGCAGGTATATATCTGTGGAGGGTTTAATGGAAATGAGTGTTCGTTCACGGCGGAGGTCTACAACCCTGAGACTAACCAGTGGAGTCTCATCGCTCCCATGAGGAGTAGACGCAGTGGAGTGGGAGTGATTACCTACGGCGAGCAGGTCTATGCTGTAAGGACCACTTTTACACACACACACATACTCAGACTCTCTCACACACACAAACACACTCACACACACGCATTCACATCTATATAACACACAGTAGCAGAATGCAGTCAGACACACTGCCATTTGAAAAGCTATAAAACATTTTATAAGTAATTTCACTCTATAAAGTAACACAGCCAGATGAACATCTGCCCTGTCTTTTCTGTTTTTGGAGGTGGGTGGGTTTGATGGGGCCAATCGCTTGCGGAGTGTGGAGGCCTATAACCCCATCACCAACACCTGGAGAGTCATCCCCACAATGTTCAACCCACGCAGCAACTTTGGCATTGAGGTGGCAACACACACATATCCACACTCTCATAGTGGCTGATAATTGGGACAGTATTATATAAATTGTGTCCCACTTTATCAATCGGTATTTAAGATACAGGCATCATGCTAAAAAAGATATTCAGATCATGTTTTTAGAGGTTATTTAGGCTAACATATTCAATTCCAAATTTTTCCACAATTTTTTCCACTACAAAACAATCCACTTTGCGCAGGTGGTTGATGACCTCCTGTTTGTGGTTGGCGGATTCAACGGCTTCACCACCACCTTTAACGTGGAGTGTTACGATGAGAAAACAGAAGAATGGTACGTTCCCACCTATCTGATAATGGAGTGAGCGGTGCCATGAACCCATGTGCTCCCCTGTGCCTCCCGCAGGTATGACGTCCACGACATGGGCATCTTCCGGAGCGCGCTGAGCTGTTGCCTGGTGCCTGGCCTGCCCAACGTAGTACAGTACGCCGCCCCCCGAGACCTGCCTGAGGATGCCCCACAGAGCCTCCGGCACGAACTGAAACCATCCACCTCCAACACCATCTTATCTGCCTGACACAGCCCTGCAGGATCCTGTTAGCAATCCACCAATAAACCCAGACTTAGCAGACATAAGAGCCTACAATGCCATTTTATTCTTCAAAAGGAGGCACTTAAATGATCAGAGATGCCAAAAAGACTTGGTGCTTGTCTTACTGTGGAACAGAGTTTCTGTGATAACCTTGAGCCATGTACAGGCACATTGATTAGAACATTAGAAGAGTAAGACATGATGTACCATTTCTCAACACCTGGAGTAGGACAGAGCAGTATAATGACCTTAAGTGTGTGACCTTATAGACCTTATAAAAGAGAAGGGGAAAATCTACCAAAACATTAATGAATTCATATGAAATAAAAGTCAGTTCAGTGGGATTTCAAATTAATACTGCAATCAGTCAGAACAAACACTGGAACTGGCTAGTGATGGAATATCTATATTTGAAAGAAAACCATATGGTTACATACAGATTATTCACAGGTAAGCCGTAATTCATCAGAATGAACCCCATGTCCATGGTGCTTTTCCTGCTGTGGTCACTCCTCAGACTGTGACCTGTATGAGCTCCACCACGGTGGCATGTTTGTCCTCCTCCCACAGGCGGAGCAGCTGCTGTAGTACAGCGATGCGCTCCTCATGCAGAGGTGAGGAAGAGGACGCTGTGCAGGTGAGAAGCACGAGGGCCTGGGCTGCACGCACAGCTCGCTCGTGCTCAGAGCTGTCCTGCTTCTCTCTCCCCGAGTCCTGCTCCTCTCCACTCGAGTCCTGCTTCTCTACTCCAGAGTCCTGCTCCTCTCCACAAGAGTCCTGCTCCTCTCCACCCGAGTCCTGCTTCTCTCCACCTGAGTCCCCCTGCTCCTCTCCATCCGAGTCCTGCTTCTCTCCACCTGAGTCCCCCTGCTCCTCTCCACCAGAGTCCCCCTGCTCCTCTCCACCAGAGTCCCCCTGCTCCTCTCCACCAGAGTCCCCCTGCTCCTCTCCACCAGAGTCCCCCTGCTCCTCTCCACCAGAGTCCCCCTGCTCCTCTCCACCAGAGTCCCCCAGCCCCTCTTTACCTTGGTCTTCCCCTCCACCCGAGTCTCCCTGCAGATTGTTCCTGCAGTAGCGTTTCATACACCACCTTGGTGCCACTCCCTCCTCTGAGAAGAGATCCAGGCCACACTTCGCCCTGAATGCAAACACATGTCTGCATGGTAACCTGTTGAGTGTGGCGAACGGACAGGTGCAGGACGTGGAGGTGACGTTTATGACATCCGAGGCAGAGTCCAGCACTGCCGTGTCTCTCGCAGTGAGCGCCTGTGCAAAATCCACTTGCTCAGAGAGGCCCACCTGCCCGGCGATGAGCTGGCTGGCGTAGGGTGTCAACAGGTTTCGGTACTGGCGCCAGACAGAGCTTGATATCCCTCGCTTGCCCACTTCTGCCCACACGTGCAGCTGTGTGCCTGCTGCCTCTCTCAGCGAACCCTTCAGACTGTCAACCAGGACCTTCACATTCTGACAAAAGCCCCTTAGGTCCCGCAACGCATGGATGCACTGATTCAGTTTGCAGTGAAACCGGCCCAGTTGCCTGGTAGTGTTCTGGCTGTAGAGGCAACACTCCTTGAAGCCCACTACCCAATGCTCTCTGATTGGGTGCCATTTTCGGTTATAGTAGTCTATGACTGGCTGGATTCCTGTTTTTTGCAAGCGTATGACATTCTCCTGGTAGTTTTGCTCTCCGCTGGAGTGAGCTATCTGCTGAAGAATCTGTAGGCTCTCCTGCTTCTGCTGGCCAGTAAGGGTTTCCATCTGACTTATCTCCTGCTTCATGGTCTTGGAGACACGGGATGGGGTGATGAACATCTGGGCCTTGGGGTAGTGTGAGGCATACACCAGCCTCTCCACGTGGTATTCAGCCATCACCACCACCTGGGTCCTCTCCCATGCACCATTATGCCGTTTGAATATGTCCACCATCGCTGAAATGGTCTTGGAACTGTCACTGACCACGAACAAGGACACAAGCTCACAGTGCGCATCACCGTCCACGGCTAGTTGCGCATACACATGCATGTCAGACAGCCTACAGGCTGTGGTCACCACTAGAACCTCAGGAAAAAGGTCAAAATTCTTTTGCATTGTAGTATCCTGATAGAAGATGCCCTTCAGAATGTGTTCCTGATCAACAAGGACTTCCACTATACAGTCTGAAAGACAGAAAATGGCAATGAAGACATTACTGTGCCACTTTGTATGGTGGATAATGAATGGTAGAAATGTGAAGACTGTTATTAACTGTAAGCCAATTCCACCAGAAATGTTGTGAATATAGAGCCTAATTCTTGTAAGGAACACTTTAACAATGAAAGAAGCTCTTATTTAAGTAGTTATTTAATCTACCTGAATCATGTTTAAGCTTAGCCAGAGTGTGGTCCAGCCTGGAGCTGTGGGCTGTGGGGCAGTTCTGCCTGGAGCTGTGGGGTGTGGTGCGGTCCCTCCTGGAGCTGTGGGGTGTGGTGCGGTCCCTCCTGGAGCTGTGGGGTGTGGTGCGGTCCGGTCTGGAGCTGTGGGGTGTGGTGCGGTCCGGTCTGGAGCTGTGGGGTGTGGTGCGGTCCGGTCTGGAACCACCTTGTTTCTTCCTGATCTTTGAAAAACTCTTCAGCATTTTCTGTTCTGTGAAGCATTTCTGACTTTGAGGCACCTGAAGCACACCCACATTGTCATTATTCTCAAAACCAACAGAGCAATGAAAAGCTATAAAACATTTGATAAATAATTAATAAATGATTGGTTTTGGCTTGGTTTCTTTGTGAATAACATTGAAATAAAATCCCTTTAAATATCCTTCATGTACCCGTTGTGTACCTGATGTCATCAATCATATTGTACAGTGGGCTTTCCCCATACAAGTCCTCATCCTGTGACCTACATCAGTAGACGTGACCACTCTCACCAAAATTCTAACCAGCACCACCTGTTCCTTGATTTCCCCACCCTAATCACTCTTAGTCCTTGAGAAGTAACTTGTGTCACCTACTGAGTGTATCAAGTGCCATTTGGTCACCCTGACTTGTGCTTCGTAAACTACGACACAACCTGATCCCATGTTCTGTCTCAGACTCTGCTAAGCTGGTATGACATGGGAATGAACTGACTACAAGTATCTGCCCCTTGGCTCGGCTGATATAACCGGTTTGGTTTTCTATGTTGTGCTTCACGCGGTAGTAGCCTGCTCTTTCAGAATAAACCAAACGCTCTTTGCAATTGAATCCTTTTGTGTCTGAAGTTATTCTTGATGTTCCAGAAGGCCAGCATGTGCTCCCTCCCAAAACACACAGTGCCAGAATGACATCATTGGACAGTTCCTCATGGATGGAGGAGAGCACTAACAAGTAGCTCCAGCAGATGCCCAGATTGAGGCCAATTAAGTTCTCTTGTACTCCCAGCCAGGGATGGCTCTGGCTTTACTGCAGATTGAAATCTGTTCATTTAACTAAATCACTTGCAACACTCACACTGCTTACACCTTAAACCCCACCTGATGAAATGACCATATGTAATAATTGCGTACATTTAAAATAGAAAGCGGCACATCTGTGAACGAGATCCTTACCTTAATCAGGGGGTGGTTGTGTTCAAGGATGGCTTTCACCACCACTAAGCTCTGACCATCTTGACTGGCGAGGACTTTGATGCAGGCAAGACAGCTGCTCCTGAATGACCTGCCTCAGAGGTATAGGTAAAGACAGACCCTGCACCGCTCAGCCACTGCTCTCAGTGCAGTGGGCGTCATTTTTCTAGACTTGTGTTTGTCCTGGAACAGAGCTCCATATCATTTGCAATGCTCCACTTGCTCCCACAAACCTTCTAAAACTGGGGGTCAAGCAGTTAGTTGAATAAGGGTTGTTCAGATGTGCTGGATTCCTGCCCTCCACTATGGGAGGGAAATCCAGGGGAAAAAATTTATCAAAATTGAGAAAGCAAGCCTGCACTGGCCATTTGTTTTCCACATGTGTGCCAAACTCTTGCTGAAATTAAAATAGGAGAAATAGCTACATTTTTTCAGCATTTTGCTAATTAATTAAATTATATTAAATTGTTGTGGTTCAATAACTTTTTATATGATTTAATATAGGTCAGTGTCATCTACTTGTGTGTTTACTACATCTTTTCCAAGGCTATTTTATTTACTTATTTTTGCTGTGTTTTCCGTTAAGTTAGCGTAATCAACAGTAAAAATAAGGAGCAAGTGTTTTCAATTACCATCACTATATGTTACAATTATACATATCTATAACACTGGTGCATGATGTGTTATTGCTTTTATGTTAAACTTGAGTCGTAAAGATGTATTTTGTGTGTGCATATTTGTGGACACTTTTTGGACACAATTTGTAATTTAAAAGTATAGAAATTTACTAAGAAATGTATTTGAATTTAGTAATTTCCTTCTTTATTTGTGGAGAAAGATGGTTATGCCTTTAGTGTAGTGTAAGACGGACTCTTTTTCCACATAAATGTTTAACCCAATTTTAACTCTTGTCACCACCACTTAATATATATGCATTCCGTAGCCCGATAATGTAGTCAATGTGTAGGGCAGCACGTGAGATTACTTGATACTGAGATAGCTTCCACGTCAATTACTTGATAACTGGATACTTACTGTATACTATTGGTCCAGTATGTAGTACACAGTATATACTTTTGCAGTTTGCACTGCAGTAAACAAGTAAGCAATGCAAATTCAAAAACAAACAATGTCGCAATTTACCAGCGAACGATAGACCGAATCATAAAGAATATATTCAATGTTATAGTCTTTGTGTATTATAAGATAGTTAAATATGAAATTCTCACCTCGCGTTGTGGAGACTTTGTCCGTTCGCACGGGAGACAAACGTCCGTCCACC
The DNA here is from genome assembly GCA_020368025.1 of Brachyhypopomus occidentalis. NCBI lineage: Eukaryota > Metazoa > Chordata > Actinopteri > Gymnotiformes > Hypopomidae > Brachyhypopomus > Brachyhypopomus occidentalis. The sequence continues at coordinate 338,501 of JAGXOD010001361.1, read as the reverse complement.
TTTCATACAAGCCCAGACCACTTTCTGGTATTTTAAGACTGGGTTTATTCGTCTTTTCTTGGCTCTTTTGCTCGCTCCCTTAATAGTTCTGCTGTCTCTCTTCCAGAAATGTATACCTTGCGCTTGTTCTAGCAGGCGGATTGCCTCTTCCAACTCAATGAAAGTAGAAAACCGATCGCCAACACGTATTCTATCATTTTCCAACGATGACCCACTCATTTCTTGACTGTCCGTCGCAAATTCACGCACTAGACGGAATATTTTATATAGGGTATAACAGCTTCTCCTGTAAACTTTATAACTAGTACTTCCCTGAACACATCGCTGAAAGGACTGTGGTTGGATGTAAACCATGCGGTGTTTAAAACCTCGCTCATGCGCATTTACCTCTACAGCGCCATCTCTGAGTTGAGAAGCGACTAGATTCAATTTGTTGTTATTCTTGTGATTTCTGTCCACGATGTTGATTTAGAAAAACAACAACATTATACGCCTAGTCACTTAGCTAGTTATGATGAAAAAAGCTTCATGAATAAACGAGTCACCCTTAAGGTTACTTAATCCACGATTTTAAACACGGTGCACCTTAGTGACACCCGGCGGTCACAAAGAATGAACATCAACTAAAAAATTAACAAAAAATCAGGTACAAATATTTACCCGAAGGTCCTTTCACGTACCTTTCATCATAGGTGTATTTAAATTGGCGCTACTTCTATCTTATGTTACATCTGGTATTCATAGTTCAATTGCTCATCAACACTAGCAAACACTAGACCTATATAAATAGTTTGATGTCGACTGTATGTTGAATCATATACCCAAAGCCCTGTAGGGATTTGTACTTCTTATTTTTACCCTTTCACAATTTGGTCATAATTTCCAGGTAAATGTAGTAGAAATGTTGTGTGCCCATTAAAGTGGCATATTACCATAGGCGGAGCCAAAGCTGGGGCCGGGGTAGCGTTGGACCCCCCTGTAATCTGATTGGACCCCCCAGGTGCCGCCCCAGAAGACTGCAGGGCTCTCAAGTCTTACGCATCGGGTAGGCATCAAGCGACAACCCCCCCCCCATCCACCCATTCAACAATTTCGATGGCAATTAAATGTGTATTTTGAATATTGATATTATTTAGAACAGGGGTCGGGAACCTACGGCTCGCGAGCCAGATGTGGCTCTTTTGATGACTGCATCTGGCTCGCAGATAAATCTTAGCTGACACGATGTTTCCTAACACGATAAGTAATAAATAATTCTGCTGACATTTTAAAGTAAAAACATTACAGAAATCACAGTGTTCAAAAATAAATTCCAAAACATAAAACATTCTCATGCATTTTATTCCATACATCTATTTTCTACGGCACCTGTTCAGGGTTGAGGGTGGCTGGATCCAATCCCAGCTGTCCTTCGGGGTACGGGAGGGTTCGGCACAAAAACTTTTATTGGATAATGAGGTAGACCACAGGAATTGTGTCGTAGTCAGCTAATTTATGCAGAGCAAATCCTTTTGACTAAGAAGAAAAGAAAAAATATTAGGAGTACTGTACATTTCAGCACGAATGGACAGCAAGAATGGCCAGAGTCAAAAGTCAAAGTCAAATTTATTTATATAGCGCTTTTTACAACACATTTAGAAGAAACCTTGGGAGGACCAAGATTCAAAAGGGAACCCATCCTCCATTGGGCCCGCTAGAAGAAGTCCGTATTTATAGTTCAAATATAGTTCTATAGTTATAGTTCTAATTCCAGGCCGAGTAGTCACAGTCCCTTCAATGCAGATTGTGAGCCTCAGGTAGGAGTTGGCATCAGCGCGTCCTCTAGCGGCAATGGCACATCCAACCACGGCATCGGCACATCCACTGGCAAGCCAGACCATCTCCTAGGTGCATGTATGGAATTGTCTTTTGTAGAAGCATGCAACCAAGATATAAAATACAGGTTGAGTATGTGAACATCAATTTAGATGGCACACATGGCTCACGTGCCAGTGATCAGCATGTGGCTCCGGCAGGCTTATCTATAGCAGCATAACTAAAGGGAGGGACCTGGAGGTGACCACAGTCATGAGGGCTAACTGAGCCATTGCTTTACACCCAAGTCATTGTCACAACAAGAATGATTACATGACATGGCTGGATGACTGCATCAATATCTCAGATTACCAGAAGACTCAATGACTGGAGGCCCACGAGCTCCACACCTTCACAAGTAGAATACAAACTGAAGGCTTGATTAAATAGGTGAGTGTTAAGTCTATATTTAAAGAAAGGAACTGTGTCAGAATCTCAGATTGGAGCTGGAAGGCTATTCCATAACTGAGGGGCTTTCAAGGAGAAAGCTCTGCCTCCGGCTGTAGTCTTACTAATTTTCGGAACTTAGAGAAATCCTGCATTTTGGGAGCACAGAACACGAGATGGGTTATAGTATGCAATGAGTTCACTCAGATATTGTGGAGGAAGATCGTTTAATGCCTTATAGGTCAACAGAAGAATTCTAAAATCAATTCGATATTTAACTGGAAGCCAGTGTAATGCCGAGAGAGTAGGACTAATATGATCGAATTTTCTAGCCCTAGGTAGGACTCTGCAGCATTCTGTACAAGTTGGAGTTTCTTTAGGGACTGTTAAGAGCATCCAATTAAAAGACCATTACAGTTGTCCAATCTCGACGAGACAAAAGCATGGACCAGCTTCTCTGCATCAGCTAATGAAAGCAAATGTCTCAGCTTGGCGATATTACGTTAATGGAAAAAGGCATCCTTAGTGACATTGCATAATTGTTTGTCAAATGAAAGATCCGAATCAATAGTGACACCTAAGCTTTTTGCAATAGATTTAGGTGTAACTGAAATCCATCTAGGGTGAGAGGAGTATCAGACCAATTGCTTCTAGCAGCTTTTGGTCCAAGAAACAACACCTCAGTCTTATCGGATTATAGAAGAAGAAAATTAGACGCCATCCAGTTTTTTATGTCCTGGACACAGTTCTCAATTTTGGGAGTAGTATTGACATCATCCGGATTAGAGGATATATACTATCCTCGAGTATCATCTGTGTAGCAATGGAAGCTAATACCATGCCTATGAATGATTGTGCCCAGCGGTAGCATATACAATGAGAATAATATGGGGCCCGATACAGATCCTTGAGGGACACCATATTTTGCCTTTATACGTTCTGAACATTTGTTATTTACAAGTACAGATTGGTAATCTGTCAGGTAGGACCTGAACCAGGAGAGTGCTTGACCTCTTATGCCAATGAGTGTCTCCAGCCTATTCAGTAGAATGTTGTGATCAATGGTGTCAAATGGTGTCACTAAGGTCTAAATGTATAAGAAAAGAAATGTGTCCTTTATCAGAGGATATTAAGAGATCATTTGCTACTTTAGTCAGCACAGTTGACTGTGGTGGGGTCGAAATCCAGACTGAAATAGCTCTAGGACATGTTCTGTCTGTAAGAAAGAAGAGAGTTGTGAAGAATCTACTTTGTCTAGAATTTTGGAAATGAATGACAGATTAGAGGAATTTGCCTTTGTGGAGAGTTCTGCGGTGTGTTTAATAGGTTATGCAATGAAAAAATCTCATCGATGAAACTGTCAAAAATAAAGCAACACTTCGACACATGCCAGGCTACATTTGCATCGAAATATCCAGCTTGGAAAAGCAGGAAGAAATTCTGACTTATTATACTCAGCAGTTGTTGGTCTTACTTAAAATTCACGCATTTAGTTGTATTCAGTGTTAAAAATATAGTATGGCTCTCACAGAAATACATTTTAAAACATGTGGCTTTCATGGCTCTCTCAGCCAAAAAGGTTCCCGACCCCTAATTTATAATAATTTACATTTACATTTACGGCATTTAGCAGACGCCCTTATCCAGAGCGACTTACAAAAAGTGCTTCATTGTTTTACTCAGAACAAAATCTCTAGCTAGTTAGTTTAGGCTAAACCCAGGAAGAAACTTTAAGCAAAGATATTATTAGATACAGTCAGTATGGACGCCTAGATATACTCAAATATATACTGAAAAAACCCTACTTAAAAGATAAAAGCAAGAAAAGTCATTACAGTGATAATGATATCCACATTTCACAATATGTTTTAATGCCATGGGGGGAAAGTCATTGGGCACTCCCCCACCAACAGCACTGTGATTGGGTGCTCCCCCACCAACAGCACTGTGATTGGGCGCTCCGCCACCAACAGCACTGTTGATTGGGTGCTCCCTCACCAACAACATTGAAATTGAACATTTCTAAATTATATCACTTCTGAAATAATACAGAAGTGATGACAATTACAATAAAGTTTTTACAAGTATCAACACAGTTAAACCAATTGTTTTGAAAAAAATATTTATCATTCGATATCTCACTCCATACTTTTTTCTGCTGTCTAGTTCACTTTCCTACTGGGGTTACTGTCATGAGTGTACTGGTTGCAATGCTTGTGTTGTGAGTTTTGTGAGTTATCATTTAACGGCGATAGGAATTAATCAGTGTATGGCAATGTTATAGATACAAGGCCGGTTGAAGAAGAAAGTGCTTGTAACTCTTTGGTGTAGTGAATCTTAAATAGTGAGTCTTTAATATAAAAACAAAATTCCATCTGCTGTGTTGGAATTGAGACCAAATCTCTTTTTGCTCTGTAAGTTAGAATATATACCCAGTTGGGGAGGTAATATATACCCAGACAGCAATCACTGATAAAGATTTATGTACAACAATAGGAAGACAGACATATATTTCTTTCAGTATTGATGTAGACCTTGTGCTCACTTCTACAGTAGCAGTGGCGGCATACTGAATACTTCACCTCTCACTGTTTACAAGCTTACACACATTTTACAGTTCTGAGGAAATACTGCACTGCTGCTATATCTGTGGAATAAGAGTTGGGATTAGTGAATGATCAGAGGATTAGAGTTACTGAATGATCAGAGGGTTAGGGTTAGTGACTGATCAGAATATTAGGGTTAATGAGTTATCAGAGGATTAGGATTCGTGAATTATCAGAGGGGTAGAGTTAGTGAATGATCAGAGGCATAGTATCTGAATGCAAAACTATTTTTTACAGAGCAATTATGTTTTTTGAGTGGTGGATAAATGACATGTCTCATAACCTGATATTTGTGCATTGTGTTGATCTACACTGATCTATATTGATAGCATTCTGTCTGATTATGGTTTATCCATTTTAATATGTATTGTAATTGATTAGCATGAAAATAATGGTAACAATTTGATGCTTCTAATTCAATTCTGCAGTGGCGTAACCATTAAGATGATAAAGGGACGGAATCCCAAACAGTATGCTGAAAAGTCAAGCAGTGAAGAGATAAGCTACATGGCAGCGAGAAGAGGCTAACTTCACAACCAATTCTTAAGCATTTCCTCTGAGAGTCCTGGCAATGTTGAGCAGTCCACTCGTTTCAGATCTTCTAAACTGGTAATTGCTGTGCAAAGACAGGATAGAATGTAACGCAACTACTGACAAACAACAGAGTTTGTACTCTTGAAGAGGACAATTATCCAAAAGCTCCTCTTGGTGTCCCGATACAGCCCCGGACCCTTCCCTTCGGGCGTGTGTTAACATGGTCTGAGTCCTTATAGGTACTTGTCACGGTGAGGGAGCTGGCTGTCTACCAGAGGGCGCGTGCCCAGCCTGTGAGAACTGTGTGATCCTGTGTGCAGGATCACACGTCACGCACCACCACGCCTACTAGAGCCACACCACTCCCTCGGTCACAATCACCATCATATTGAACACCTGTTTTCCTTTGTGCACTTACCCTCTTAAGCCCACAGGTTGTGTCATTCAGTGCTGCACATTCTCTGCTACCAAGCCCTGAGTGGAAGCCTACCTGTTCTTCGCCGCATCCTATGTGCCTCCCTGAACGACTCCCGTTACTACTAAAGAAGCCTTTCCGTATTGCTATTCTGTTTGCATCAGTGCCTGAGCCTTTCTGTTACCATTATTATTATGGAGAATAAAGATTTGACTTCGACACCCTTGCCTCCTGCTGACGTCAATCCACCGTTACAGTACCTCTGTGGGTGTGGTTGTTTATGTGTGTGTTCATTCGTCTTGTTAGTTTAATGTGCTGCATGCGGTGCTTGTTATGTTACATGTATATATGGTGTGTGTTCGTCTCATCCTGTGCTCGTTTTTGATGCTACAGGTCAGTCCATGTTACATGTTCCTGCTGAGCGCTAAAGCGCTTTATTCAGCATTCACTAATAAACTTCCATGTTTCATGCAACTCGTCTCCGCATCCTCGAATTCCTCGCCGATGTTACACTTGGTATACACACACATGCATAGACACACAACACTTGGGTCCTGTATTGCATCTGTTATGCAGTACACATCGGTATCTGCCAGCAGTAAAGCAAGATGTTTTTCAGACACAAAATAAACCTTGGAATTTTGGTGAATAAGCATTAGTTTAATTCTATCAATCTGCAAACCATAATTATTGCTCAGAAGTACAATCATGCCTTCTTTATACTTGGTTCCTTTATACTCTGAGTACTCCCTTTACTGTTTGAAAAATTACTGATTTTCTGATCATTTCAATATAATCATCAGCAGAGAATTCAGAGCCTTTGTCAACTTGAACACATAGCTGAAACAAGTTTCCAGCACTTAAATAGGTCAGAAAAAGCTAGTGTCTCTCAGAAAGTGTTGCACACAAGTTCTTGAGTTTGCGTACTTTTTTTGTACACTGCTTATATGTATATGTATGCTTTCTCAAACCGCAGGGTCCAGAGACGAATGAGTGCATGGAAATATTTCAGCTGATGGAAAACGGAGTCAAATTTGATTCCACACACACCACTGTCACAAGTCCCTGATGTTTTGGTACGACACTCTATTTTGTTTAATGCCTTTCTCTATAGGTGTAGAGTGGAATGTGTCCCTATCTATATCACAGTACCTGCATAAGCATAAGCTCAGACTGAAGTTCTCCACAAAACCTCCAATAGTGTGGAATTCCAGGCAATAATTGCAACCTACAATTGCAAGCAATAAAAACTTTATAAATGTTTATCAGATAAACATCTTGTAGACAGAAGAGAGAAAAACACAACTACTAAATGGACAACTACCTACAGCAAAGGTGCATGCATGTTGCCCACAGTAAGCCTAAAAAGACCCCAATGCCACCCCCCGCCCCCCCCCCCCCCCCACCCAGAGCTTTTACTGCACAAGAAAAGCCAGCTTTAAATTCACCTACAAGAGATTTTCTTGCATATTGTATTCTATTTCATCACTAATGTTTAACTGTTTTTTCTTTCATGTAAGTGGCCTTGGATATCATGTCTACAGGCTAAATGAGAGATTCATTGAAAATTACATTTTGCTGTGTCTAGCCAGTAGGGGGTGGTGTGTCACAGACATTAACTGCATTTTACATTGCGCTGTGTCTAGCCAGTAGGGGGTGGCATGTCACAGACATTAACTCGATTTTAAATTGTGTTGTGTCTAGTATGTTATTGTGATAATTTTGCTACATCATGGAAATGTCAGTTTGCTTGACGAAAAGACATTTCTATCTATCTATCTATCTATCTATCTATCTATCTATCTATCTATCTATCTATCTATCTATCTATCTATCTATCTATCTATCTATTTATCTATCTATCTATCTATCTATCTATCTATCTATCTATCTATCTATCTATCTATCTATCTATCTATCTATCTATCTATCTGTCTATGTCTGTCTGTGTGTTTGTCTGCGTTAAATGCGGATAATATGTGTCATTTTAGTACTCAGTGATGCTGCCTCGATGCAGCTAGAATGAGTTTGGCAGGATCGCAGGAAATACGTGTGTGAATAGTGAAATAAAACATTGTGTTTTCAGCTTGACGACATTTATACTCTGTAACTCATCTGTGTTTAAAATGTTATCCCTGTTTACCTATGTTATCATCATCATAATTTATCATCTGTATTCTGTGATCTCGTCTATAAAGCTTAGGTATTGTGTCAGCCATTTGTATCAGTACTTTGTCCCAGTGTTCATTCTCAAAATAAGGAACTGCATGTCACTGCACAGCACAGGGCTACAGTAGTGCAGTTTGAAACACTGATGCATTGCTGTCTTCGTTGCAACAAATTTCAGCAGTTCTAAACACTGATTATGTTAACAGAAACGGCAGTAAAACCCAACTCTCATCCCTGCTTTTGCGACATACAGTCCGCCCCACAACTGTCTGTGACATTGTCAGACAAAATGCGTCATGTCAGTTACATACTATTTCTTCATGGTGCTCGTGTTGTTTTCATGGCATGTGGTACTCTGGAAAACACTAGTACGCTCTAGGCAAAAAGACTTAGGGTTAGAGTTAGTAAATGATGGAAGACAAATAAATATGCACTTTTGGTGCCCAGAAATAATCCTTCAATAATAACTTATTGCCAAGATGAGCTTGACCTATTTTATCGATTATTCCGTGTGTATTTTATTTTTCATTCAGCCATGAAACATTTCTTAAAATGCACAGACCCATGCAAGAGCAGCAATTATATATTTACTCGTTCGAACACACGCCCTCCCAACCTTTCTGCAATGAGAAATTAAATGGCAATTTAACCCCAACAGGGATATGCATTTCTGCTACATTTTTAAAACATGGAGAAAGTGTGAACTGCATCGGTACGCTAAACTCTCTCTCTCGCCCACTCTCGCAATTGTAAGAGCAAGAGCAAGAGGTCACCTAGCCGTAGTTAAACTGTACAGCTAAAAGACCAGTGGAGGAGTCACGCGCTTTCTGTGGTATTTAAAAATACACCAGTTTACACAAGTGCGTTTGACGTCACTCGTCAGGGCATTTCTCAGTGTCTTAGCTGCAGGGTCTGAAGATGCACCAATTGCCTCCAAACTCTTGGCCCTAATCATCATGTTAACGAAAAAGGTTCTAATTCTTCAGCACCTGATTCGTGCTCTTCCTGTTCTCTTGTTAATACACGCCTACTCATTATTTTATCGCTTTGCCTCCAGAATAATATGATTTTATATCTTCTACTGTATATGAGTTGCTTTAAGCAGTGGTAAGGTCTTGGCCTTATATTCAGAGATACGAACCTTTCTTGAAAAGATCGGATTACCTAACAGCTCCCCTTCAAGCTCCTGTGTCAACAGAATCTGCAGACATCTGGCTGTTTATTATTTACGAAAATTTCAACGTAATCTACATCTAGATCATCTACATTAAAACGACGGCAGAAGTGGAGCACCTTTCATGAACTCTTGTATATTTGAAGTACATTTGTCTCAGATGAAAGAATGTACAAGCTTGCTTTTTTAATGTTCAGGTCACAAGGAACAGCACGGACTTTTTTGTGTCAGAAAGTACTTAGCAATACAGCATATAGCAGACAATTTGTATGAACAAAAGCAGTCACACTTACAAAGCCCGAACATAGATTTCAAACACGAAAAGGAGGTCATTGCTTGAGAGTCTGCTCCTTTACCATTTAAAGCGGTGGATAAGTGCACTGTGGCCCACGATACAGTGTTTTACACTGAACAGCTTGCAGATTATTTCAAACTGAACAGCTTGTCACAACTAATACACAGGATGCGTTTATTTCAAACTCGATTTGTCCGGTTCTACAGTGAATGCAGTATGTGGCGCGTTAGCGCGCACACGCCGCGCGCCACAACAAGGAGGTGTTTTGACAAGGTATCAGTCTGATGCGCTGAGCAGTTCGGGTGCGTTCAGGCTGTCGTGAGCTATGGAGCTTGAACGACAGAAGAGCTCATTGATTATGTTTTCAGCAGCCCCAGTTAGTGCTGGATGTGGCAGATTTATTTGAAAGACAACTTTATTTGCAAATTTAAATTCAGCAGTTCTGCGTGAGCGGAGTAGCCTATAACGGTCAACGGAAAGCATCGGTTAGTCTGCTGGGAAACAGACTGCTTTAATGCAGAAGTTTGACTTCGTTTGTATGTGTATATTTTACTGGTTGTGTGACTTCGAGCATGTTGGACGGAGCTCGTCAGATGGGCCACACGGTTGGGTTTAATGCACGTTTTAAAAGTAGAACAGCTGAATCGACTCTTTTCAAGGATGCCGATGAAGAGTCTGTTGCAGCGACTCCACAGAGCTGAACACCTCGAACATCGCTCGCGAGCAAAGAAGAGTTATCGTTGTTGATAAATTGTTGTTGACCAGATGCGATCGAGTTTGATCGTTGGACGTTTAACCAAACTGGATTATCTTCATTGTCTGCGTCACTGGCGTGCTCCACATAAGTTGCAGCAAACAGTTTAACGATCTATGTACTGAGGAGTTGAGCAAAGCGGGACCGGACTGCGACAGCACCTGTGGTGAGCATCCCAATAATTCAGTAATATTTTAACAGTATACATACATATCTGGCCGTGGATAAATATTGCTTTAGAAAAAGGCAGTATTTCAGCCATTAGGAAGGATTATTTATAATGCGATTTTTAGACCTAATCAATGCTATTACCGGAATTCTTGGAAGAAAAACTTATTGGTGAAATGAAATGGTTTACAGTCAGCCCTGGTAAAAGGCTAAGCTCGTGTGTAAGTGGGTCAGAATTACTGTGTGCTGCTTCACGAGACCACCGCGTATTTAAGGAATGCCCAGCGCACTACAAATCCGTGTCTGGTACAGTGCGGTCCACGAGCGCGCCGGACAGACAGGCGCTGTAACTTGCTGTAATGCATTGGTGCTCGTATTTAGTTACGTGCTAACACCCCAAAGTCGAATGAGCATGGAGCTTATTCGTAGGACCTAAATAAACACTACAAAACATTTTCTCTTTGTATATTTACTAACCTATTATGATCAACTAGTGATATCTGTTGGAACCTAATGTAAATTTGCTTATAATTTTCCTAGGATCCATCCATGCCACTAACATCCCCTCTCTTACTGTTGGATCTCAATCACTAAACCAAAGGAAAAATACAGTTTGACATCAGAGCTCCACCTGTGCGAACACAGGTTCCCACGTGAGTGCTGGTGTCTCATTGCTTCGTTCATCATGGGCACCATACTGTCCCTTTCTCCGGGTCCTCGGAAACCTGGTTACTATGACAGCCAGCCAGGCTCTCTCAGCCACTACCCGAGTTTGAGCACTCGTTCTCTAAACACGCAGAAGGAACGCGGCTTGAAACGCGGCCCCGCCGTCTTTCTGCCTGCGCTCACTTGGAAGCGGCTGGTGGCCTCCACGAAGAAACGGGGCAGCTCCAAGAAAGGGAATCCCAGTGGCCAGGGGTCATCCGGACTGCCACCAAACAATAACAACAATGTCTACCAGAAGGACCCAGTGCTGCACCTCAACCAAGAGAATGTGAAGAAATCCCTCTCGTGTGCAAACCTGTCCAGCTATGACAGCCTGGGCACAGGGCTCTCCCTGGGCTACAGTAAAGCCCAGCCCCTTACCTCAGGGCTCAAGGCTGCTCATGGCACCTGCCCGCCATCACCGAAGCGCGTCATTGTCCAGGCGTCCACAAGCGAGCTGCTGCGCTGCTTAGGGGAGTTCCTGTGCGGCCGCTGCTACCGCCTCAAGCACCTCTCCCCCGCTGACCCGGTCCTATGGCTGCGCGCCGTCGACCGCTCACTCCTCCTCCAGGGCTGGCAGGACCAGGCCTTTGTTACACCAGCCAACGTCGTCTTCGTCTACATGCTGTGCCGCGACGTGGTGGACGGTGAGCGCGTGTCCTCTGAACATGAGCTCCAGGCCATTCTCCTCACCTGCCTCTACCTGTCCTACTCCTACATGGGTAATGAGATCTCCTACCCACTCAAGCCCTTCCTGGTGGAGGTGACCAAGGAAGCATTCTGGGACCGCTGCCTAGCCATCATTGACGCCACAAGCTCAAAGATGCTCCGCATCAATGCCGACCCACACTTCTTCACGCAGGTGTTCGCAGAGCTGAAAAGTGAAGGTGGCTGTGGCCTGCAGGACTACACCCACCTGCTGGAGCGGTGAGCAGGCCAACGTGCATCCCTGCACCATCGTACCTCCCACAGAATGCCTGTCTCCCTCCACGTGTCCTGTCCTGTAAAATCAGTATTTCTCTATACCTCAGCGGGGTAAAGATCTGTAAAGCCACTGCGTCACTAAGACCATTGCGTCACTATTTGATCCCAGTCCTTGATATTGTGATGAAATTTGATGAAAACTGGATTGTCAAGAATCTGGCTTTTGACCAGGTGTGAGATTTAAAGCAGACGGAAGGTGCCTTGGAAGTGGAGTGTGTTGATGACTTTTGCAAGTCCATCTGCATTTGTACAGTAATTCAAGATTCAACATGGACTTCACATCGCAAGATGCAGCCAATTGACTCTAGGTCAATGGAGCTCTAAGTGGTTTGTGCTGAGCATGAGTCTTGTAACAGCTTGGCATTGCTGATGACGACAATGTCCATTTCCTATTCATGAAAAATCATACTGATAGTATAGGAAAAGCTTAGGATTGGAGGCAAATTGTCTGACGTTTAGAATAATCTATTTACTTATCTTTGACACAAGAAATGAGACAAAATGTACTTGCCTTCTGAGCCTAGTAAAACTGCCCAAAAGACACGGGACAAGACACAACTTGTCTATGTGTTTTTAAGGCACAAAATCTGAATGGCACACACCTGACATTACTTGAATGATGAGTAGTCCTTAGGATGCTCTCCATCTTAACATATGCCCTGTCGTAAGGGAGATGGTAGATTAGTTCATTCATTAGTTGAGCAGAATAGCAGCAGGCTCCATCCTCCCAAAAATGAAAATGATAAATCTGTTTTAAGGGACCATTTCACGTCAGATGAGTCATGCAGCCCCTGAGGACCGTGCTCTATTCCTGGGGGAGAATGGGCCAGACGCATAAGGGTTTCCCCTGTAGAGAGCACTCTACACAAAATGGGTATTCACCCCTTGCTTTCTTCTTCTACACCACAACAGTAAAGAACAAATTGCATGAGAAAATGGTTCATTCCCTAACAGCCAGTGAAGTGACAACGTGAGTGTGTATAACGACGTGAGTGTGGCTAAGCTTTTGTAGATTCTGTTATTTGTTAAGCCATATTTGCCAGGAAGCGGTTTGGCGCTTTGAATTATCTCTGCAGCAGAAAACTGTTTCCCCATAGGGAAAAATGTGGAAGCAGTGTATGTGTGTTTGTATAGGCCTCTGGCTGCAGTGGTGTTAATGAGCTTTACAGGATATTTACACCCACCTACCAACACATACATGTATGCACACTCACACACTCTGAGATATGAAACCAACACACCCACACACACCACATAGTTGCTGCTCTTGCATGGGTAGTTGCATCTGCTGCATGTGTTCCCTACATGACCTCTTCTGGGGCAGCACTGCTGAGAGGTCGTGTGTGTGTGTCTGAGTAAAGTGCGTGGCTGGGTGGAGTGTGTGGCTGCACGCTGGGCTTTAGTACACACACAGATTTGTTTCTTGTGTCCTTGAGTCAAGAATCCCAAACAGACTGCTTAGTTTTTTTGAATTTCCATGCAGTCATTTTGACATGGGTCCCACGTGTGTCCAGTTTTAGGACAAAGATAATCACCACATAAAGCAATGTGAATGGATAATGATGTAAAGAAAATAATGTGAAAAACACACTTAACTACACAAGGACTTCGACTCCTACACTGGTGGTCATTTCCTGTGTAGCATTTTAGAATGACACATAATCAGACATCAACATGAGATTCTAAAGCCCCCAAACTGGATTAAGGATAGCTTCCCCAGGGGGGATTGTGGGTAGCTGATCAGGTGTGGTTTTGTCAGGCTGGACGCGTGTGGCCAGCACCTGTTAATCTCATTGTGCCCAAGTGTTTTACAACAGTGGCAGAATTCTCCTCCCTGAGCTTTTCACAGCCACTGCTAATATCTCTCACTCTCAGATACACACACACACGGTGAACACACAAACACCAGCTCTTAGACACTGTTTTCAAGGAGCACGCACTGAAACGTGGCAACACACATGCACATGCCTGCATCTTTTGCCTCACAAACACACCCTAATACGGTGGTAATCCCATAATCCTTTTTCACTTAGTTGGCTGCAGAGAGATGAAAACATAGCCCTGCTGAGGTTTCAGTGCTTTTACACTTGTGGGTCAAAGTGTTAGCAGCCTTCTTATGCCCCCTGAAACCACGCCATGCCATAGCCATGCCCACAGCACAGCCGCGCCCCCTACACAGCCACACCTCCAGCACAGGCAGGGAACGTGTGTCAGGGAACTAGCTGCCTGTGATTATACAGGCTAAAAGTGAGCAGCTGACTGTGATTTAAACTGAAAACAGGTTTAATAAGAGTGCAGCGCTGCATGGCCACTCCAATACGGGGTGGCAGAAAACTGCAGTAGACAGTGTGACCACGTTTGGCTGTAGCGCTTATGCAGTCCCAGGTTGGGTACCGCTCGGCACGGTATATACAGGCAGTATGTGCATTGGAGGCGTTTGGTCATGCCCATGGGAGAGTGAGAGCTTGTTAAGGTGTTGTGATGATTCACACGTCTTTGTAGCTTGAGCAAATGTGCGCAGACCTCAGCATCTGTTTGCGTCTCTGATGTGTGTTGAAGTGTGTTTGCTGCTGTGGGGGTGAACGCTTTCAGCCCGGCCTGGGTTCACCATGCAGTCTTCTCCCCTTTCACATTCAGTCACTCTCTCTCTTTCTCTCTCTCTCTCTCTCTCTCTCTATACAAACACATCCCCCCTTGTCTCAGGCCTATTTAAATCGATACAATATCTCCCTCACTGTGCCGAGAGCACAAGCAGAGTGGTGTTGTCGCGTGTGTGACGAGGAGCAGGCCAGGGAAAGGTTCTCTGTCAGGACAGTGTGGCTCTCTGTTATGCTGACGCCCAACACCAGACTCAGTGTCAGGACACTCCTGCTTTCACTTGGGTTCTCGTGTCTGGTTAGCTTGGCCCTGAAGGTTTGGGCTGCTTTGCTTGCTGATTCTCTGGTAGTGTTTCTCCACCACGATGTAGTACACATCGATGAAAGGCTGGGGACCTTAGGGTGAAACAGTTATTATAGGGACAGGATGTGTGTGTGGTGCTGCATCATGGTAGACCCAAACAGTTTGCTCAGTATCTGCATGTTACTGGAGAGCTACTATTCTAAGACAGCAGTACCTCTACCAGGCACATACAGACACCAAACTGAGCCAAATATACACAAGTGAATAATAACTTCATGATCCATTTTCATGTGTAATTGAAAGCACGATACCAACTGGACTGTCTTCACCAATCATATTACTCTGAATTACTTTTTTTCCTCAGTTGCCAGCTAGTCAATCTTGGTGGGATTTAAAATGGTCCAATCAGACACTCTGAGAGAATGTACGTTGCCCTTCTAAAAGTGGATTAAAATGTTACAAAATGGTACCTGCCTCTATCAAACATAAGGAAAATCTATGAGATATAGATTTAGATTTAAACACTGTTTATAAAAAGACAAACTGTAGTGAAAGCTTCTAGCCACTGAAGATGTGGTCCAAAGCTAGAATGTTCTACTGGACAGTGAGCCGTTGACGGTCTTTATGTTGCTCCAGACTCCATGCCTCAGTGAGAGACTTTTTGAGCTGCTTCATAAGGTCAGATACATCATACTGTAAGGTGCCATTACTCTGTGAGTTGTGGTTTATCAATGTTTCCAATGCTGCTCAATATATATATATATATATATATATATATATATATATATATATATATATATATATATATATGGTGTGTGAGTGTGTATGTGTGTGACTGCGTGAGTGTGTGTGTGTAGAGCTAAAATAAAAGGATCCACCATGTAGAATCACTGAACAACTGAAAAGAAAACCTGAATAAAAATATGTAAATGTATATATGAACCCTGTATTGCTATATTGTTGGTGTGTATGACAACATAGTTTCTTTCAATTTTTCTATTTAATTGTTGTTACCATTAAATATAACAGGTTTATTCTTGGTTCTTGAAGAACTCATGTCAGCAGAATGTAGAGTGTACTGATGGCTCTGCTAGTTAACAGAGTTTATCTGTCATGTGGACTTCCACTGTGTGGGTTCCCTGGAGCAGGTGGATAAGCTGTGCTGGGAGCAGAGGTTTGAAATGAGGCTGGCAACACTGAAAGAGGAAGTGCCACGGATGGTGCACAGCTGAATTTTATGTCATGAACATATATATGCACACACATGCAATAAGACACACACACAAATAAGTACATCCTTAAGGGAGGATCTGACTAAAAAGCACAGAGATATACTTATAATGGACTGAAGGAACTACACCACATATGCAAATCTGACAGAATGGCTGACATTCAAACATAACCATTTCCCATATCTGAGGATCCTGCATGCAAAACCCAATTCCAAACCCATGTATTTTTGAATGCTGAAAGTACTGTGGTTTGGGTCGCTGCTAGAAGATGTTCTCACAACGTAGCCAATGATGTAGCCTTTGAAATTATGTTCATGTCCAGCCACTGAGATGTTCAGAAAGCTGTAGCAAAGTGGACCCTACCAAGTCTTTGGGGAAAAGGGAGGCCTTAGTGCAGAGGGAGAAAACCTTCTTTTATTCCTGACGGGTGGAACATCTGATAGCCTGCTATCACTCTGTTGTGCAGCGTACCACACAGGTGGCTTTAATGACAGCAGACGGAGACTACGTTCCCACCAGCCTCACCCTCTCTTCTAAAACCACCTCTTGTCTCCGACATTAGCTGGGCAATGCTGTCACTTTGGGGAAAACTTGAGGAGTTCAAAAATTTGAGGAGTTGTTATTATGATGGTAGAATTTGTTTTTGTGCATTATTTAATAAAAGTCTCAGTTGACAGTTTCTCACTTTTAAATTTGGGAGGAGATTAAAGACACAGCACCAGGTCAGCAGACAAGCAATTGTTCAGTTTTTGCTCACTTATTAGACAAGAGTGCCAAATTAGCAAGTTCCTCATCTCTGCCAGCACCGTGAGTTTGTGGGAATTTATATTCAGTCTAACAAGATACTTGATGAGTGTGAATGCCTTATTTGAAATATAAGTGCACAAAGTATTAAGACTATACTATTAAAGTTTTAAAGACTATACTATTAAAGTATTATACTATTCAGTTTAGCTAAGATCCAGCAATAATAGTGAGGGTAACTATTGCACATAGAGTTGACCCTAAAAAAAACATCTTTATCATGTCAATATTCTCAGTGAGGACAAATCAGCAATATCTGACAATGTTTCTCAGTTCTTATGTAAAAATAGGCCCTCTGATAACACAGTCGACAAGTCGACAGTGCAAAGCCAACCAATAACGTTTTTGTGAGTTTTTATTTTCTTAGTATTGTGAAATATTCTGTTTTGTAATACAATGTTGTATGTTTTTGGTTGGGGGGAGGGAGTTTGGTCTGGTAAGACCCAAATGGCCTTCTTGACCTGGGCAGGTTGCAGCTGTGTACTTGTTGGTCTGGGTTTTTGTCGGTCTGGGTCCTAATTCGAAGCCCTTCTGTCTTCATCCCCAGCCCAGTTTGTGTGAGACACACACACACACACACACAAATGTAGCAATCACAGCTATTGTGCCACTGCTACAGGCAGATATACACACAACCAGTTTGGCGGTCTTACAGCGTCACTGTAAATCGACATGGGACATAAAAGTGTCTGGATGTGGTGGGGATGCGGTCCTCCCCTACTGCACCCCAAACTCCCAACTCCCCACCCCCAACCCACCGGATGCACATGGCCCTTTGGTTTAATGTGCTTTGGATCTAAACAAATCCCTCTTTCAGTAATCAACACCCCATTGTTCTCAAGGGGGTGTGCTTGTGGCATTAATGGGGCTTTGCCTTCAGCATTCTCTAAGGGTTAAAATACTGTATGTGTGTGTGCGCAGAAGTTTGGTCGCCTCAGAGAGGATGTCTGCTAAGAGCTGCCTCCACTTTCACTTCTGCTTTTTCACTGGTGAACGGTTCTCCCTGTCTTATGTTCCATTGTTTCCTGTTATCACTTCCTATCAAGACCTCTTACAATCCAGGTTTGTTTTATGAAACATCATCAGACAATTTTGGAAGTGATTTGGACAGACAAGATCTACAAAAAACAAGTCTCATTTGGTAATAACAGAAGACCAAACTATTAGATTGATATAAAAATTTTGTTCTCAACAACACTGTCTGTCGGTGATACCACCAGGGGCAGCTTTCTCTTCCTGCCAGAGACAGAAAACCACACAGCAGCAAAACCTGTACCACCTACAGATGTCCACCTGAAAAATGTTTCCCAGCTGAGCAGGGACAGGTGTAGCTTTACCATGAAAAAAGCCTGGGAATGAAACCTTGTTCTTAGTGTCCATTCTCCTTCTGGTCAAACCAGCAAAACATAGACAGCGTGAGTCAGACATATGGTTTTTGGGGAGATATGTGACCAAGGTCAAAATTCTGAACCCTCTCATTTAGAAAGGGGAAGGAGGAGGGTGTGTCTGGAAGACAAGAGGGATAAAAAAAGCAGGAGAGATAGCAAGAGAGAGAGAGAGAGTGACAGTGCCAGAGAAGTGTGTGTGTGTGGGGGGTGGGGTGGGGTGGGGTGGGGTGGGGGGGTGGCGCTGTACAGATGGCCAGGCGTTCTCCTCTAAATAAATTGCCTCCTCCTTGCCTTTTCTCTGATGGTCACAAATTATCTGAATGGCCTGTGTGCCAGTCATCCTCCTTCTGTCCAGTATGCTGAGAGTAAGTTCCTCTAAAGCTTTGTGAGCTTTGTGAACATTTAGCTGAACATTTTTCACTCACTCACCACTTCCTGATTGGCCAATACCCTCTGTTGTGTTAGCATGTCAGTGCAGTTGCACTGCGATCTTCTGCCAGACAGAAAGCTGACTCATACTCTGAGTCGTGGAGCTCACTGCGTCAGATGTCTCCAGTGGGGTCCGGAGGCCCTGGCGTGCACAAAAACATCAGGGCAGAGGAGATCCTGCACTTGCATCCTGCCAGACATGCAGTCATTTCATTCTGAAGCTGCAGTTTAGGGTCCTATTACACTAGGAAACGATGACTGGACATTTAAAGGGTTGATGGTGGATGGTCAGCATTAATTTGAGCTTTAACTTAGATCTTTACTGAGTGAATCACAAACCTCACACACACATAAGTCATTTTTACCCCAGACCTCCACAGGTTCAAATTGACTTTTTGCAAACTCTGGATGGTTGGGTCTTATGGCATATCTGCACATTGTTACCCTCTGAGGACATACAGATGTGTGTGAAGGATTATTTGCTTTATAGTGTCCTCACACATCCTCATACATCCTTGGGCATACTCAGACATACTCAGACATACTCAGACATCCCTCTGCCTGACATCATGATTATAAGTATGCTTCTCTCACCCACTACTCCTCCTATGGCTCTCCTGTGGCTGACCAATGCATCTCTGTTCCCTAACAATGTACGAATGCCACATCCTTACAAAAATATATATGCTATAACAAACGCTATTTTATAAACATTATTAATGAATGTCAGTATTAACTGAGTAGTTTGCTTGATCAATAGACAAAAAGCAAAGATGCCTTTCACATAGTTTAAATATGCTCTGCAGCAAAAATAAATAATACTAAATTGTATTGTAGGTACTGAAATAGTTTGGCAAATACAGAACAAGGAATAGCTGAAAAAGGACCATTCTTTCACTGAACTGATAGTGAGCTGCACAGCTGTGTGCAGCCTCTGTGAGTTTCCCAAGAGAACAAGGAACCAGTTATCAAGCAGAAGACAGGCCTGTCACTAAGCACACCGTGTGATTGGGTATGCTGTCACGTGTATGATCAAGCCAATTAGAGGAGAGATTCCCAGAAATGAATGAGTAATTGTTGAAGCTTTGACAGAAAATCTCTCTTGATTGGAGGGATGGAAACTGACAATGACTTTGATTGGTTAAAAGCTGAATTGGCTATTAGAGCTGCTGCTTCAGGAAAGGAAATTTTAAACAAGTTCAGCTGACCATGAGAACATGAAATTAGTGTACTTGGTTACATTAAAGTACATTATTAACAGAAACTATTCATACTCCGTGTGAATTGAATCCTATCATGTTAAATCAAAATAAGTTAAACAGCATACAAAAATAAATCAAAGTCTTGCTATTGATGACATATTTTAAAAATGCATAAAACATTGTCAAGAGGGTCAGAGTGAAAGTGCCTGAAGTAAGTGTGTGGTGGACCCCAGCAGGGCCAGATATAGATCAGCCATGGCTACAAAGCCCAGGATCACAACAACAACTAAATTCTAAAATCTCAATCTGAAACCAGCAGTCACCTTTAAGGTTAATTTGGAAGCAGAATACAATGGTTTTGATGAGAAACTCCAAATCAAATTCCAGTCATGCAGGCCCGAGGCCAGAGCTTCAAAAGAGCTTCACTTTGCAGAGGAACTCAGTTTCTCAGTGTATGGGAGGCCGGAGGCGGGCACTGTTGCCAACGAGATATTTATTTCTTATTTGCACACTTGAATTAGATTGTAGGTGGAAATGAACTATGATGCACTCTGGCCTGGAGGGACCGTTATATGAGCCAACAAAGGGAAGATGACAATGCAATTTTTCTGTGACTGCTTATTCTCAAATGACCTCACAGATCAAATGTCCAGTATCTAAAAGCACAGTGTCTGTAGAGGCACCAGGAAATGGAAGTGGAACAGGAGCTGCGCGTGGGCCAGAAGAGAGGTATCCACTGGAACCACACAGAGTACAGATACGAACCAAAACTACAGAAGGAGACTAGCATAAGAATAAATAAAACGAACAATAGAATAAACAACAAAAAGTCAATTAATTACAAAGACGTTCAATTCATTACAAAGACGTTCAATTCATTAAAAAATATTTAATATTAAAAGATTAAAATTGTTATTACATCAAAGGATGTGGTGGGGGGAATTAGATTAGATCCACTAACCAACCAGCAAACACGCACAGTAAGAAAGCTATGGTGAAGACACAAACACACACACACACACACACACAAAATGTCAGTATAAATAATAGGGACGGGCTTTGCAGTAGCAGTCAGGACAAACAGCACAGGCAGGGATGAAGACAGCTTGTCTCTGCTGAATACCATCAGTACTGACAAACTCACACACACACACACGCGCGTGTGCACACACACACACACACACACAATCAAACACACATAAACACTTACTATAACTAGTACTACTCCAGAAACACAAACATGTACAACAACACCCTTACACAACACAACTGTACATATGCCTGTAGAAACCATGCGCTCGTATCTTTATTTCTCTCCTCTAAATGGCTAAATGAAAACCTCAAATGAAAATGTAACATTATTTAATGATCTCTGTTCAACTGTTCAAAGCTGTGCAAAAGCAGTGGACCTGTAATGAACCCTGATCATCGTTTAGGCCTACTGTATATAAATACTGTACATACAGAGATTGCCTTACATTGGTGTAGCCATAACTCCGATCATATCATAGAAAGCACTACAATCTGGTTTCCTATGATGCTGCTTTAAATAGACAAGTACAGGTGGAGCACGAAAGCCAATGACACTGCAGAATCTTTGTGGAAGAGAAAACCATCATATGAAAATACTCTTGGTAACATCTCCAGAAGCAAAATGAACATATAAGGTAAAACAAGACCACAATAATATTCATAAATGGGCATTTACAACATATTCTTGCACTGTGCCTCTTGTAAAAAAGTTCTAGATGATTGGATTTCACTTGAAAATTATAAAAAATATTCAACTTGACAAACACTAATAAAAAAAAACAAACAAAAAAAACTTAGACTTAGACTGAAGGGTCAGAAGATTAAAAAGATTAAGGAATAATAAGGAATTATTATTCCATTGCTGATGTAAATTGGCTATGTAAATCATACATCATGGTCTCCTTCCCACTGTCCAGCATGGGTGGTGGTGGTAGTGGGGTGGGGGGCAGTGGTGTTCTACTGGGGGGGGATCAGTAGGGTGAAACCTCCTCCACGACTCTTCTTATAATCAGCCATGACTTGGCCAGCTCTCGACTCTACGGTGATGGTCTTGGGCTTCCCGCTGAAGTGCACCTGGATCCCAGTGGAGCACACCTTGACTGGCAGGGACGTTCTCCTCAGTCTGCAATACACACACACACACACACACACACACACGCAAACACATATACACACAATTTAATTAAGACGTTGAAACAAGCTTCCTGACAACAAACATTTCATCAAAATATTGAAGGTTACACAGTTGGTCTCCCCCTCCATCTTGATCTCTCGAGCTCTCAAATGTAAAGTACCTAGTTCACACAAACAGTGTGAATCTCCACACTGTGGCTACATACAGGGGTGATGCTTGCACTGAGAAACAGATGCTTGCACTGAGAAATCTTTCACAGGGGGTGGAACTGATGTTCCAAATGTAACCACCATCCTGGTGTTGCACCATACTGCCAGCAGGGGCAGCATCTAGAGTACTCCCTCCTGTACTACAGCAGACCCCTACACTCTGCCGTGGAAAAAGCACAGGATATCGTTTCACATTCTTAAAAAGATAAAAGCTACACACTCAGATGCAAAGCACATTGTTTATTGAGAATAATTGCATCCAACCACAGGGGATTTGTTCATTTCCCAAAGCACTGTAGGCCTGAGATGAACTTGTGCATCGTAGCTAGCTAGCTAGCAAGCATGACATGCTGAAAGAGTCATTAGTTACTGGTGTACATGTACTGCCAACCTTTGTGGAGATAGATATTGTGCAGCTGCTGACAACATATTACAGTGCTCTATATTACTGTATTATTTGTATGTAGGTATATTGCATTGTCTCTCCTCTTCTTCTTCTTCTTCTTTTTAGAGCTTATTTCATGGGGAGAAAGGAATCTCCCTGGATTTTTCACCATGCTACACCAGCTTTGAAAACTCTTTGAAAACTCTTTTTTTGAATACTGTTTGTCACATACAGTCACTTCTGATCATGATTACAAAATCTGCTGTATTATATTCTTTATACTACAGTTTCTAATAATTTGTCTGTAAGGGAGATTCGCAAGCTGTAGTGTATTGTGGGTGTGTGATTGTTTGAATGTGCTAGAAAGAGAGAGAGGTCAGACTGGTATATGCTCTGGCAAAGACTGAGAAATGTTACAGCAGCTGAAATATGGTTCAGTACTAAAGATTTCTGTTGTTAAGGAGAGAGAGGGAGAGAAAATAAAGAGCAGGAGAGGGAACGATCCAGAGAGAGACGTTTCCATGACATTACTCAGATGCATACACACACACACACACACACACACGTTACTGCGTAACTAGGTTTCATTTTGGGGAACTGCTGTAGTGTGCTTTCAGTTACAGAAATACAGTTCTTGGTAGCTAACAGGTGGAGAAGATGCTAACTTTGATACACACAATATCCATCTCTTCATATAGTCAAGCCATTTAAAATGACGCATCCCACCAGTGTGTGTGTGTGTGTGTGCATGTGTGTATGTACAGACAAGTATTATGTAAGTGGTTCACATGCTGTAAATTGGGGCTGAATATGTCCCATTTGAAATTTGAAAATAATGTAGTTAATGTAGTTAAATTAAATTTTACTACACTAGCATGTATTAAATATTTGTGACTGTAATGACTTTTCTTGCTTTTATCTGTTAAGTAGGGTTTTCTCAGTATATATTTGAGTATATCTAGGCGTCCATACTGACTGTATCTAATAATATCTTTGCTTAAAGTTTCTTCCTGATTTTAGCCTATACTAACTAGCTAGAGATTTTGTTCTGAGTAAAACAATGAAGCACTTTTTGTAAGTCGCTCTGGATAAGGGCGTCTGCTAAATGCCGTAAATGTAAATGTAAATGTAAATGTAAATGTGCCATGTAGGTCAGAAAAGATGTCAGCCTGTGTCCCCATTCCCTAAAAGCACTAATCTCACTCCTTTTCACTAGATACTGGAGAAAAACTAATTTGATCAGCACTGTAAAGAATGGAAGGAATGGTGATTTGGGACACAGCCTGCAGAAGAACCATGTATTCACCCAGGCAGCACTCCCAGACTCTGCTGTCTCCGCCCCCTTTTAATCCACCCCCTCAGAGAGTTGGTCAGGTGTTCTACCTCAGCCCCTGTGACACATGAACTGCAGTACGCCTTCCTAAAAACACAAACAACTCCATCCCATCATGCCTTTCTCAGCTATCTCATCCCCTCCTCTGGTGATCCTGCTTAGAAACCCAAGGTCACACCCGCCTCATCTTGTCCGTCCTCCCGCCCTTCTGCCTAACTTCTCCCATAAACTTACATCATTGGATGCCAGTTGCTGGGCGTGACACTCCCAAGTCACGAAGTCACCCGCCCCCCACACAGTTGTATTCATGGTGTCAGGGCTTGTTTTATGATGGGCTGTTTATCCTGTAAGTCTCCGTGTTCAATGTCTTCCCTCTTCTGACCTGCTTTTGCTTGTTTGCCTCACAGAGGATTCTGGGATATTGCTGCTCCCTAGACAATGAGAGGCCACTAAAACCATGCTCACCAGTGTGGAAACCACACAGACAGAACTGGGACGCAACAACAGCTCCTTAAGGTGTTGGGTTGGCCCCGCCCTCTGGTGTTCCTGCTTCCTCGCCCTCCCCCCCTTTCTCCCTCTCTTCCATGTCATGCTTATTTGCTATGCTTGATTAGATGCCTCTTGAGTATAGTATTGTAGGTTTTTGCTGCCTGAGCTTGGCAAACAGTGCAGCAGCTTTAGCAAGAGCCTTCCACACTGCTGCCACACAGCTGCCACACTGCAATCATGCTCCTGCCTTGTTCATAGGCGTTAAAGAATGGCTCACAGGCACAACTGCTGAGGCTCAGTGTGTCAGCATACAGATCCATTCGGCAAGTGACGCAGTGGTGGCTGCAGATGCCCTGGAGCTGTGCGGCTCTATCACAACCCGGTGTTTATCAGCACATGAACAGGTCCCTCACAAGGTAGCAGCTGTGCTCTTCTCCAACTAGCTGTCTGGCTCAGTGAGTGGAGATCCTTCCTTTGTGTGACCTTGATATGACCTTGACAACAGATTTAATCAAGGTCCAATTCAAAATATCACTTCAATATTTCATACAAATCGATTACATAATGTAACAATGATCAGGTACTGGTAACCGTAGCAAAAATAAAGGCAGTGATACAAGTGACATGAGTTCCAGTTATGCTTGAAGAGGTATGAAGAAGAGAAGAAAAAGGAGAGGGGAAGAGAGGAGAGGAGTAAGAGAGGAGAGGGGAGGCCCTGAGGATGAAGTGACAGCTGCACGTACTCACTCCTTTTATTAGCAACACTAAGCCTTGAACTCTGTGCCTCTAACAGACCTACCAACTCACACCAGTACTGCCAGTACATCTGCGCGCACACACACACACACACACACACACACACACGCACACAGGTCATACTTTGATAATACATATTCAGCCACTGGTTAATTAACTCAACATGCTATTTTTGCCATTCATAAGGTCTTTGTCAGCCTGTATCTGGACAGATATTAGATGTCTTATTCACTCACTCGTGACTTAGCACTGCTCTTTTTCAGGGCTTTTACTTATTCACACTGAGCGTTGTTTAGCTAAAAGTCTGCTGGTCTAAATGGCCATGTAACCTCTCATTCAGTAGCTTCACCCTCCGTTTGTACTCTATTTTGTAATTTACCAAAAAGCAACTGTCTGACATCCTGTCACGAAACTAATCAGCACATCTGTAATGTGATCACACAGTACCCCCTTCCAACCCTCCATCTTTCTGAACTCACCAGCCCTCTCTCCAAAGAGTGGTCCTAATGGAAAGATAATTCAGCCTCAGAAGATTATCAGCAACATGCAGATGTTATGGCAGGGAAAGAGCAGGACAGAGCAGGAAAGGACAAGAGAGGACATGGCAGCTCCGGCCAAGAGATTCTGACTGAGTGGGAAACAGAGATAGAGAGAAATGATATGAGTGACAGAGAGAGAGAGAGAGAAAGATAGAGAAAGAGACAGTGGGAAAGCTTGGCAGAGATAGAGAGTAAGACAGATAGAGAGAGAGAAAGACTACGATGCATTGATGGTGGAATGATAGGGACACAGCACAGAAGGAGAGGTGGAGAGATCAGGGAGGGGTAATGAGTGATTCTGCCATGATAAACAGATGGCTTCTTTTGCAGTGTAGGGTATGAGGAAGAGAGGGAGAGATGCTGGTCATATTCTGGCCTAATAATTCAGATGTCTAAGTAGAAAGTGCTTATCTTATTTTCTGATTGTACTGTTGAAGTTCCATGTATAATATAATTAAACAAAGAATAATAATAATAATAGAAATGTTAGCATCTCTTATCTAAAAACATTTATTAATTACTGTCCCTAAAGCAGTGGAATAGATCTTTTATTGAAAGACCATTTTTTAAAGTTCTTGTGCTGCTCTTTGTATGGGAACTCTACAATACCTCCAGGAGTTCACAGCACACCTCAGAATTCTTGTGTCAGGGATTCTGTGGCAACCACATACACACATGCCAGGACCCAAGTGTTTCACACACACATGCACAGAGCCTCACACTCACACATACTTTCAAACACACACTCCTCATACACACACTTTGGCCATCATCTCCTCTTCAAGCCTAATTAGCACACCCTCAGGTGCCTGCAAACAGCAGCATCTGGGCCCCCATGCTAAGGACAAGGGAAGGCCTTTTGACTCCTTTTGTGGGTGTCTCATTGGGTGAGTCTCTGTGGGTGAATGAGGGGAAAAGCTTTTAACGTCTAGATCAAATCTCTCTAACATTGCATGTATTAAACATAATGTAAAAACAGTGTACATTAAGCTACAGCACTAGATTAAAACTACTCAAACTCATCTATGCTCAAACCAGTCACTCACACTAACATACAGCACGATGGGTTTGGTTGCAATTACCCAGAGTCACCAGCGGAGTTTGTCCTTGCTGCTGTTGCCTTTGGCTATCTCATTAAAGGTCTAGACTTGGTTTGTGTAATGCTGCTTTGACACAATGTCTGTTGTTAAAAGCACTACATAAATAAAATGAATAAACCTTTTCATGGCTGATCTGATTATGGAACTTGGCACATCTTTTGTTTGATTTGTTTTTTTTTGTTTGTTTGTTTTTAGACACCAGGGACCAGAGGGAGTTTATGACACACACACACACGCACAGAGTCAGATATACATCCCATCACTTCAGGGGATGAAGTCACATGAAAACAATGAAGTTGATTATGTTGATAACCATGGGTGCTGATGAAGAACAAACAAACTCACTGTACATGTATTACAAACACACACACACACGCACACATACATGCACACACACACAAAACTTGCCCTCCTGCAAGAAGCACATATCACATGTGCTCTGTAACAAACAAAGGAGACATCCCTCTTTTAAGAAATATTCATGTTTCTTACCTGAAGTTATCACTCGATGCAGCTTTTAAAAAGCTGCAGTAATATCATTACATCATTACAGGAGTATTTCTCCCAATCATTCATCCCATCCATTCCTTTCACTAACCAAATACACAGGTTTACCCATAGGGGCTCAAAATAAAACGTATTTGTAAAAATGTATTTTAAAAACATCACTGAAGATATCATATCAAACCATTATAATAGATGAATTTTTAGAAGAGGTATCTTCCAGGAGTCCCATTGTTGAAGCTGCACATGGGATTAGGGGAAAACTCGCACATCTAGCATACCGAGCTAGCTAGTGTCTAGCTAAGCTAGCAGTAATTTACATACTTTCTAGAACGCAGTGAAGATGGGAAAATCCACCTTGGAATGGAATTAGATTAAGAACTAAGATTAAGACACAGTGATTACATCCAAGAATTATTATTTTAACTGAGGTTAGCTAATGGATTTGCTTCTCAAGTGTCACCATTAGCAACCCAACTGGCATATTTATTAGTAAGTAGTAACTAGCTGTTTGGGCTAACATGAAAATCTGCCACATTTTAACATATCAATGATTTCTCAGACACTGTAGTCAAGTACGTTTTGGGGAAAATCATAGACATGTTATTTTCTCAAGAACAAAGTTTTTTATGAATGACTACTTCTATATTGCTGATAAACAAGACACAAGGGATGTTTATTTTGTTGTTGTTAGATGGTTGTCAGTAACATCTGCAAAGGACAAAATGGACTAATATTTGGCACTGTATATGGCAGATTAACTTGCAAGACAGCAAGCCTCTAGGATCCAAGGTATTTTCCTCAACACTGAGACTTCTGTCAGAGATTTCCAAGATTTCAGATGTCAACACTTGTGAGAAAAATGCTTTTGCATATCAGTTATCTAGTAATTGTATTACTATGCTCAACCAATGACATCATTATCGACATTATATTATTGCCTGCTAGAGTTTAGCTGGAGGAGGGTGGCATTGCATGAGCACCTGACAGGGGCAGCTGAGTTCAGCCCCCACCTGACAGGGGCAGCTGAGTTCAGCCCCCGCCTGTCGAGAAAATGCTGAGGTTTGGACACCTTGAAGGTGCTGTGCTCAGACCATCTTTGTGGTATTTCACTTTTTGAGCACATCTGCGAGGGCTGAACGCATACTGTGTTGACATACTCACGTAAATGCCTCTGCTGCACTGACTCCCCTGTCTCCTGCACCCCGTTGTTCCCCCGCAATCCCTTCTTCTCACCATTTCTCTCCGTGTCTCACCGTGTCTCGCTTCTCCTCTCCATCAATTCCGTCTGCTCTGTTGTGAACTCACGTCTTCCACGAACAGCCCTTACATTACTGCACTATGTGATACACAGGCCACAAATGTGTACACATGCAATAAATACACACACTCTTGCGTTCACAAACAGCAGGCTGTCACAGAAAGCATCCATAATGTAGAAACGTATCTGGTCAACAATTGTATGTTTGGAAGTAGGATTATGCAACTTGGCACTGGATGACTGAATGAGGAATGATGAGACAGTGGGCTCTGGCTAGGTGCGTCATGAGCCTCCTGCTAATGCATGCACAGCACACCCAGCACACACAGGCCTTCACACTGATACCAGCATTTACTGAGCTTTGAAAGATCAGAGAACAGAAGTCATTCTGCATCCAGAGAGTTGCCCAGAGGAACTCTATGCCGTTAAGACCAGCAATGGAGGAAAAGAGATGTAGTGCTGTGTTGGAGACTAGCTCAGATCCCAGTTATTCTCAGTTAATGAGTTTCTAGTTTAGCACCAGTTCCCATTAACGTGTGGTAGCAGGTATTTAATGCAGATGAGATGACTAGAATGTAAACCTCCTATTTCTCCTCTGACAAAGATGTTTCAGACAAACAAAAGCCGCTGTCACAATGTCAGCATGGGTTTGATAATAAAGTGTTTTGATACTAGAAGAGGAGAAGAGAGGAGGAGGGGAGAGGAGAAGAAAGTAGGCTATTTGTGGGCACGCTGACGTTTCGGCAACCTAAAAAGCGAGCCAAAATTAGAGCTCAGAGAAGAGCAGTCATCAGGCAGCTGTGATGTGGGCCACTGACTGCACCCTGCCCTCTCAGTGATGCTGGGGGTGCAGGTTGGAGTGGGGGTTTGGGTGTGGGTTGGAGTGGGGGTTTGGGTGAGGGGTTGAGAGGGGTTTTGGTTGGGGGTGCAAGTTGGAGTTGGAATTTCAGTGGGGGTTGAAGTGGGGATTTGGGTGAAGGTTGGAGGAGGGGTTTAGGTGTGTGTTGGAGTCAGGGTTTGGATGGGGGTTGAAGTAGGGGTTTGGATGGGGGATGTGGTAGCACTGGCCTGTCTCCCATTTCCTTAGTCCCTCTTTACACTCATTTAGTCTCCTATCTGCAAATCAACTCAGAGAATAACACATATGCCCAGCTGTCTCAGCAGATGGTCAGAGAGGAGCCTAAAAATTTTCCCCAAATGCATGTGCATACACACATGCACATGCACACGCACACACGCACGCACACACACACACACACACACACACACACACAGTAAGGTTGCTGGTCTAGCCCAGGTGAAGGGCATGGCCTGGAGAAAGGTCATAGAGTCCACAAAAATCTTTCTTTTTAGAAAGATTATAGATCTTAATTAATTGTTCAATATATCAACATTATGTAGAGTACATGTTGTCGAAGAAAGAACCAACTCGGACAAAGGAGCGAATACTGAAACACAGAGACCCCATGAAAGAATTTGCTCTTAATCAAACACTGACACCCCAGAAAGGTGCTGGCATACTTCAATGCCAGCACTGAAACATATTTTAGCTCAAGCGCCTTCACCAGTGAATAGGAACTGAGCTGCCGTCCTGGAGTCAGACTTTGTTTTGTGTTTTTGTGTGAGGAAGTTTCAAGGTGAGATGTGAATTGCCCTACACATTGGTGTGTTTTCAGCCATGCTTAAAAGCCCAATTGCTCTGCACAGTGCAAAGGGGAGTCAGAGGAGTCCAGGACCATGGCAGCACGACACAGCCGAGGTACAGAGACCCAGGACATACTGCAGATGAGCTGGGTTTGTATTATTACTTCTGTTCCCAAAAAACTAGCAACAGTAAGTTAATGTCTTCTCAGGTACAGAGGAGAGGAGAGAGCTTGATTAAGCTTTCTAAAATCAATAGTGAAGAAGTGCATAGGCTATGCTCCTCAAGAAGACCCAGAGAGAAGAAGACTCTCTGGGTCCTACTACGTTCTCCCCAGCTCTGTACACTAAAGAAACTGAATGGTGCATGAATCCTGTGATTCCTAACTCAGGGGAGTCAAAGAAAACTGAACCACGCGTGTGTCTTGTCATCTGACCTTCTGCCACCTGCTCCCCTGGCCCCCATCCTTTTCCTGACATGTCCTATTGATGATGTCATATAGGGGCCATGACCCCCGGCATTCACACACAGATGGTGGCACAATAGATCAGAGACAGACATAAAGGAACAGTGAGCATGCATACACACACACACACACACAATCCCAAACACTCTACAGCTGTTGCACACTCACACACATGCAAGCATTCACACACACTTTGTCTATCACCTGCCATAGGATCTATATTCTCTACCTGGTGATTGGCTGTGAGAAAATGTCAAACAGCAACCAAGGAACGCCCCTGTTCATGCCTGTGTGCTGTGGGCATGCGTGAGTCTATGTATGTATTCAGTATTGGTCTGTTATTATTGCAATTACTATTATTTTTGAGAGAAAATTAATCTCACATATATATGTGTGGTAGAAATATATGGCAGCATATGTTTACAGCTGGTAAATATATGTTATTCCTATAATAACCAGATGCACAATCTGAAGACACAGGGGCATTGTTCATCAAATCTGATATAAGTGTACAGAAATGACCAGATCAGAGTTTGTTTGGACCATGATGGCATTTACTTGCATATCCATATCTGGCTATCATAGTAACTCTGATGTGCACAAGCTAGTGAGGGGCAGGCAAAGATACTTATTAAAACTTTTTTAAGGCAATAGTTTCCAGTTTCATTGTGTGTACATACAAAACATATAATGCCCACTACAATTATCCATCCATC
Organism: Brachyhypopomus occidentalis; assembly: GCA_020368025.1. NCBI lineage: Eukaryota > Metazoa > Chordata > Actinopteri > Gymnotiformes > Hypopomidae > Brachyhypopomus > Brachyhypopomus occidentalis. The sequence goes on along the minus strand of JAGXOD010001361.1, from coordinate 306,933 downwards.
CATCCATTGTCTTCCGCTTATCCGGGTCCGGGTCGCGGGGGCAGTAGCCTAAGCAAAGAGGCCCAGGTTTCCCTCTCCCCAGCCACCTCTTCCAGCTCTTCTGGGGGGGATACCAAGGCGTTCCCAGGACAGCCGAGAGATATAATCTCTCCAGCGTGTCCTGGGTCTTCCCCGGGCCTCCTCCCAGTTGGACATGCCCAGAGCGCCTCCCTAGGCAGGCGCCCAGGTGGCATCCGAACCAGATGCCCGAACCACCTCAACTGGCTCCTCTCTACGTGGAGGAGCAGCGACTCTACTCAAGCCCCTCCCGGATGACTGTGCTCCGTACCTTATCTCTAAGGGAGAGCCCAGACACCCTGCGAAGAAAACTCATTTCGGCCGCTTGTATTCGCGATCTCATTCTTTCGGTCACTACCCAAAGCTCGTGACCATAGGTAAGAGTCGGAACGTAGATTGACCAGTAAATTGAGAGCTTTGCCTTTTGGCTCAGCTCTCTCTTCACCACGACGGTCCGGTACAGCGACCGCAATACTGCAGCCGCAGCACCGATCCGCCTGTCAATCTCTCGTTCCATCCTTCCCTCACTCGTGAACAAGAACCCGAGATACTTAAACTCCTCCACTTGAGGCAAGGACTCACTCCCGACCCAGAGAGGGCACTCCACCCTTGTCCGACTGAGTACCATGGTCTCAGTTTTAGAGGTGCTGACTCTCATCCCAGCCATCTCGCACTCGGCTGCAAACTGATCCAGCGAGAGCTGTAGGTCTCGGCCCGATGATGCCAACAGGACCACATCATCTGCAAAGAGAAGGCGTGGAATCCTGAGGCCACCAAACCGAACCCCCTCCGCCACTTGGCTACGCCGAGAAATTCTGTCCATAAAAGTTATGAACAGAACCGGTGACAAAGGGCAGCCTTGGCGGAGTCCAACTCCCACCGGAAACCAGTCTGACTTACTGCCGGCCATGCGAACCAAACTCCTGCTCCGTTTGTACAGGGACTGGGTAGCCCGTAGCAACGGGCCCTGTACCCTATACTCCCGGAGCACCCCCAGAGGAATCCCCGAGGGACACGGTCGAATGCCTTTTCCAAATCCACAAAGCACATGTGGACTGGTTGAGCAAACTCCCATGCACCCTCTAGGACCCTCGCAAGGGTGAAAAGTTGGTCCAGTGTTCCACGACCAGGACGGAATCCACATTGTTCCTCTTGTAACTGAGATTCGACTATCGAACGGACTCTCTTCTCCAGAACCCCTGCATAGACCTTACTGGGGAGGCTGAGAAGTGTGATCCCCCGATAGTTGGAGCACACTCTCCGGTCCCACCCCGGTTTGCCAATCCAGAGGCACTGCCCCCACTACAATTAATGAAGCTGAATTGTAACAATATTTTGCAGTGTTATGAACAAGTGGCATACACGTTACTGATTCTTAATAATTTAATTGTCAGTGCTAATGACCAGATATGTTAGAGCAGTGTCTGCTCTAACATAGTGACAAATCTGCTTCAAATGGGCCTAATTAAACAAATTTCCACTGTAATTCACAGTTTAGGATGCAGTAGAATATCAGTATTTTAGCTAACCCTTTTAAAAGAGGCATTATAAAAAAAACACTTTTTGCTGCTTTTGGTATTTGGAGTTCCAATGGCGCAAAAGACAAAAGACATCCCAGTCAGTTTTTTATGGGCTCCCTATGTCAGAAAATATAGGCTAAAACTTGCTCAGGTTTGCCCCTTTTATACATGTCACTAAGGGAGTCATTAGAAATGTACTTTCCTACATCTGAGTATCTCCACCCATGGCTTGAGAACTACCTTCATTTTGGGTCTGATTGCTTTTACAGTCCGGATCAATACAATGGAGGACTGGCAACTGCAAAACTGTGAGTGGCAAAACTGCAGATGAGGGAAATATATGTATTGAAAAAAATTCTTATTCTAACTGTTTCTTTGGCCATTTAGCACTACACCAGCTAATGCTAACATCTGAGGTAATAGATGTGATGCATTCTGCAGGATCTTTAATGTTAACACTGTTACTCTTACTATTACTATAACATCTTCAAGATTAACTTTATCTTATCAACATATGAATAATTTGGGAGCAAAAGTTACAGTAACAGTTTCACTCAGATCAATGCTTAGCATGTTGTGATAATGCTACAGTAAACCAAGTGTGTGACTCTGGTTCAGATATTTATGGCTGCACTGGTGTGATTTATCTGGAAGCGGTATTTCTCTCTGGATTCACACAGAGTTGAGTGGTGGGTAGTGGTGTCTGTTCTGAGCAGTTTTGACAGTGTGAAGGGTGCTGGCGTGATTGATTCTTCTGGTATTTCGACCAAAGCATGTAATATACATTTATTTATTTATTTATTAAGACCCCAAGGAACGTAAGTGTTAACTTGTGTGAAAAGGATATAATAGGTCTGTTTAATGTAAGTTATCACCATGCTAACCCTCAATATGCTTTAGCATTCCTTGCTGCTAACCATTAAACAAACATTAGCAGACTCACCGTGTGAAGTGATCACAGAGAGTTCCCACCAGCTCTCCGATGCGGTCCTGATTGGGCCCCAGTTGGCCCCTCTGTAGGTGTACCAACACATCATCATGAGACACAGTGTGTAGCGCCACCATCTGGTCTGTTCCACTTGTTACACTCAGACTGATTACCTGAGACAGGAAAGAGAGAATTAAACACACACATACCAAATACATACCATGATCATGCAACGGCACTTGGCAGAACAAAATTCAATTCATTCAGGTTTTTCTCCCTAAACTAAAGGCCACTTAAATCATTTTTAGAGTTACTGCTAACCCAGCCCCTCCCTCCAGTCCTACCCCTTCCATCCAGACATTTCCTGAAGAAAGGCTTCTCTCCCTCTAACTCTATGCATGCACTTAACCTAACAAGCTAAGCGCTACACGAATATGAAAAATAATTCATCAGCCTTTCTGAGAAGTTTTATTATTGGCTAATACAAGTGGACCATGCTGAGATGTGTAGTTGCTGATGTCATATCTCAGGATAGTTTTTTGGTTTGTTTGATTTTTTAAATTGGATCTATGTTAGCGCTTACAGTCAGGAGGTTAAGACAGTATAGTGGAATTGTTCTTACAAGGTGTTTAAAGGTTTAAAGCAGCCCCAGAAATGCCATATTTTTGATTTTGGAAGTTACCCTGCAACATTACTTTCTTGTCTAAAGTCTGATCGACCAACCTTTCAGCAATCGTACCTGTGTGAATATAAAAAATTTGAAATTATGGAATTATGACGTGTGTGTGTGTCTGCTTGGATGTGCCTGTGTGTGCTTGGAGTATACAACATGCACATATGTGTGTGGGTAAGTGTGATTATGAATTGTATTATTAACAGTAGATTTTTACATACTAGTGCCTGACCCAAGAAAGTCTCCTCAATTACATTCACAAAGTCCACACCTGTTACCTGTACCATGTAGCCTGTACCCCTACCTGTACACGCATAGACTGACTGACCCAGTCTACAGATGCCTTTCCTGAAGCAAGGCTTTCCACACATGGTGATAAAAAACCCTACATCCCCATTATACTGCTACATCACAAGAGTGGGAATCAGTCTTCTCACACCCATAAACCAGGTCAGGTGCACATTGGTCCACCACAGCCAGACTGATTAACTGGGCCAGGTTGTGCTTCTCTTAGCAGCCCTAAGCTCAGACGTCCTGTTCCCCAGACAGCCTACTTGCAGCAGCTCACAGAATGGCGGCAGCCTCCTTGAAGACCAACAACAACAGCAACAAAATGACAATCCAGCTTGAGACTGCACAAAACGATCCTGAGTAATGCACTTGCCAGTGAGCAGTGCAGACAGACAGACAGGCAGGCAGGCAGACAGACAGACAGACAGACAGGTGGACCAGACGGAGAGCAGTTCCTGGTGTTCTTGGTTTTAGAACAATGTTGATGTTGGAATCGTCCGTGGTAGTGTCATCCTCATGCCATTGCTGTTAATGCTGTTTAGGAATTAGCTTTCTGATCATGACTAATTCTCATTAATTAGTTTCAGTACCACTGCTGACCAAATCCATTTAGTGTAGTGATGTTAGGATGGTGCTTTAGTAAGACATGGCAGTATATATTCGTATTTTTCAACATCACTGTATTTGCCAGTCTTTCCTTGGGGTTCCTTGTCTCAACTCTCCAATCCTGGTCTGATCCTGTTACAACTGGAGGAAGTCTACATCCCCAAGGGAGTGTGTGTGTGTGCGTGTGTGTGTGTGTGTGCACATGTTTCAGGAGCTCAGTTTGCCGCAGTGTGGCCAAATCCTTCCTGTACATTGTAGCACCATTCCACTCACGGGGCTAACAGAATGTAGGTCAGACACTTGTCTATCTTTCGCTCTCTCTTTCATACACACACACATACAATCCTGGTGGGGCAGTTCACATAAAAAAACATCAGCCTGCCCAAGCGGTGGAGGGTCATTGCTGCTGGTCCATTATGCCACACTGATGTACCTTGGCCAAGAGGTCTCCATGCTCTGGCCAACAGGTGCTATTCTACAGGTCCTGGTCTAAAGGTCCTGGTTTACAGACTGTGGTTTACATGTCTTGATTTACAGGCTGTGGGCCTCTGGTCTATAAGTGCAACGTGTGTGTGCGTGTGTGTGTGTTTGTGTGTGTGTGTTATGCGTGTTTGTTATGCTTACGGTTTCCAAGGGTATTCGTTTCTGAACTTTGAAGTGTTTCTTTGGCTCAAGTCTGTAGATGTGTTTGTCTGTGATGAGAAGAGCTCTGTCTTTGGTGTTATTGAACCAGTTCAGCTAAAATGGGGAGTGAGAGAAAGAAGGGATGTTAAATGTGCAAACTTTATTACACAATTTTTTTTCATCTGACAGGCTCATTATCACCGTGAGCTACACCTCCCCAACCTGCACACATGAGCTCCACTTGACCAATAAGAGCCAACCCAGTGATCTGGACATTAGAGTGGTGAGAGATTGTGTGTGAACAAGAAAGACAGAATATGAGAAAGAAAGAGTGAGAGAGAGAGAAGGAAAGGGGAAGATGCAGAGATAGAGAGAGAATATTGCCTACCATCCTGACAAAGCCAGAGAAAAGAACTTGACTGTACTGGTCTTTGTTCTTCAGTTCTTTCGTGATGCGCACAAAGTTGGAACTGGTCAAAGGGCAGTCTCTGGCCTGCAATCAAACAAGATACACTTACAGGATGATACATGATACCAAATAAGCAAAAAGATTCATATCTCATGATAAACTATAACACTGTTGTCTCAAAATTTAAGGACATTGTTGAGTTTAAATGGAATCGGGGCTTAAACCCGATACCAGTGAAGCTCTGCTTCTGGTGCCTGAAGCCAGAATGGACAGAGAAAGTAAAACAACTGCCATTGGAGTAGTGATGGTACAACTAGGGGCTGCAACACATTGTGAAGGAAGTTTACATTTTAAAAGTGCTCCTCAGAAATGATTCCAAAATGTTTTTTGTTTCCAAGAGCTTCTCTACTCTACTTTCTTCCTGGGATGTCTCTGTAAGTAGGTCGTAAGAGAAATGTCTGCTCTTAAAAAACAACAGGAACTAAATTTAGCAGGGTGCGGGCAGTCCTCAATCATGGTGAGTTTATGAGCCTTACAAAAGAGAGCAGAGGGTTTACTGACACCCACACCATAAAAGTAACAGAAGACAGACACAAAAGTCAGCCAGTATTGTAAGCAAGTCACCCAGACCCTTCAGGATCCTGTGTTGTGAGCGAGTTTGCCAAACCTCCAGTCCTCCCCAGAACGTTCTGTCTACAGCTGCTGATCTGTAAGAAGCCCAGGAGCCAGAACTGACGTCTGACTGCCTCTGCTGGGCACCGCTCAGCTAGCCTGGCTGGCTGATTTGATCAGACCCAGTAATGTGCATAGGGCCCATTAACCCACTGCTCCAGGTCACCATCAGTCATGTGACTGCACAGGCAAGGCAGGTCATTTTCCTGGCTAAATTAGTTTAACCGAGGAGAACAGAAAGGTGCACTGCACTGAGGTTTTAGGTTTGGGGCTGTCGACCACTGAGACTTCAAATGAGCTGCCTTGTGCCTACTGTGGCACATATGTAGGCCATGAAAACAAAACAAAAACAGAAGACAAAAAGGAAGATTTTACTACTTTTCTGCCAAAAAAAGCAGATCCTCTGGAGACCCTTATTCCTGATATATTTTCTCACAAAACTAGTTTTGCATAACTAAAATAGATAATATTTTTAAACAAGTTTTCACAGGTTTTATAAATATATGTAGTAAATGAAGGCAGTCAGGTTTGCATTCATTGTCAGGGCTTAGTAGGGCTCTCCACAGCCACAGGAGAGTGGCTGCCGTGGGGACTCACGTTGGCAAGGTAGTCTCTCTCCCAGGAGCGGCTAAAGCCCCAGTCTGCTCTCTGTCCACTTAGAGCACCCAGAGCTGCCACCTTCGCCCTGACCTCTGCCATGTCAGATGGAGGGATATTCTTAATGATCTGTCTGGCTCGCCACCTAAATGGGACAGAGGAGAGGGGGAGAGGAGAGGAGAGAGGTTAGAGAGAAATTTCCTTTGTGCTTTTGAGCATCTTGATCAGCTGGAGCACATGTACATGAAGCTGGAGCACATGAAAAACTACAACTGCAGAACAGGACGTCCGCAGAACGGGACGTCCTCAGAACGGGACGTCCTCAGAACGGGACATCCTCAGAGGGTGGGTGTATTTTATATGTGGTATGTATTTGTGTGTGTTTGTCTGTACTGCAGTTTTTGCAGAATGCAAATTATGTACTAATCCATATCTATATGGACATTAGTGTTGGCAGTAATCTACATTTGCTCCTGCTCAAGGACAGCACAGGTGACCTACAAGTTTTATCTATAGTTGGTTAATTATTTTATTTCTGCATCACATTGTCTTACTTAATTACATTTTATGTTTGTTCTTCTAATTATTGTAATAGTTTTGCCATTTTATTTTTTATTACATTATTTTATTGTTTTCTTCTATTACTTTAATAATTATTTATTTTATTACCTTGTTTTATTATGTTTGTTTTCTTATTCTTTGAGTTGCATATATTAAAGATGCTATACAAATAAATATTATTATTATTATTATTATTATTATTATTATTATTATGGTTGGGTTACTGGGTGACCTATAGCTGTATCTGTGCTTGAGTTGCTAGGTGACCTGTAATTGTATCTGTAGTAGGATTGCAGGGTGGCCTATAGTTGTATCTGTAGTTGGGTTGTGAGGTGGCCTATAGTTGTATCTGTAGTTGGGTTGTGGGGTGGCCAATAGTTGTACCTATGTACCTAATATGGTTGGGTTGTGGTGTTGGATGACCTATAGCTGTATCTATGGTTGGGGAGCTGACTGACCTATGGCAGTGATGATTGTACCTGTAATTGTACCTTTGATGGAGGGGATGGATGACCTATGGCAGTGGTGGGTGACCTATAGCTGTACCTGCGGTGGAGGTGCTGGGTGATTTTGTGAAACTGCATGAGCGTAGCGGGTGGAGCAGGCCACGTCACACTCCTCCCATAGTCTGTCATGTTGCGCACATTAGCAAAGCGCCTCTCCACCTCCCAGAAGTGAGCCTTCACTTTGTAACGCTTATAGCAGCCCATGATGGTGTAGATGGCCCGCATCCGCCTGCAGCGCATCCGCGCTAATGCACCACGCCACACCTACACCCACCACAGAGGGTGAGAGGAACAACACAGTATGGTGAAGACATGTAGGAAGAGCACACCTCTTACACTGCCATGGAGTTGCTAGAGTAATGGACAGATTACACTGCTTACCCCCATGACAAATTAGATGATAAGAGGTTAGCTGGACCAAAATATGACCAAAAGGTGATGCGGCATAAACACCAGGGTGGTTGGACCAAACGCTCATAAAACATACAGCAAATTTGAAACAAAGTAGAGAAAGGGGAAAGAAATGAAAGATGAAGGTGGAAATGAAAGATGAAGGTGGAAATGAAAGATGAAAGTGCACAAATGAGACAAAAATGGAGAGATAAAAATAAGGATGGCTAGAGGGGTAAATCTGGAACAGGGAAAAGGAAGAGAGAGGGGGTGAGAGAAAGTGGGAGAGAGAAGGTGAGAGAGAACGAGAGAAAGAGAGGTAAGGGGTGAGGTTCAAACTAGGTTTAAAATAGACAGAGCTAGCTGGTTTAGTCCCGGCCCTCTGCTGGGCGGAGGAGAGTGTGTTTGCTATGTTGAGACTAAATGGAGCTTCTGTTTCAATGCGGCTGTGTTAAGTGGGTCAGCTGAAAGCAGGGCAGCTTCACTGCAGATGAATAATGCAGCGTATCATAATAGTATAATAATACAGTGTTACGGTTACAGCTAAAGCACTGCAACTACAGTTACAGTGATACAGTTACAGCTAGAGCACTGCAACTAGAGTGATACAGTTATAGCTAGAGCACTGCAACTACAGTGATACAGGTATAGCTAGAGCACTGCAACTACAGCTACAGTAATACAGTTATAGCAAGAGCATTACAACTACAGCTACAGTGATACAGTTACAGCCTGGCACAGAGTCCAGTTCTCACAACCCCCAGACCACATTTTTGCTCAGGATGGAAAACACTCCCTTATAGATAAGGAATCTCATCTATATTTGAATGAGGCTGTTAGGTCACAACAATAACAGTCAGTGCCTCTTGTTCCCTTTGAAAGAGTTGGGTCAGCACACACACACTTCAAATGAAAACTGGAAGCATGTTTGAGAAAGAGTGGACCTGAGTCAAAGCCTTCCGCTAGCAATTACAGTTTTAATTTAAGTTCAACTGAGACAGGTTCCTCACCTTCTGCAGGAAGAGCACCAGGATGGGAATGAGGGCGGCTCTCTCTTGCTCCAGGGTGAAGAGTGAGCGTGGGGTCCTCACAAACAGCTTGGTGTGTCCGTACGCCACGTCGCCCTCGAAGCCATGCTGCACCACGATGGCCTCCACAGCCTCGCGGTCATTGCTCATCAGGTGATTGGGCCAGGTGTACTCGCACGTCATCTTATACCTGCAGACAGCAAAGGGGCGCAATGCTCCTTGCTCATTCCTGTCACATCACTGGGATTCAAAGCACAGCTACAAATATCTTCGGTTTCCGGTGTTACTGAACTGTCCAGAGGCCCCATGTGAAAGCAAATGCTTTACAATCATTATTATACCACCGTATAATATGCATTATAATGCATTTACTACTCATATGAGCCTCTTCCACAGTTCTGGTGAATGATGGAAAAGGTCATGAATCTCACTATAATGAAAACAATCAAATCTTCCAGTCGGAATGTGACCTTTTTGAGACCAATCACCTTCAACTACTGAATAAATCATGAGTAACATCAGGAAAAAATGTTGCTTTATACTGACCATGGTTCCAACGGCATGTTTCAAAAGATACATTCTAGACATGCACTGAAACCAAAGTAGTGCATGTAATGTATGTATTGAAGGAGACTTGTGCCATAATACAGCTTTGCAAAGTACAGATGAACATAAATAACCATCTAATCTAAATCGTATTAGTAATGCTCACAGTTTTTCAGATTCAATATTTTGGAGAGCTTTTTGTGTGTGTGTATTTGTGTGAGTGACTGGGTGACCTCTGACCTCTGCAGGAAGCGTTCATACGGCTGTCGGTAGGCGAAGCCCGCTCGCCGAACACGGACGTTCTCCAGTAGGCCCAGGTAGGCCACCTGGTGCTGACAGCGAGCGTCGTCGAACAGCATGGGGGACTTCACCTCATTGGGCTTCACACACCGCACGTAGTACGGTTCCTACGACACACAGCACACACCAGAACTCACGCAGTGCCTCGATAGGGAGCCCCAGATGGAATGACGAAAGCCTAAACCGGGCGCAGACTACACGCTCCAGCGAACCACTAAGGCAAAGACGACCAGAACTCAGGCCACCAATGCTAGAGACCAGCATGACATTTGAAGGTGAAGGAGGAGCATGAGCCAATCAGCCGGTGGATACAACAAGGCAGGAAGTCTGGGCAATCCATCGGAATGGTGAGGTAGACAGAGGGAAAGAGAAACGGAGACAGGAAACAAAGTTCTACCTGAGCGTGTCCCAAGGATGAATCAACTAGAAACATGTTTTATAAGAACATTTGCAGCATATTCCTTGAGTTTCTGGGTTGCAATAATAAAGAAAAACTGCACCTACATCTTGGGATAGAAGAGTGTGATTAGAGAGAGAGAGAGAGAGAGAGAGAGAGATGCAGGATATGAATTCCCTGTCACAGCACAGACAGCCGTATCGCTCCAGCTGTAATGAGAGCATGAATTACCCGGTGACCTAACACTTTACATGTCCATCTCTCTTTCTCTCCCTCTGTCTCCCTCTTTCTCTAGCCATCATCTTTTTCGTTCCCCCCTGAGTTTCCCTCTCACTTTCGTTACCTCCTCTCTCTTTCTCTCCTTCTGTCTCCCTCTCTCCCCATCTTTATTTCACTTTCTTACTTCTTTTTCTCCCCCTTAACCCTTCCACCACCACAGGTCTACTGAAACACACTTGCTCTCAAGATCTTGAATCTGAATTTGAGTAAGCGAGAGAGTGAAATACAGAGTAGGAAAAAACTTTAGAAATCTCCAGTACAGTTCATGTACATTGAGAGTCAGGCATTTGTGGTACAACATTTGTTGTAACAATTCATTGCAGGTCAGAGCCCAAATGGGGCAAAGGAGAAATGAGGGCAGAGTGAGAGAGCAGATGCAAGATCAGAGAAGAGTGAAGAGATGGAGGGATGAGTGAAGAGATGAGAGGTGAGTGATCAGACAGAGGGGTGTATGGAGGGGTCAGTGAGATTGAGGACATGTGTACCCACAGGACCAGAAGTAGCTACAAACTGTGGCCTAAAAAATACAACCTGGCCCAGCTGTGTCCCCAATAAGCCATCCAAACACAGATCCAAAAACACATGTATGCATGCTACACACACAAACACAACCTGACACAACCTGATACAACTGAAAACCAGTGAAGAATTAGAGAGAAATTATTTAGTTTGAGATTTACAATAACCTGTCAGTTGTGTGGCATGCCGTAAAACCATAAACTCTAATAATTGACTAGCAACCACATCTGTGATTTGGACAACATGTGGGTATTGTCTTAGACATTAATGTCTTAATATCTGATAGAAAGTTCTACCAGACTGATATAAAGCTCCATAAGCAATAACTGTCAGGATGATTTGAAGACTGCAATGTCCTGGGAGGGATATTTTCTCTGTGTACACTGTATTCACTGAGCAAGTGACTAAGTCATTCTGTAAAGCCTTACTGTGATAATATCTACTGGAAAGCTGTTAATTGCAAAGCTGAAATGAAATAACATTTTAACATTTTATCCTAAGGTGACCTCTCACCTTACAAGCGAGTTTGTCAACCAGAGCAATGATGGAGTTTTTGAAGAGTGTAGCAGCAGTCAGGGGTCGCTTGGTCACCTCCGTAATACTCAGTTTCCCATCAGGCCACATTTCTTTAAGCACTGAATCAGAACTACAGGAGAAGAGAAGAAGCCATGGCAGGGAAAACAGATGAGGTGAGTTAAACAAGTCTTTCAAGAGTCTACCAGTGTTAACACTATGAGTAACATTATGAGAGTCTTTCATTGTTAAGTCATTGTTAATGAGCCTTTATGAGTTAAGACCACCAGTGTTAAATAGCTTCTCAGTGTTAAGTATTACTCAGAAGGTTAAGTATTAATCAACAGCCCCTTTTTATTAGGAAGGTGAAGTTCAGGATATCAGTAAAGGCTGTACAGTACCAAACTAGAGCTCCATACACCCATGACATAACACTACATAATCATGAACACTCAAAAAACCAAATGTTACTGTGTGTGTGTGTGTGTGTGGTAGTAGTAATAGCCAAGTTGAATCACTAGTCTTCTACTAGTCTGTCACGAGTCTGTCCTTTACTGAATCACTCCAATATATGTGTGTACAAGACAGCTCTACCTGTTAAACATCAGACGTTTGAAGTCCTGGAAAAGGGGGTCCTTGTTCTTGTCAAGAAATCCTTCAATTGAATACCTGCAGAGGAGAAGAAAACAAACTGGTCTACATAAAGGCCACGGATCACCTGACAGAGCCTGACTGAGTGTTGGGTGGGGTAGAAGTAGGAGAGGGGGCAGGGTACAATAAGGTAAAAGAGAAGAGAGAGAGACAGAGAGAGAGACAGAGATATACATATATATATATATATATATATATATATATATATATATATATAGAGAGAGAGAGAGAGAGAGAGAGAGAGAGGGGGAGAGAGAGAGAGAGAGAGAGACAAAGACAGAAAAATGAATTGAACTGAGAGAAATAAGAGAAAACATGCAGGGCATTCTGTGCATTGAAATGCCAAATTCACATTCAAACATTCAAATACCAGTTCTAGTTTGGCTAAAAATATTCCATCCCAATATATATACAGTACTGTATATACTGTATATTATAACCAATAGATATGGGGGCCATTCTCAAATCACAATTTTGAACAATGGAACAGACACCTAGAGTAGTAAGTATTATTAGAAAAAAAGAAGGATTATTATCATATGCTATTACAGCATTATCGGTCAAATATTCAGGGGACATGGAGAATTTTAAATAGTATAATTAATAGGAGTGCCGTAAAGGCTTGTTATCCCAATTATTTTATTAAATAAAATACGGTGGTAGGTAAAATAGATCATATTGTTAATGAATTTAATAATTTCTTTGTAAATGTTGGACCTAGTCTAGCAATGGAAATTAAAGAGCAAACTGATATAGAAGGTCTGGATAAAAATATAGACAAAATCCTTTTTCTGTTTTTATTAGAAGTGTACATGTAAATGAAATACTAAAAATTGTAAAAGAATTTCCAAACAAAAAGTCAACTGACTATAATATGATAGATATGATGTTGGTTAAATGTACAATTGAATGTATAGTTGCTCCCCTTACATATATATGTAATCAATCATTTGGTGCAGGCATTTTTCCAAAGAAAATGAAAATTGCTAAAGTTTCCAGTTTTTAAAGGTGGAGATAGGTGTATGTTTACCAAGAACTGACCTATTTCTCTGCTCTCACAATTTTCCAAAATATTAGAAAAGTTGTTTGTGGAAAGATTAGATAATTTTATTGATAAACGCAATTTCCTGAGTAATCAGCAGTATGGGTTCAGAGAGGTCTACTGTGATGGAGTTAGTGGAGCATATATCTACTGCAATAGATAATAGGGAGTTTACGGTGGGGGTCTTTATTTATTTAAAGAAAGTGTTTGATACAATTGATCAGAATATACTTTTGAATAAGATGGAATGATATGGAATTAGGGGAATTGTACTTGAGTGGCTGAGAAGTTACCTTAGTGACAGAGGTCAATATGTGCATATGAAAAATGTTGACTCTGATTTGTTGAATATTAAATATGGTGTCTCCCAATGAACAGTGTTGGGCCCAAAATTGGTTGTTTTATATATAAATGATATTTGTGAGGTATCACGCCAGTTGAAATGTGTTTGTTTTTTTTTTGCTGATGACACCAGCCTCTACAGTTCAAGGAAAGAGTTAGAAATGCTTCTCAGAGTAGAAGAACATGAACTCAACATACAGTATTTTAAAAATGGTTTGACTTAAACAAACTGTTATTGAATCTAAGTAAAACAAGATATATAATTTTGGGAAAAATATAATTTTTGTTCAACAATGTTGAGACTGAGCGGGTAAATGAAAATAAATTCCTGGGTATTATAATTGAGAGTAAATTAAACTGGAAAGCACAATTTATTTATTTAGTTATAGAGAGAGTAATTATAATTTTAGGGGAGTTTGTATGTTCAAGAAACCTAAGATTGTCATGATACAGACCCCTCCCTTCGGGCATGTGTTAACGTAGTCCGTGTCTTTATATGTACTTCCGTGGGTGTGGTTGTTTATGTGCGCGTTCACTCGTCTCATTAGTCTAATTTGCTGCAGGCGGTGCTTGTTACGTTACGTGTATATATTGTGTGTGTTCGTCTCGTCCTGTATTCGTCTTTTGGAGTCTGTTACGTGTCAGTCTGAGTTACATGTGTTTGCTCCTGCGCTAGTAGCTCCCGCAGCATTGAATGGTAATAAAACTTCCATATTTCATGCAACTCGTCTCCGCATCCTCAAATTCCTCGTTGACTTTACAAAGATAAGAAGTAATATTAAAAGTCAATGTATTTCTTGTAAAGGGGTTGTCCTTTGGAAAAAATTAGAATGTGAGTTAAAACTGTGTAGTTCAATTAGACAGTTTAAAAGAATGTATAAATCGAAGGTAATGGAAAATATAAATTAATAAATTCATAATGCTAGATAAACAATAAATAGTATTGTATATATAATAGAATTTATATTGTAAAGAATGGTATTTATGTAGGGTTTGTGTCTTCTGTAATACTGTATTATATTATATGAAATAGTGTTGTAATTATGTTGTGGCATGTTTGGTTATGTTGAGTTAAATATAATATTTGTTTGGTATTTGTAAGTAAAAATGGTAGGCAAAGTAAGTGGTGGCTTCAGCCTACATCTTTTTGGTCAGAAAATAGCTTTAGTAAATTATGAAATTATGTTTATTAGTGGTTGTACTTGACCAAAAGAAAGTATTAAATGAATGAATGAACATCCAATTGAAATTATGCACTCTGAGATTTTGTAGATATATCCTGCAGGTACACAGGAAAACACTAAATAATGCCTGTAGTCCAATTCCCACTATTACTCAAAATTCACAAAAGGATTATTAAATACTGGTTACATCTAAAAAAACAGTGACCCCAACTCCTACCACTGCAGAGTCACCTCACACAGATAGTCCCTTCACACAGACAGTTCCCTCATACATCCGGTTCCCTCACACAGATAATCCCCTCACATAGACGGTCCCCTGAATACTATTCCATATCAGGACCAGACTGTAATACAATCACTAATACAATCACACTCAAACACAAAACTACATCACCCACTGGAACATACAAACACAAGCAAAAACCAAAATGCAGTGCTATCTGGACAGAGAGAAAGAAAGAGAGAGACAGAGAGAGAAACAGAAACAAAGAGAGAGAGACAGAGAGGCGAGTAGTGAAAGGTAAGAGAGAAGTGAATGTTGGTGGCAGTGGGCCTGGGAGGGGAATGGGTCTGTACTGAGGGGGTGGCCAGTATGGTGGTATATTTAGCAGGAGACTTCACGCACCAACAAGTCTTAGGGACTTCCCAACATAAAAGAGAGTTGATAACTTAGTTCTGACATTCTTCATCCCATCAGGGGGTGTGTGTGCAAGAGTGAGATGCAATTAAACAGGAGCAGTGTGTATGCGTGTGTATGTTTGTGTGTGTGTGAGTGTGTGTGTGTACAGATCTCTTTAATGTTATTTAGTAGAATACTGCACATTTTCACCCAGTTACTAATTCTATATCTTGAGTGACTGATGTGTTAATCGTGTTAATACGGACCCAGGCTTTCATTACCCATAATTTCAGACAGACTTCATTCCCTCCAGCGACTGTAGTCAACAAGCTCCAGGCCACATGCAAAGGCCACATGCACAGGCCACGTGCACAGACTACATGTACACAGGCCACATGCACAGACTACATGGACACAGGTCCCATGCACAGACTACATGCACACGGACCAGTCCTGCTACAGATGGACCAGTCCCACTATGGATGGACCAGTCCCGCCACAGGAGTGGCTTTGGTTTGGCTATTGGGTCTTTGTTGCTGTGAAGAGAATGATAGACTAACGGGGCCGAGGGTCTTTCACGTGAGAAGGCGCTGAAGTGAACTGGCTTCCACTCTCCCCAGCACTGTCTCTACCAGCATGGCTTGTTGTCACGGGAGCTCGAACAGGGAATTACCTGTAACGCTTATGTACCAACCAGCTCTCCTGAGTCTTATAGGCATGTGTGATATTTACAGTGCCATCGTTCCAGATACAGTAAAGAAAACTGCACTCAGCCACACTCTGCCATATAGTGGATTATAATTTTTATGGTGTCTAAAGCTAATATGCAGCTAGCATGAAGCAAATACACAGCTTTTGGTTGGGTTGGTCCCCAGTCTGATGAAATTACTAATCAACGACCAACCATAAAGGTGGAAGTATTCTGGACTCACGTGACATCGCCAGCGTAGTGTCGGATACGGAAGTGTCGATTGAAGTCCATGGTCTTGTCAGTTGGGGTCAGCTAAGAGAAAAGGAAAGCTTAGATAGGATAGCATCATGGCAGCCATAACATGGACAACAGGGTGGAGCTTATCAAAATGGACTAGCAGCAGGAACCTGTCCTAGTCCTGCTGCAGACCACACAAGAACAAATAACTGCACTGACTTCATCTGCTACATTCAACCACAAATTTCGAGGGAAGTGGTGTTGATTCTGGGTTATTAAATGAGAGGCAGACACCCACTAACTGGATCAGAGGAAAGCGAATGATAGATGGGGTTAATTAGCTCCACACACCGGAGCTGGGGGTGCCAGGAGTTACAAGCTGTGTTCTCCACACTGGGCCTCCGGGTCTGAAGCTTTACAGCGTGTGGAAATATCGCTCCCTGCTGACCAGGCTACCTAACTGCAGCAGGATCTAATAAAAGAAACTGTTTTTGTCATGTCGTGTGGGAAGCCTTCCTTCTGCTATTTGAGACTGACACACTATTTCTTGTGAATGTATGATAGTCTTGGTCTTGTGTCTCGCCTCCATGTGTGCATGTATGTGCGTGTGCATGTGCAAATGCGTGAGCGTGTGTGTATGTGTGCTCACGCATGTGTTTGTGTTTGTGCGTGCGTGTGTGCATGTGTGTGTGAATGTGTGTACATGTGTGTGACATGTGTGTGTTTGTGTTAGGATGCCTATACCTTGCGTGATGTATAGTGCGGGTGCTGGCCGAGTTTGTTGTTCATGCTGTCCAGGCAGACGGAATCTGTGACTTTGCCCACTGTCAGACATGCCTCATCCAGGATGGAAATAATACCTTTATGGGGTTGTTCTACCAGATCCACAATGATCTGATTATTGAAGTATTCAATCTGTGCAGGAAATGGCAGAGTTTACATTAATTACGCAAAACAGAGTTAATGGGCATAATTGATGGAAGTTGAAGGTTAATTGAGCTCCCACACACATGAAGCCAAAAAGTAGATATTATATTGCCATTAAATGTACAATTTATTTTAAGGACTATTTGTGTGTGTGTGTGTGTGTGTGTGTGTGTGTGTGCGTGTGCGTGCGTGTGTGTGTTGTGCTTACGTGTTGCCAAGTGATATCCTCTCGCTGGTACTCCTCCTGCTCTTGTCTCAGGATGAGCTCAATAAAGAGCTGCTGTAGCTTCTCATTGCAGTAGTTGATGCAGAACTGCTCGAAACTGAGGAAGCCATGTTATTACATTACAAGCACAGTGATTTTGCTCATGACTTAGAGAACTAGATCGTCCTAGGTTGTACGTTTAGGTTATAACATCTAAAAAATAGCTACTTCTAGATGTAATGGTAGGATAGACAAAATTTAAATCAGTTGTATTTGAAACCAGGAGAGGACACTGTAAATTAGATTTTTCTCTGTGCTTGTTTAAAGCTTGATTAACAGTACTGACCTGTTATTGTCAAATATCTCAAAGCCATAAATGTCCAGCACTCCAATGACCGTATTTTTCCCATGGAGAGCTGGGTTGTAGTTCTTCACCTCTATCACCCTATTGATCCGCCCAACTATCCAGCCAAACAATCGCTCGTACAAGGCCTGCATGCAAACACATCACTTAGAGACCACAACAGCTCGCGGCCCGTGGCAAGATCTCAGCGGACAAAATTTCAGTCATTTCGAAAAATTTCCTTTTTCCTGTTTCGAGAGGATGTCAGCACCTTGGCAAAAGCGTCTCGTCCATAGCTAGCCTCTTGCTCGCTGTGGCCCTTGTCAATGACCTCGCCGCCCCCGGTGGCCACGGTGCGGTATAGCAGCGCCTTGGTCACACTTTCAACCTCTGTGCCAGTCAGCTCAGAGATGTGCATCACCAAGTCCCTGCCTACCAGCTGAACAATCTCTGCTTCGCTCACAAACCGCAGATTCCCCTGAAACACCAGGAGAGCCAGAGAAACAGGATGAGAAATCCAGGAAAGACCCTTAAAGTTGTTGTTGAAGTTATTTTGTGTGTATGAATTAGAAGCTAACAAGAATGTTTGTCACAGTTAAAACAATGAGCAGGCTCCTGTAGACCTGTAAACACACGAAGCTTTCAGATAAAACATCAAACTAAAGACAACAAATAAAGTACAGAACTGAAAGTACACTATAGCAGAGGTGGACATTCCAGGTTCAGAAAGTAAAAGTCCTCACCAAGATTTTGCTCAGGCTTCCTGGATTGTGCTGATTCCACTAATTTTACCTGGCTTGCACTAATTAGAAAATCCAACAAGCTTGAGTAAAATCCTGGGAAGGAATTTTACTTTCTGAACCTGTAATGTCCACCTCTACACTATAGTGACAAAAACAGACATAACAAATAAAGTGCAAAATTAGAAATACATTATAGTTAGACATAAAAATGTCTAAGGTCATAAGGAAGGCTACTCCAGCTGTTGGCAGTGTAGTGATTAAACGTTAGCACCACGTGTTTGGTTCTAATAAACACAGGTTGATATGAACACAAGAGCAAAGACTCACACTTAAACCTACCAGATGAAGGATGGTGGCCAGGATCTTATAGATGGAGCATATTTCTTCCTCACTAAAGCTGATGACCTTCAGCGCATTCATAACTGCTCTGTGTCGGGAGCGGTCATCTGTGGATGACTGAAAAACAGAGAGACCAAATAAGACAGAGAGAGAGAGAGAGAAAGAGAGAAGAGAGAGAGAGATTTGGAGACAAATGTCTTAATTCAGTATATGAAGGTAGCATACTTTACATAGACAATTGGTCTGTTGGACATTTAGACTTAGATCATTTATAATGATAGATGTGTGTTTTGTGCCATGGTCTTGTGGGTGGTGCAGTGTGTGAGGAGCACGTACAGTCATGACCAAGGCTCCCTGCCTGGTGTATGTGTAGTCTGTAGGATCTTTGCTTAGATGGAGAGACTTTAAAAGGTCCTCAGAACCTCCACGTAACAACTATACACACATGCACACACACCCCCCCACACACATACACACACACACAATAACCACAGTTTTGCTATTAATCAACATGAACTTCAGAGAGGTTAAACCCAATATAATGTTAAAGTAATTAAACCCTACGTAATATTGAAGCTATTAAACCATACATAATGTTAAAGTAATTAAACCCTATGTAATGTTAAAGTAATTAAACCCTACGTAATGTTAAAGTAATTGCCACCATTACTGAATACTGTCATGTTGCATGAGCAGTGATCTTTTAAATTAAATGAAAATGCTCTTAGGTGACTGTCCTAGAAAAAAAATATTCATGTAAATATTAACAGTTTATTAATGTCAATTAATTGCAAAAATACTACTTCAAGCAGAGAAGCAAGTCTTACCTGGTAAAAAGAGTGGAAGTTCCTCTCTCCCTCCTGCTGCTGGACAACTCTTGACTGAAGGGAAATAACTACCTTGAGATCAAGTACATTTTTTGTACTCGGCAGGACGGTAACATACATGCTTATATTTCTGCATTTTCTTATTCATAGCCAGACTTTATGTATATATCAAATTAAACTTTCTTTAAGAAAATCTGCCTATAGCTATCACACACAGTAACCCCCCCCCACACACACACACATTCATGGCTTCAAGAATGACAGACAGCTCTCCTATTCACAGTTCAAAATAGAAGGAAGTGGTATAAACAGAAGGAAGGCAACATATGTGAGTGGAAGATCACACACAGTTCACAAGCATGACATTTTACTGGTCATCTCTCACCTGTGCACTTCAAAACCTTCAGTAGGAAAACTCATTCTGAACTTCACTGACCAAGGTGCCAGGAACAACAATGATGGAATGGCCAGTGAGAAATGACCTTCCTTCCTCCTTTATTCAGGCTGCCTTTAGCACCTGCACTAGTGCCTTTACATGTGTTGGAAAGTGCGAATGTCTCAAGGACCCCATGTTTATCTTTTTAATTAGGGCAGCTAGTGGTCCCACAGTTCTTGACACTTCCTCGAAGTGTATATTGCTTTGCAGTGATCCACTGTGCAGATCCAGTGAAGTGATCCACTGTGGATCCACTGCAGCAATTGCTAGATCCACTGTGCAGATCCAGTGAAGTGATCCACTGTGGCTCCACTGCAGCAATTGCTAGAACTTTACGTTCTCAATGTTAAGATGTTTGCATTTTTCCCTATGTGATACATTTTGGGAACTAATAGGTCTGACGGCAACAAAATTTTGCCTCTGTTGTAGGTCACTGGATAAAAAGATCTGCCAAATGAATAAACATAAATGTAAATGTGAATGTAACAGTTAATATTAATCTAAATAAACACCATAGGGACACTGTGCATGGGATCTGCATATGTGCAGTATTTGTGCACGAAGGCAGTTCCATAATCCAGAGTTCATTCAGCTGACAATGAAAAAAAAGTACATAAATGGTCATTAAACTTACATCCAAAGTTTCTGCACCCTAATACATTTTTGGATGTATCTGAAAACATGTCTACAGCATTACTGACATGTGCTATCCCCTACCTAGTAACTCCCATTTAAATCCATAACTCAGCTCCAAAATCGACAGCTCTCCCTCACCTTCTCCAGCAGGTAGTTGTTTATGTGTCCTCCAGTGGGGTCTCCATTGAAGTTGAAGTTAATGTCCATGTATTTGCCAAAGCGGCTAGAGTTATCGTTGCGGTTGGTCTTGGCATTCCCAAAGGCCTCCAGCACACAGTTGGATTTCAGGAGTACATTCTTTACACTGCAAGACAAAATCACTGGTTTGGGGAATAAGAATTAAGGGTTTCATACTGTTTATTACTCATACTGGGATTTATACTGGGATTTTGTTTGTTTCTGCTAGTCATTATACAGTACACACAGACTATTCAGTGCATTAACATATGTCAAATGTTCTGCGAGAGTGTTCTTTAAGCTTTTGGAGTACAGCAGATAGGGCAAGGTTTGTCTTTTATATTTGTCTTTTTATTTATGAAATAAGCAAAATACCATATATTATTGAGGGTTTGTACAGATCTATGATACATGGGTCAGGTGTCAGCAAGCCCATGTGACTCCACAGAGGAACTGAGAAGAAACAGCTTGGTGAGAACCATAATGAATAAAAACTATCATGGAAATGAAGACAGAGCCAGCAAAAAAAAATCTATCATAGGTTTCAGCCTGGGTGGAAGGGTTTCCACAGCATGGACACCCAGAGCCCACAAACGCCCACAAATGGCATTCATCAGTGACAGAGCTTCCTCCGCTCATTCCAGCAAAAACACACTCATAACAGAGCTCTGGGCTGGAGCAAAGGGCATTAATGCTTTAATGTTGGTTTCAATGCCTGCTGAGTGTAATTTCTCTTAAAACCAATCAAGTGTTAGCAGGGCATCAAGTGTTACCAGGGAGGTGCTTTTGACTAAATATAAGTATTTTAACTGCAAAAAACCTTACTTAAAACCTAATGACCTCCTCTTATCTTGTTTTTAAAAGACCTCACCTCTCCACCTCTTCCCTCTGGGTGGGGTTGGTGATTGCTGCTATATACTGCATGATGTACTTGCTGGCCTCTGTCTTCCCAGCGCCACTCTCTCCTGGAAAACACATGCAAGACGCTGTGAAATAATGCCCTACTTGGCATTCAACAGGCATCTGAGTATGACTCAGTGTATATGTCTGCCCTTGAAAGACCAGCAGATGTAGAGAGGGTGAAAGGAGATATTTTAGAAAATATGTTAGGTTTTGTGTTTATTTTATGTGTCAATTCCAAAACACTCCAATAATTCAAGTTTATATTAGTTTAAGAACATGTAGAACAAAACATTTGCAAAACCAGGTTAGAAACAACTACAGGTGGTGACACATGGTGGTTAGTGGCACTTACTGTGGATTGCAGTGGATATATTACCATGTTGTAAGTGGATTTATTACCAATTTGTAAGTGGATTTATTAATAAAATTATAATCTGCCCTGTAGAAGTCTCTATGCTGGAGTGGAGGAAGAATGTGTGATGCAGGCAAAAAACAAAAACAAGCACACCAGTGGAGACAGATTCAAATTCAGTGGAGACAGGATCAGTGGAGACAGGTTCAGATTCAGTTGTAACAGATTCAGGGACGGTTTCCATTGCGTTCTTGTTCTGCTTTTCAGCAGGTCTGTGTGTGGACGTTCAATCTCATCCTCAAGTCACCTACTGGAAAAACACTCTGCTTTAAAAGCGGATCTTCAGCAAGCCGCAGGTGTGTCCAACCTCAATTTCCTGATGATTCATCCGGAATGTCTCTCCGCCCAGTGGATGACACTCAGCCAATGGCATAAAGCCATTTAATTTATCATAAGTTTTTAAGTTAAGCCACATTGTCAATTGTGATTTTCACCCCAATCGAAATTTGTCCTCCGCATTTACCCATCTGTGCAGTCAGAACACACACACACACACACACACACACTAGTGATAACTAGGGGGCTGTGGTGCACACATGCCCAGAGAGGTGGGCAGCCCTAGCCCGGCGCCCGGGGAGCAGTTGGGGTCAGGTGCCTTGCTCAAGGGCACCTCAGTCATGGCCTCAGGCCTGGGAATCGAACCCACGACCCTCCGGTCACAAGACTGGTTCCCTAACCACTAGACCATGACTGCCCCTGGTGGATGTACTGTGTATTATGCCATGCTCACCACAATTTATCTTTTACTATTTACTGTTTATTCCACAGCTATAAATCTCAGTGCCCTGCTGAAGTTTAGAGTCCATCATATTTGAGCTTGCTGATTAGTTCTAATCGATCTTGCCTCAACACCAGGTTACACGAAGATGACATCCACAACATTGATAAATCACTCTAAATAGATTCACTTAATAAAGAAAAGAAGGAAAGAAGAAGTCTGGTCAGACTGAGAATGTTGTTTACAGGAAGACAAGTTGTCAGGGAAGTGAAGGAGACATGCAGAGATAAGGCTACATAAGTCTTGAGAATCAAACCCAGAGCAGGGATCCACTTGGGCTAAAGCTACTGTGAATGATGTGTGCAGATCTCACTAACTAAAATTCCACCAGACGCAGCCACTGAAGAAGTCCACCCCCTTCCCTCAAATGCACTTCCTCTCTGCAAACCAGAGCATAGTTGATGGTAGGTTTGTCTAAAAAACATCATCACCAAAATGCTATCATCATAGTTCATGGTTTGCATGGTTTGCAACTACTTTCATCATTCTTCCTCTGTAAGAACCAGAGGGCAGAGGTACCATTGTGCTGCCTCTGCCTTTGGTCCTTCCACCCAGTATAGGTGATAGATGTGTTTTCTTTGGGGAGGGGCCTGCCCTCTTTAAAACCCTCTTTGAGTTTTCCTGTCCTGCCAATTGGGAGGGAACCCAGCTGGCATTCCAACACAAACAGTGACTGCTTTTATTTATGGTTCTCTGGGTTTATTGACACCAGATTTGAATACAGCTCCATCCACTGCCCTGTGCTGCTGTCTGAGTGGGTGTTCCGGAGGCCCTGCCTACTCACGAGGGCATACCCATCCTCTAGGTACCACCGCACCCCTTTCAGGTGTTTCCAGTGCAAATGCCTGTGACCTGATCCAGCCTCCCCATACCCTGCAGTTGCTCCTGCTGCCTACCTGATATGACGATACAGGTATCCTTCGCTCGCCTCTTCATGGCCTTGTAGGCAGCGTCTGCCACAGCATAGAGGTGTGGGGGGTTTTCATACAGCTCTCTACCCCGGTATGCATCGATCACATCCTGTCCATATATATCCATCTGCCTGTATGGGTTCACAGATACCACTACCTCTCCGATGAACGTGTAGATGCGCCCTTTCTCAAACCTAAAAAAAACACAATGCACAATCTTTTTCCCCAACTCTATATGTGTTTCATATTTAAACAGCATCATTCAGATGGAATGAACCTCATCTGGAAGAATGAACTTCAAGGGGACATGAGCAGATTCCCATGACAGATGCCTGAAGGAGGCATAAGTTTGAATAAACCTTTCACAAAAATCCTCTTAAAAATGGAAAGTCATATGAGAGAACTCAAATGTGAACGGGTCTATTTCGAGTGTTTTCATTCATTCACAGGAAACAAACATATCATTCATCAGTCACTACAGTAGTAAACTGCAATGGCCCAATTTACAGTCTTGGTTTTCAAGACTGCCCTGAACTGCCCTGATGAAGAATTAAACATGAAAACCAAACAGTTCATCTAGAGGCCACATTTTATGTCTGTCATAGTGTCACACCACACCCACCCATATTCTACAGGAACTGATACGACGGTGGGAAGTGAGAACAGGAAGTGCATTTTATGGCTCAAGATGAAAGCTTTCTGTACTTCATTAAACCCCAATGAATAGCCCTGTGAGGTGGTCATTTCAAGCATTTCCAGCGCTTTGCCTTGGGCACTCATATCTGCTCAGCACAGTAGATCTTTATCTCCAGAAAATGTCAGTATGCCTTTATTTTTATTTATTGTGTGTGTATATATGTGTGTGCGTGTCAGGGACAAGTTCAACCTAAACATTTGATGCTGAATCTTACAGCTGCTCATGGTTGTCTGTGGCATGACTGTTAGAGTAAATGGCAGAGATCTAATTTTTTCCCTTTAAGTTAGTTAAGAAAGTGCTAAAATATGTCAACTGGAAAAAAGAGCAAAGTTACTTGTATTCAAACAGACACGAGAAGCTGATTTGCTCAGACCTCATACATGACATCATAGAAACAAACCCACAAAGCATTAGGCAGAAAGAAGAAGTCAGAACATTTGATTGCATCACTGAATCTGGCAAAAAAAGCATATGCTTAATACACTGGGTTTAATATTTATTATACTTCAACTTGACAATACACTTAGATCTGCTCTGCAGATGCTGTGGGTGCTATTCACTTGATTTCGTAAGTCTTCAAAGCGGAAATGACTGCAAACTGAAATGACTCATATATCCTTCAACTTATCCAAACCACAAGGGAGTAGTTAAAATAAAAAATACCCTTTAAAACATTGCATGAATCCATGGTCAATGGTGAAATAAGAGATGAGTGAAACCCACCTTTTCATTGTCATTCACTCATTCTGATGGTTGAGTTCAGAACAGAACACTAGACAGTATGCTCTGGCAAGGCTTTCACTAACTCACTAACCAATGGTAAACAGCAGATGAAGGTTTAAGGTTTTAAGTTACTAACTATGTGTGATGTGTTAAAAGGGGGCATGTATATGCCAAGGTATGATCAGCTTCCTTATACTATACAGCAGTCGTCGGTGGTGATAGTCGGCGGGCTCTACCAGCATGGTCGGCCTCTCTCCACTTACCTTAGCTTTAGGTTCTCCGAGAACTGCTCCATGGTCACCTCATCCAGGAGCACAAAGTCCGACTTGCCGAACTCGAAGCCCTCGAGCTCCGCCATCCCTGTGGTGGCCTGCCCGAACGACTGGCAGATGGAGAGTGGAGCGGAAGAAGACAGGAAAAGAGAGAGAGAGCAAGAGAGAGAGATAGAGAAGTAAGCCCTCGTGTGAGAGCCGGTAGAGTGACACTGAGATGGGTGTGGCATCATTCTTTCACTCAGCCCAAGCTGAGCTGCAGTCTGCCACCGAGGTCTGTGGTCTGTACATTTTTAGTAGCGCAATGTCGATAAGCATGTGTATGACAGACATGAGCAATGTTTTAACATCTTTCTTCTCTTTCTGCATCTTCCTTAACATGTTTCTAGCACTTCACGATTCACATACTCTTCCAAGACTGTGAAAGTGCAAGAAGATTCTGTATGACAGGGCAGCTAGTGGTGAGTGCTGATGATGAAAAGTTACACTGGAATTTTATCTCTTAGAAAGAAGCCTGGCATTTCCTGCTCAAACTCTCTACATGTTGAGATCAGACCTCCCTGAGATCATACCTCCTGACAGGAGAAATCTAACAGAAACCTGGAACTTCAACATCTGACCTTTCAGTAGAGTTTTTGCAGAAACCCCAGAGGAAGCTCCTGCATATGCCTACATTCCATCTTTAGCCCTGGAAGAGGAACTACAGATACAGCAAGTTAGGGTGAAGCAGCATTTCAACCACAAGGACTTGACAGGCAGGGCAAAGCAGCAGAACACCATGCGGGAACGAGATGAAGTGAATAGAGACATTCAGAACCTAGTCAGCACAGGCCTGCTTACAGAAGCCAAAACTGAACTTCGGGCCTGACGTTCATGTGAAAATCAGGCCTGAGGGGCCCATGAGAATGAACATGGTGATAAATTACATGTAAGTAATGGAACTGTTAACCAATTAGAGCCCATAAAAACAGACAAATAAACAAATACCAATTTAGAAAACAAAATTAAAACTGGAGTAAATAATCAGTTTGTTCTATATAAAAGTTTGTTCTATATTAATTAGTCCAGTGTGCTTTTATTTTTGAGAGAATATTTGTCTGGGTATTTCAATAAAAATCTACATAATATAATATAATGTAATTGTAATTGTGACTCCTGTCATATAAGAAGAGAAAACAGTGGGTGAGGATGACAGATGTCTTTACAGTCCATACTTAAAAATCATACAGCAACAGAGTCACTGAATAAAGGCTCTGTCCAAAATAAGGTACTGCATTGAAGTCTAGTGCATAGTGCTTAAGTATGCCATTTCGGATTGAGCCAAAGTCTCTAGGCGTGCAAAAACAAAAGCACAATGCACTGAGTTACAGTTGATCTTGGCTTTCGCAGTCTCTCTCCAACACAGTCAAGCAGAAGTCTGACGGACAGTGCTTTACACCTGTAGTGGATTCGATGTGCAGCACTGGAGGTTAGGACCTGTGGTCTTAAATGAGCAGAGAGATGGGTGGGAGACTGTAATTGTGGGAGTGGTCTGGGGTGTGTGTGTGAGGAGGAGCATGGCTGTGAGTGAGTGGGCATCCCCCCTGACAATAATATAATACTTTTGCCAATATAATAAATATAATGCTTTACACCAAACTTATTCCAAAACATTTTAAACCAACAATAGTTTCAGGTACAATAACATATAGTTTTCATCAAATTCTAAAGACTTAAAAAAAAAAAAAGCCATTACCCCTGATATAATATATACATTTAGCATGTGCATTTAGCACATGAGGTATATTACAGTTGACAATAGGCACTTATACTCCACTGCTGAAGCCCTGATGCATCCAGATCCCCTCAAGAACACCTTCTGGGAGGTCTGGTTGTTTGTCTAACTGTCTCTTTCTCTTTCTCTGCTGTGCAAAGTCCCTGGCAACCTCTTGCATTTTAACCTGTAGTTTCATTTTCATCTTTTCATTTTAAGCTGATTAACGCTTCCATCCTGCCTCACCTCAACACACTGCCTTTATAGCATCTGCCACTTATATTGTAGGATTAGAATCTTGCCAATGTCATTTATAATGTTTCTAGAGCAGGAACATGAGTTTGGATTGTCATTCCCAGTGCTGGGTCAATGGGCAGAAATGGGTAAAGACTGATCAGAGAGGAAGAGCTTTTTATTTTATTTTTGTTTTTGGCCAAAAGAGCTTTTTATTTTGTTGAATGTTTTGAGTGATTGCCAGTATTTTGTTGCTCTTGTTTGTATGTTGATGTGTAGTGGATAAAGACCCAGTTCTGCTCTGCATAGTTTATTGGAGGTATATCTCTGCACTCTGTGAGGGCTGGTACATGTTAGGACACAGGAGCATGCAGAGATGATGATGGGATTTAATGAATAAAGCGTAGTCAGACAAAGTATGGGTCAAAACCTGATTAAGGTACACAGCACCAAAACGTTATCCACAATCAGAGTTACAAACAGTCCAGGTCAATATTCTCAAAAAAACAGCAGGTTCCAAGCAGCAGTACAAAAATAATACAAAAATAATACGTCAGCAATGCTTCTCAAGGTAATGGATAAGTCTGTCTTAGTCTGTACACTATATTGCCAAAAGTATTCACCTTCCTTGACTCACATATTCAATTCAATTCAATTTTATTTATATAGCGCTTTTTACAACACATGTTGTCACAAAGCAGCTTTACAAATTGCGTGGGTCCAGATCCCTAATGAGCACATATGATCTTAAGTGACATCCCATTCCTAATCCATAGGGTTCAATATGATGTTGGTCCACCCTTTGCAGCTAGAACAGCTTCAACTCTTCTGGGAAGGCTGTCCACAAGGTTTAGGAGTGTGTTTATGGGGATTTTTGACCATTGTTCCAGAAGCACATTTGTGAGCTCACATACTGATATTGGATGAAAAGGCCTGGCTCAGTCTCCGCTCTAATTCATCCCAAAGGTGTTCTGTTGGGTTGAGGTCAGGACTCTGTGCAGGCCAGTCAAGTTCATCCACACCAGACTCTGCCATCAATGTCTTTATAGACCTTGCTTTGTGCACTGGTGCACAGTAATGTTGGAAGAGGAAGGGGTCAGCTCCAAACTGTTCCCACAAAGTTGGGAGCATGGAATTGTCCAAAATGTCTTGGTATGCTGAAGCATTCAGAGTTCCTTTCACTGTAACTAAGCCCAGCTCCTGAAAAACAACCCCACACCATAATCCCCCCTCCACCAAACACTTGGCACTTGGCACAATGCAGTCAGACAAGTACCGTTCTCCTGGCAACCGCCAAACCCATACTCGTCCATCAAGAGAACGCGCCTCCACTGCTCTAGAGTCCAGTAGCGGCATGCTTTACACCACTGCATACGACGCTTTGCATTGCACTTGGTGATGTATGACTTGGATGCAGCTGCTCGACCATGGAAACCCTCTCTGCACACTGTTCTTGAGCTAATCTGAAGGCCACATAAAGTTTGGATGTCTGTAGTTTGAATGTCTGCAGAAAGTTGGCGACCTCTTCACACTATGCGCTTCAGCATCCGCTGACCCCGCTCTGTCAGTTTACTTATAATACAGCTGACAGTTGACTGTGGAATATTTAGCAGCGAGGAAATTTCACAACTGGATTTGTTGCACAGGTGGCATCCTATCACAGTTCCACACTGGAATTCACTGGGCTCATGAGAGCGACCCATTCTTTCACAAATGTTTGTAAAAATAGTCTGCATGCCTAGGTGCAAAATTTTATACACCTGTGGCAATGGAATTGATTGCAACACCTGATTCTGATCATTTGGATGGGTGAGCAAATACTTTTGGCAATATAGTGTATGTATGAATGGGGATCAGGTGTGAAGCTTAATATTGAGGGGAGGAGGAACAAGGTAGAAGACGCAGGGGACTCTGGGAATTGCAGTCTTCTTGGTCATGCTGCATGACACACTCATACAGTTTTAGCATGCTTTAGCAATGTTAGAAAGAGACCGAACAAGAGTGGCTTCTTCCCCCCATAAAGGATATGTCAGCACAACGTTTACAATAATTACACCTGAACACACAAATATCCTTTGCAGGACATGTTGGCCTTTGGAACTTATTCGCATTCAGTATAGTTTATGCCTTCATGTCAACCTGAAACCATATATGCACAGATACACATAAAAAACTCCATGGTTTGTTATACTAGCATCTATTGAATACATAAGAGTGAAGTGGGTGTGTAAAGCTGGTTAATTTAACCTCAGACCGATGAGCTTTCTTCACATCGGGTAACATCTGTCCTCCAGCTCCAAAATATATGGGTGCTTCAAGACTCCAAAAACTAACAAAGTACCATTGTTAAATCATCAATTTTAGATATTATCCATTCTCAGAATTAATTGTAACTGAAATAAAATCTGGATCACCTCATACCAACTGCCAAACATGGTGATGGAGGAATGATGATTTGTGCTTGTTTTGCAGTCAGAGGACCTGGGAAGCTTGCATTCATCGAGGCAATGATGATCTCCACATCATAACAGAATTATTCTAGAGACAAATGGGAGGTCATCTGTCTGATAGCTTATGCTGGGCCAAAACTGGGTCATACAACCAGAAAACGATCTCAAGCACACCAGCAAATCAATATATTAATGGCTACAAAAGAAAATGAGACTGAAACTCCTTCAGACTAACTTACTTCGTTATTTTCCTCCATGTCACCGAATTATAGGATGCAATTATTTTTTCCCACCTGGTTCCTGAATATTACTAGTTTGTTTATAGATCGCATCACCAATTGTTATTTAGGCTCTGATACATATATATACACAGTACTGAGGGGGTTCAATCATTTATTATATTCTTGTTCATAAAGTAATAATGAACTACTTTTCTCAACCAACCACAGGCACTGCCTTACTTCCTATAGAGTTCAATGGGGACGTTTTATCTCTTCCTCATTGGCTTCTGCCGCTTCGATAATGACGATTACTATGGTAACCAACATAACAGGAAGAAACTACATGCAAACAATGCTGCAGTGCTACTAAAACCTTATGAGGACAAACAGAGAAACATCTCTGAGATAGTAGCAAAAAGTTGATATTAGCCTGATGTTTCTGCATTTTTATTCTGGAAAAATGTTGTAAAAGTATTGTTTAAAAAATTGCACCATAAAAACATTTGGTTAAACAGATTAAACAGAGCATAAACACTTCTTAATATACAGTAATAGTTGCTTCCAAAAATGTAAATGCTTATATATTATGTTACTGATCCTTTGTACTTAACAGCAAATAGTTTGCAAATAGCCTAACCATTAACAAACACACATTTTGGTCATAACATTATTTAGCCCCAAAAAATGAAATAGTAACTGGAAGTAACAGGAGTATATATTTAATTCTTAATTTTTTTGTAGTTTTTGTTTTATTTCAAAGATATTCTTGCTTGGAAGTTCCCTAAGTTGTTTAATCATCCTAGGTACTTTTGACACTTTTGCCAACTTTGTTTCTCCACCAGAGGGCAGCACCATGTCATTTTGTTGCAGCTGTCCCCTTGTCACCACGTTTTGACTCCTAATCTCTGATCTGCTTCTGTGCCTGTTGACCTGATCTCTGGGAGAGTGCCGGCTGCCTCCTGAAGAATTAAGTGAACCTATCTGAGGTTCCTCTTGATAGTGGGAAGGAGAGTATTCTTTTGTTACATTGGTCTCACGTTCAGAGACATCTCTACGGCCTTGTTCAGTTTCCCTAAACCCACTCAGTTTGTATTGTCTGGGTAGAGAAGAGCTTCTCCTGAGTGCTGAGTTCCTCTCCATGTTCCTGCCCCTGTACTCATGCTCTTGATGGTGATTATGCCACCCCAGTAGCATCTGCATCACCTCAAAGCTTTTGACTGAGGATCCCACCACCTTTACAATGTTCCCATCGCGCCTGATCTGAACATCCCTGTTGAGATCTTTACTCTGCTGGATTCTCTTGCAGATTTGTGCTTGTTGCTCAGAATCATATTTTGAAAGCTGTATTTCTTGAGTACGTAGAAAAGAGGTCAGTTGCTGAATTAAATCCAGTAGTCTAGTTTCTGCGTTCTTGCAGTTCTTTCCCCAAAACGTAACTGTTGTAAAACCTACCTCATCTTTTAAACTCATCTTAGTACCACAGGTCTTCTCTATGTCATTGAGACTGTTCTGTCTGTGGATGAGTGCGTAGTTTAGGATATCTGTGTCCACTGGAAAGCTGACCTCTTCCCGGCCGCAGGATAACTGCTGACTCCTGCTGTAGGTGGAATTGGCCAATGAGTCATCAAAGGAGCTGGAAAAACTCCTGGGAGATACACGTGAGCCTGAATGTCCGGATAACAATGATGTGGGCTTTGGGATGGGGAGGTTGGGTGGAGAAGCCATGGAGCTCCAGCCATTGGAACTGACATCATTGGAATGTTCAATGACATCACCATACTTTGATGTGGACCTGGGTACAGTTTTATATTCCAAACTATTAAGTGCAGTTTGAGAGACATGACCTGAAGTGTATTCACTGGGAAGAGCTGAGTATGACCTGCTGTGAGGCTGGATGTCCTGGGCGAGAAGCTGGATGAGTCGACTGTGTAGGAGCTTCAGGCTGAGGAAGGAGCCGGTTAAGAGGAAGTGATAATGGCTCAGTTTTGTAACCTTAAAGCCATATGAGTCAACGAGCTGCAGGACATCTGTTGGCCTTTGGA
The DNA here is from genome assembly GCA_020368025.1 of Brachyhypopomus occidentalis. Classification (NCBI taxonomy): domain Eukaryota; kingdom Metazoa; phylum Chordata; class Actinopteri; order Gymnotiformes; family Hypopomidae; genus Brachyhypopomus; species Brachyhypopomus occidentalis. The sequence goes on along the minus strand of JAGXOD010001361.1, from coordinate 274,722 downwards.
ACTTGTTCACATTCAATGTAGTTTCTGCCTTCATGTCAACCTGAAACCACATACACACAGATACATATAAAAGAAAACTCCATGGCTTATTATGCTAACATCTATTGAATACATAACTGAGAGTGAAGTGGGTGTGTAAAGCTGGTTAAATTTACCTCAGACAGATGAGCTTTCTTCACATGAAGAGGATAACATCCGTCCTCCAGCTCCAAAATATGTGGGTGCTTCAATACTCCAAATACTAACAAAGTACCATTGTTAAATCATCACTTTTAGCTATTATTCATCCTCAGAATGAATTGTAACTGAATTAAAGTCTAAAATGTGTGTGTGCGTGTTAAACGTACATACCTTCAGCTGATTCAAAGATGACGTAAGCTTTTCCTTGAATGGAGGTTGGATAAAGCACCAATAAAACGTCGTCCCCATGGTTACTACGCTTCAGGAAATGTATCTTTAACCGATCAGTCATTTGGTCATGAGGGAGAATATCTGGAACTCCATGAACCTCGATGACCATTAGCTCCATGGCAGCATCACTACTGAAAGGAATAAAGATGGCATTAGGAATAACAGACTGGCATATGTAATAGTCTGTATAGTGCAGAAGTGGAAGAGCTGCTACAGCTAGACCTATATTGGGGGGTTATATGACAATCTAGGTTACTATATAAAATGTTAACAGCAATCACTCATGCCATTTAAAGTGTTAATCCAAAGATGACCTGAGATGCATTCCAATCACAATAGTGACAGCACAATTCTGCCACTTTATTTCAAACTTGAAGGAGTGAAAATGTTTGGGAAAGGAACTTCAAACTGAGAGCAATGTATAGCAGTTTAGCACTATGCATGAATATGACACAGAGATAAATCACTGAGCGTCTCCTCAAAATCTTCAACCAGGTTCTCTTATGTGTTTGAGGGCAACTCATATTTCATATATTTTTGTTGTATGTGTTCATAAAAAGTAGCCTGATCAGACAGAAAACCAATACAGCTTGTTAATTTTTACCTAGTTAATTAGCTTAATTTTAGCTTTCCTGAGGTAAATACTTGCTATACCAAACTGTCTAGCCAACATGAACCTCATATTAGTTTTACATGCAAAATAACACTGGCAACAATATTTAAGCATTTTTTTCATCCTGAACTAAAACAGGTGAATTTTATAGTGCACTTCATGATGAATCTGTTTTTAGAATTTTTCTATCAAATGTGAATTTTAGGTGACAAGATAATTAGTCTGCCAACACAGAGGGGATCCAGTTTCCTTGGTCTTAAGTGACTTTAATCCATTCTCAATTGGAACACTTAAGGCACAAATGCGTGTGTACGTGAGGAATGCAAGGCTGTAGAGTATCAACGGGGTGCCAGGAAGCAATCTATTTAGGCCCTTAATGCGGCCTTCAGCGTGGACCAACCATAGAAAGTAGAAGAGCACTATTTTGAGAACCTGTGTAATGCAACTACATGGCTACTGTCTAAGAGCCGAGCGCATAAACATCACACCGTCACCTGTTGTAGGCTATTGTCTAATTCTGAAAACCCATTTCTGTACTGAAGTTGCTGAACAGTACCGCCATTCCGCATTTGCTTATATTGATTTAAGCGAACTTGTAAACCTAAGATAAACATTCTACAGAAGAGCTTCAAATAGACATGTAGCTTAAACGGCGTCATGAATCAAGCAGAGCGGATCGAGCTCACAAACGCTCAGTCGCTTCATTGTATTTTAACAACGAACTACGTACGGGCCCTTACCCGATTCTTTCGGAGAAAATAACGAAACGTCTGCGTCATACAGTATCAACTGAATTGTAGCTACTGTATTTCTGCGTCGGTTTTAAACCGACCAAAGCGTCTGCCAGAAACACGTATGATATTAACCTTTGCTTAGCAAAGTGAAAGTAAAATTGGGCTAATCCTTCCGTCACGAAACGTCACTGCGCGTTTGTGAAATAACTCCCAGTTAGTTTTTGATTCAGCTGCTCGGTATTGTAATAAAGCATGTGGGACTCTTCCGTTTCTTACGGATGAATTTCAGCCAAAGTACCAGAACAACGAACAGGCGCGCAGGTCGCCAATATTCTTGAAAGTAACTTTGCTTTGGAAGGTGCTGGGGGACAATAATGTAGATAGGGTGCTCGTAAAGGCCACCCAATATCCATCGACATTAGTTATTTGTAAATGTCAAGCGCAAACAAAAACAATTATACACACCTTTACATGCCACTCTTGCTAAATCCAAACTGAACATAACCTTGTTGTTCTGACTTTATCCTTTAGAATCCATATTTGTCTATGAATCGGTTCAGGTCTTGTTTCATTGCTGCCATACAATAACTAAAGGTCTACATTGGTCGACATCAGTCAAGCCAATCGTGAGTTATGTGGAACTTCGGGGGAGGATGACTTCCTGTATAGGGTACCAGACAGATTGTTTTCCTCTTGAGGATACCGTAGTAGCTCAGCAAAAAAAAAAAATCTCGTTTATTGCCATCATTCTTGATATGTTCCATGACCAGTGCGTCCCATTCAGTTGGACAACTACCAGTAGGTGGTTTGATAGAGGGCTGCATTTCATTAGCTCGTACCTGTTGCAATTGTAGTGCTGTCTTGTCTGTAATATTTCTGCTATGAGCAGATGGTTCTATGAGGCATAATGATACCTAAGACAATGCTTCTCAAACCATTTCTTGAGGCTCACGAGACATTTTTGGTCCGACCCCCAGGTGGGTACTTTAGACAGCAGCCACTTAGGGTAATTGATTATTTAACAGTTTGATTCCTCTGATATACCTCCATTTTGAAATATGATCCTAGTCCAAAATGAAAAGGTATGACTAGCAAAGCAATCCAGATATCAAAGGCTCAATGAAAGTCAATACAAATATTCTTAGTGTATTACAAGTAGAACTAGTTAAAAATACTACAAATCAATTGGATTTTCACATAACTATAGTAACAAAACAACAGGTTTACTCCAGGTGAGAAAAACAGACATTTGTGCAGTGAAGCGTGTACAATTACAGTTGTATTAGAAAAAGCCATACGCAACAAGTCAAGAGGTTGTACATTTTTTTATTTTAGAGCTTCAAGACTTTACATATGCAGTATCTGAACAGATGAACTAGAGAGAAAACAGAACACTTCTCAGATCAGCTGTAAGTCAATGTCATAGTAAACAACTGCATGAGGCTTTTATAACCGTCTAGTGACTGTTTAATGATTGTTCCTTAACATGTGCTTGATATATAATTTTTTTTAATAAACAGACCCCTGCACAAATGGCATGATCATTAAGATAGACCACTCTAGACAGGTGCCTCATCTAGGTGTTGCACAGCAAAAAAAAAAGTTCAAATAATTAACTATACATTAATTGAGACAAATACATGTATATACATAAATATATATGGATAAAACAATACACATATGGGGTCCTCACACCAGACCTCAAGGATACACCTAATCTGGGTTATTGTCACATTATTTTATTACTTGCAAATCTTTACACATGGCTCCATATTTAATAGCTTCAACATTAAAGAACCCTAACAGTCTGGCAATCCCATCCCCACTTACCCACAGTCATGAAGTCAATCCCTGGGGTACCAGAATCTGAAAGACATTTAAAGATACATTAAAAAAAGGCAAACCTTGCAATTCCCCAAAATGGGTTAACTTGCATATGAATAGCTTGTCTGAGGTTTCTATAGCCTCGCTATAAAAAAAGACAGCCAAGGCTTCAAACCACCTCAGGTTTTTCTTGCAGACACACAGGAAAGGACTGAGCCACGGACTGGAGCCAGCCTCGCTGTACGGTCTGCATACACAGTCTTCAACAGCTGGTTGGTTTATTACTTTTAATAGAGACACTCACTTCAGAAATACAGCGTTTCAGGATCTTCGGTTATGTCCGTTGGTTCGGAAAATACAGGCGGTCAATCAATCTAGGGCAAAGTGAAAAGAATGACAAATTTTAATTTATTACACCAAAGTTTACAAGAATTTTACCTGCAGATCACCATGCACGCAACAGTGTTCTTTACAAACTTACGGACAAATCAATGTAAGGCCTTAAACCAACTCGAGATTCAATTGCAGACAAAGAACTCGGTCGTCTCATACACGACTTCGCTGAACAGCCCGCGTACCGCCATTTTAAAATAACCATTCCCTTAAAATGGTCACATTCCTTTAAAACTGTGTTTCACATCAAGCTTGAAGCTTCATATAAAAGTAAATGGATGCGGTTTCCCTCGACAAAGAACGACACACTAGCTCAACATGCCTTCCTCGCCATCTCCTCTCACGTCCAAACACGTGCTTTGACCGATACGTTTCAGACGGTGCAACGTTAATAAATCATGTGAAAATCCAAAAATACCATAGTCTAGTGTCAAAAGTAACACTGACATATACTACGTACTTTCAAAACACACCAATAAGTCTGGTTATAATTGTATTGCTACAGTAGCCGACAAAATACATTCTTGGCTTCCCAGGTAACGAGGTACCAGCACGTTACCAACTTGCATAAGAAATACATTAGCTGTAGTTACAGAATGTTAGTTACTGCTCCACAGGTTTTACCAAAAGCCTATCATAACAATGGAACATTTGCAGACCTTCACATTAACAAACTCTAGTGCTGTTTTTTTTTACATTCGATTACCTTCAGGGACATGGCTACTTTCTCGTCTTGCACGTGAACCATCTTAAACGAATGTACAGACGAATTTGACCCAACCACCCCATGCGCATGCGCTACAGTCACTCTTCTTCTTCTATGAGAAAAACAATTGGAACTAAAATAGCCATTGCGCCTCTAACTGGAGGGAAAATTAATAGTGGAATCTTTTAAGCATGTTTTGCTGCTATCGTTGCTATTATTTTGTTTCCTTCCTTAGAAACAAACTGGCGTTTTGGGGGGAAAAGTCACGAAGACGGAAACTGCAGTCATCGTAGACTAATAACTTCTTCATATTAGCTTCACATATTCGTATTATTCGTTTTAAAACCAAAGGAACAATTGTTTAAACAGCAAATATATTTGCGGAAAACAAAAACAAACATCCTCATTGTCCAAATTTTCATTTTCATTTTGTTGTGTGACTGAGAATGTGATAGCAAGTTTAATCAACAACACTATGAACAGACTGGCCTCACTATGGAGAAAAGCAGGAAATGTTATAGCGCTTCTTTAAATTATTTATTCTCCAGGGGGTTTTGTTTAGGTAAAAGTAAGCATATACTGTATACTGTACCTACCTTCTCAGTGGGTGTGTTGTGTTAACATGAGTTGTGTTAACATGAGTTTTTCACAGCAGTGTTTAGAGTTTTATTTTTTTTTACATGGGATTGCTTCTGGATTAAGACAGGGTCCTCCACCCAAAACTCACCAGCCAGCATTGTTTTGGCTGGTAATCTTCATCTGTACACCTTCAAAATATTTCTAATGAGTCATCCATCCATCCATCCATCCATCCATCTTCATCCGCTTATCCGGGTCAGGGTCACGGGGGCAGTAGCCTAAGCAAAGAGGCCCAGGTTTCCCTCTCCCCAGCCACCTCTTCCAGCTCTTCTGGGGGGACACCAAGGCGTTCCCAGGACAGCCGAGATATATAATCTCTCCAGCGTGTCCTGGGTCTTCCCCGGGGCCTCCTCCCAGTTGGACATGCCCAGAGCGCCTCCCTAGGCAGGCGCCCAGATGGCATCCGAACCAGATGCCCGAACCACCTCAACTGTCTCCTCTCTACGTGGAGGAGCAGCGACTCTACTCCGAGCCCCTCCCGGATGACCGTGCTCCGTACCTTATCTCTAAGGGAGAGCCCAGACACCCTGAGGAGAAAACTCATTTCAGCCACTTGTATTCGCGATCTCATTCTTTCGGTCACTACCCAAAGCTCGTGACCATAGGTAAGAGTCGGAACGTAGATTGACCAGTAAATTGAGAGCTTTGCCTTTTGGCTCAGCTCTCTCTTCACCACAATGGTCCGGTACAGCAACCGCAATATTGTAGCCGCAGCACCGATCCGCCTGTCAATCTCTCGTTCCATCCTTCCCTCACTCGTGAACAAGAACCTGAGATACTTAAACTCCTCCACTTGAGGCAGGGACTCACTCCCGACCCAGAGAGGGCACTCCACCCTTGTCCAACTGAGTACCATGGTCTCAGTTTTAGAGATGCTGATTCTCATCCCGGCCGTCTCGCACTCGACTGCAAACTGATCCAGCGAGAGCTGTAGGTCTCGGCCTGATGATGCCAACAGGACCACATCATCCGCAAAAAGGAGGCGTGGAATCCTGAGGCCACCAAACCGAACCCCCTCCGCCACTTATGGAAATTCTGTCCATAAAAGTTATGAACAGAATCGGTGACAAAGGGCAGCCTTGGCGGAGTCCAAACTCCCACCGGAAACCAGTCTGTTCTAACCAGTTCTAATGAGTCAATATTTCTAAAATGGCTAAAAGTCTAAAATTGCCTGAAAAAGGTTTTGCTGTTCATTACTTGAGCTCAAATGGCACATACCTCTCTTCTTCCAACATTCTTGCAAACGTTCATTCCATGACTGGGAATTTCACAGGCTTGAGAGTCTTCGGTCTGCCTGACTACATGGAGACCAAAGCTGTGGATGGCGTGACTGTGACTGTGTGCCATGACAGCAGCATAAGCTCACCAACACCCTACCCTGAGTGGTTCAGCACCAGAAAAGGGTGGCAACACTGGAACTACATCAACCTCATTTCCCACCATAACATGCACAGTATGGTTACTGCCCTCCAGTCAGCCACAGAGCAGTTCAACCAGACGGGTAATGGGCCCGTCGTGGCTGTGCCACAATTAAAGTCCTTTCCTGTAGCTCTTCCAGAACTGTCCCTTTTGACATTTTTTTAAATTTGTTGAATTATAGGCTCTTCAGACATTAACATATATCAGGTCTATGGTCAATGTGACCTCTATTCTAATGGGACTCTGAATGTCTTGATAAATCACACATTTAATGGGAAGGACTTTCTAAGTTTCGATATTGACAGCAACATGTACGTAGCTGAAGTTCCTCAAGCAGTTGTGTACAAGAGGCAGAGGGAGAAGATGGGGTTACTTGAAGTTGTAGCGTCGCTCTACAAGAAGCTGCGCTTCACCCGGCCAAAGCTGTTCCTGGAGCGTAATGTAGTATGAGTGAGGAAAGGTGAGGTCTGCCATCGTGAGGCACTCTCTCCTCAGTGAGGAAAGGTGAGGTCTGCCATCGTGAGGCATTCTCATCTCAGTGAGGAAAGGTGAGGTCTGCCATCGTGAGGCATTCTCATCTCAGTGAGGAAAGGTGAGGTCTGCCATCGTGGGGTGCTCTCTCCTCAGGGCTGAATTAGTTAGCCTCTGCCTGTACGAAATCAGGGACTCAGAGCAACATTTTCTCTTTCCATAACTGATTTTTATGGTTTTTTATACTTTACACAAAATGCAATCATGTTTATTTTTATGAAACATTTTTAGATTATATATTATCCATTATAAATAACTTTTCAATGTACTATATTGCTTGGACTACATGGTGCCATTTTACATCAATGCTGTGTGGTGTATCATAGCAGCATGCTAGGAAATATTACCAGGACATGCGGTGTGATATTGTTTATTATATACATTCTATGACTTGGGTCATTTAATCTGCCATCAGAGGTTCAGTGAAACCTCACATGTTCATCAAAGTGGTTTCAATTTTATTAAGCCATTTTAAATAGATTCTGTGAATTGATGCATGTGAACTTACACTGATTCTGTAACACTGAATTGGGAAACTGATTTACTCTTATTCCTCATTATAGATGGTGGGATTTGAAATTACACCTCAGGATCACATAGTTTACCTCCTATTCTCACTCGTGAAACTGTGGTCTTCGGTTCAAGCTATCTGGTCTTCGGTTCATGCTGTCTAGTCTTCAGTTCAGACTGTCTGCCTCTTCTTGGTTTTTGAGGATACCTCGTTATGGTCCTTTGTTTTAGTTTGGGAGTGGAGCACTGTTCCATAAGGTTAATGACCTGCTTAGCCTTTTTCTCACAGATTCCAACTGAGTGCTATGCTCTCCTCCACCTGAAGCTACCTCAAGCACCAGAAGCCCTGGCAGGATGGGCAGGTCCATCCTCGTCCTGCCTGACAGCTGCTTGTGCTCTGTTGGCACACAAGGACTGAAAATAAGTTCGCTATAACCAAGAGGCTGTCTGTAGTCTTGTTTCTGCCTATCTTTTGAGCTAAGAAACCTGCCCATAACTGCTGGTATGTGCTACTTTACAGATATTAATTCAACATCCATAGCAGAACCGATTGTAATAGACCCTAATGTTTACATATTTTTTTCAGCACTTATTTAAAACATTTATTGCACGTCACACACAACATATGATATTTTCTTCATCTTAAGCGCTTGGTAAAACAGTCACAAAGTAGTTTTACAGAAATCCAGGTGTAGACTGGATTCCAATAGGATTCATTAACCTAGATGTTTATTGTATTCTCTGTTTTGCACAACTCTAACAGAATTTAAATGTAATGCTATTTTTTTAAATAGGTTTATGTATGTGTATTTCTCAATAAGGTTTACTTAAAGTCCCACTAGACTGTATGTTTACTTACTGTGGCAATGTACAGTACTTTCCTTGTACAACTGAGTATTATAAATAACTATTTTACTTTCCGATAAATCATTTATAGTTTCCAAGTACCCATGTTAATACCCTCTCAAAGCTGAAGCTAGCAATTGTTTTTAGTTATACCACTAGGGGGTAGCTAAGCATCAGTTAACATGAATGCACCACATGAAGTATGCACCTTTTTTTTTTACCAATTTTTAACGGCTGTTATACGCATTTTTATGAAACATTTGTTTTTACCTTTCTGTTTAGATTATTGTCACTTTGTATGAACAAGTCATAGTGAAAATAAACTATAAAATGTGATGTACGTGTTGATATTTACTTGAGAACAGAGTGCTGTGTGTTCTGTGTGATCAGTAGTGGGTGTCATATTGAAAGCTTTCACATCAAATGCTTGTTGAGAGTGACTCAGAATTTATCATCTGACAATACAGCCCTCAGACAGAAAAAGAGAGAAGGAGAGAGGGGGAGAGAGAGCGACAGGAACGACATGGTCAGAGGGAGTGAGGGAGAAGGACAGTTAAATAGTTAACCCGATAAACATTAGCACTAACATACTGCATGTAGCCATGATGGATTCTGTTTGGGGAGGAGTACTTTGTGTGTTTAACTTATTTTGTTGTTGTTTGTTTTGTTTATCATATAAACACACAAACATTCTGAAACTTTTGTGGCCGGTTTGAAGCGACCTGCTCAATGACATCCCACACTGAGCGCTCAGACCTTCACAACTCGAAATGACAGCATCGGTCATGAGAGCGGTGTCATTGTGCAGTCTTTGGGTCTGATCCCTCCATCACCCCACACCCCAACACAGAGTCAGCTATGCAACAATGCAACCAGATCAGCGCTCGCTCTGATGTGTGCAGCACGACGTGACATGGCACAGCGGTGACGCGGCCACAGTTTCACATACGTTCCGTCTAGTGAATGGGGGGACCAAAAAGAAGCCCCTCCGTAGAGATCTGCAAGCAAGACTTGGGTCAAAGGGCACCAGGGAGAGCTCAGCATCATGACCTCACAGAGCAACAGCCAGCCTGCCAGTGATTTGGAGAGCAGTAATCTCCTGAAATGACTCGTGGGTAGAACGAGCTGAGCAATGTTCTGGCTCTTCCTGTCTCTCTGACAGGCAAAAACGCCTCACGGGCTCATTGCTACTGTAGAGTCTTCCCAATAAAACCCCACGGCCCCCTGGAAGGTGTGGGATCCTTAATGATGCACCAGTTGTTGCAAACATAGAAGAGCAGGCTGATGTGGGTCGAGGGAACTGTGGGTTGATGCAGGTAGAGGGAAATCCTGTGCAAACTTAACTTCGCTGTAGAGTGAACAGGGCTGGGACCACTGGAATGAATGAAGCCTTTGTGAGAGTGACACACTCACCACCAGCTAAACACAGAGCAGGCACGTACCACCCAGGGCAGAGCAGGGGACAGCAGGGCACAATGCACGCACACACACATACACCAGCAAATACCTAGGCTATTTCAGATGACAGCTATGTAGGCACCATGACCCTGTACTGAGATGCTGAAAGGTGGAGCAGCTAACCATAAACTATGCTCAATTAAGATCAGGTTTGGCTGGTAATATGTACACCCGCCCTACGTACATGCCACAACCATTAATTTAAGTGGCTAATGTTTTAAGGCTCCTAATGAGGTAATTTAGGGTGGTGCGGTATTTAGCTGAAGTACACTATGTACATGAAAAACACTGGGCTAGTGTACAGCTGCCTACTACAGGCTTCCCTTTATGTGCCAAGGACTCCACATAAACAACACAGCCACGTGCACAACCATGTGCACGACACCAAAACAAAAATTAAGGTTACATCTACAGTCACATCTGTGGCTAACATAGGTCTGTAGGGTTGTGTGTCACTGGCATAATAATCTGCAGTTATTGAATCCTCATTCAAGCTATAATCCTCATTCAAGCTACCTATCATGCCCTAACTTTTGACCCACAGGACACTCAGGAACAGTGAGAGACCCGTGCAGTGTTTCTACTGCTCCGACCTGCATCAGTCTCCTCATGAGCTTTTTACCGGTACATTCAGGAGATGTGGTATATCAGAGAAACCAGGAATGTTAACCACCGCCATTACAGGCAGTGGTACTGCATGTGTTTGGACATGTGGACCCTGTGCAGAGATGCATAAGGTTCACGCATTGCCTAATACCAAGCTACAAAAACATGGAGTTCAAATTTATGCTGAAAGGCTTTTATTTTGCTCTCTTGGCTTCCTGTAGTGCTGGGCCCATGCAGCTGTTCAACTCCTAGTCTGACTGCGAGCCTTGTTGTCAGTAATCTGACCATCGCCTGACTGCTTTGGTGTTTTTTACCTCAATGTCTCTCTTCAGCCAGTTCCCATGACCTCTGATGACCCACACGCAAGGCAGGTGCCCAACTCAGCGTGAATATCACTCCAGTCTATATTTGAGCCCAAATGATGTTCACAGTTGTGGGAAATATCAAGACCTGGAGAAATAAAGTCATGGAGTACATGGAGGACCCCGACAATGGTATATTAATAGGCTAAATCTTCTCTCATGGGTAGTTTTGACCGATGTGTCTTTGTGCACTTTAATGTGAAGCACTCTGTGAAACCCCACCGCATGGGCCCAAAGGCAGTGTCACTGTGTGGACACAGTGGCCTCGTTGTGTGGAGCTCGGCGCTGCAGGGCTAAGAGGACAGGTCCGTTTGCATTGTAAGGGTTAGTGTTAGGGTTATGGTTAGGGTTGGTGTTAGTGTTTGGGTTAGGATTACTGTTGTGGTGTCGGGGAGGACAGGTGTGTTCGCAGTGTCACCTCCATGTCTGCACACCTCCATCGCCCCCGTTGGTGGTGATGACTCAGACTGTCTGGGTGCTCCTCCAAAGAACTGCATGACCCGTCTAATCCTTCACTTCCTAGTTCTTTCTGTTCCATCCCTTCATCTAGCCGTTCATCCGAGTGCAACAGACTCCTCCCACTTTCTGTAAGGATAGCAGAGCTGCTTCAAACCCCCCCCCCAGTCATTTCCATAGGTCACAATGTATAATCCGGCTGTCCCAGCTATTTCTGGAGGACACATCCTTCTCTAATAGTCTTACTGCGTTGCACGATGTACGATGACACAGCAGGACAGACAGGGCTCATTCAGAAGGACTGACTCTTGTAGGACAGACACGCACACATACACACAGTGTGTGATTAATAGATGAATGAGCTGCTGTAATGTACTAGCCTGTGATTTAATTAAGTTAATAATAATAGTCTTTACTCTCAGCATACAGAATGTAATAAATGTGCTACAATCCAGTCCAGGTCAATATGTGTAGGTTAATCAGTACATTATTAGTAGTAATACTACATGCAGAGTTATAGTGCCTATCTCATTATACTAGGATGCTTTACAGCAACAAATGCCCCTGCCTCTGAGCTGTTGTCTAGTCATATAAACAGATGGACTTAGGTTGACCTCGCAATTATGTCATGAAAGGCCACTGGATTCATCAGTCCAGGCCAAAGATGTCAACAGAGACAATGACAAAGTAACTCCTGACTATTTTAAAATGTCTTCTTTCCCCATGTCTGTAAAAGACACACTATAATTGCTCTGAACTAAATGAAAAACCTGCATCTGTGGTAAAGGTATTACATTATCTGTGGTTACTCACTATGTGAACCAAAAGGTCTGTTATGCAATCGAAGCTGAGTGTGTGTTCCACAGTCTGCTGTGCATGCCTCCAAATGTCACGAATGAAGAGGATTTGTGCCCTGGTTTTTCCAAGAGCATATAAAGGGATTAAGTGCCTGAGTGCAAACTTTACACTGTCCACATGTAGAGACATGCCTAAGAGAAAAGATATACTGGAGTTGTATTGTATTCATCCAGAAATACTTCACACCCACATATCCACCTAACATATCCACCTAACCAAAGACTGCTAAAAGCTGCTGTTACAGATGCAGAACGTATTCAGTGGTCGCCATTTTCCATAAACATTGAACAACCATGAGGTGAAGGGCATGTCTCAGAATTGTCAGCAGGAAATCATGCTGGTTTACAGCAACATCGTCCAGAGTGACACGACGGTCCTGCCGAGAGGCCCACGGGCCGATGGCCCCGCCCCATTCAGGCTGGGTGGAGCGGTGTGACGCGAAGCCTTATTGGTAGGGAATATTATGAGCAGTGGTGCCAGCAGGTGCTTAAGAGGAAAGGGCAGATCTCCCAGCTCGTGTGATGAATGTGAGCCATTACAGAGATAGACAGCAACAGCCAAGGAGGTGGAGCGGTGGTCAGTAACGCTTCATCGTTCACACGCCAATTATGATTCACATATGAGAGGACAGGAGTCTAAGTACAGGAGTGCTATTAGTGTTGAAATAGCATCAACAGATGATTAACGTTACGCTCCTAAAATAAAAGATGATTTCTTTTCAGTTATCTAAAATGGCACATGCTATGACCAAGAAAAAGATTATATAATGCTTCATGACAAACATTTAGATAACAAAACTGAAGCAACTCACAGAACAGTTTGAATGCTGCTAAAGGGACTTCTGAGGCTACCAGAGCTCTTGGCTACTGGTGCTATTATACTGCACTGAAAATCCTTCATTTCCAGGTAACAGGATTGCCTTAAACCCACTGCACTGGCAAATGGGATTTATTTATCCCGTCAACTTGGAAATTGTATTTCGAGCTCAGCTCACAGGGATGTTGTGAAGAGAGCTAACTCAGCCAGTCTGCTTTTCTCTGAGAGAGTATTAAAGTGATATTCTCCTGTATGACTCAGAGTGTACTGGAGTTTTGGTGCATTTGGCAAACCTTAGTGTCTTTAAAACACTACTCATTTGAAAATTAATATTTACATTTGTGTTTCTAACGTTTATGACATGCTCTTAGGATAGTGTTTTAAAATCTCCATGGAAGAAATCATTAAATGCTAGTATAACTGGCCAGTGTTTAAGGATTCCATTAAGACAGAACCCATGACAAATTCTCAGATACACACATATACAGTGCAGTGAGACTGTAAGTGTAGTCAGGTATGAGGGGCCAGGTCTATTTTTGTGTCAGGGTTTTAAATCTCTTGCGGGTGACATAACACGCACATGCCGGTGTGAACATGTCGGCTCTTATAGCCTGTAGGTGTTTGCTGTGTCCTGTAAGACACATGTTATAAAATAGAACTAGGTTAGTTTCAGCCAGTTATGTTAATCTTGGTGGTTATGATTATGATTATGAGCTATCCAATTATCTGTAGTTAATCCCTTTTCTGATGTTGGGTATTCTGAGTGAGCCTTCTTGCCAGAGAAGTGAAGGCTCTCCGCAGATGACATCCTCTTCATGAACACAGAGACTCATTGTCTCAGGTGATTGTGCCCCAGGGGACCAAGACGCAGGCCAAATTACAAGTGCTCTTCTTTACCTAATCTCATCTGTGTTGAATATTACCTAATGCTGTGTAATAGTAATCTACCTTAACCAAAGAAGAAGATTTAGCACAAACACACCTATTCTTTCCAGGTTAGAATGCTGTAGGCATTTATCCTTACTGTTTCTCTCACGGTGTTGAAAATCATGAATGACTCTGATGTTATTATGTAACTCCACCTGCCACAGGGTGCAGATGAGCTCACGGCTCCAGCCAAGTCAAGTTAGAGCCCAGACCTTCTCAAGGAACATGACTGAATAGGGGGTGGAGCTTGAGCTCATATCTGAGGCAGGGTGGAACTGGCAACATGCTGCAACCTGGAGACTGGTCAGCAGGCAATCCAGCAGTAACCATGGTCACTGGTTGCTGGGGTACATCCTTTGCCTGCTTTCTATGACCACATGGTGTCGTCCCCCCCACCCACACCCACCAACGCACACAAATACACACACACACTCCTCAGGGTACTGTCTAGACTGGAAAGATTACCGCTGTATGCGAGCCTGCTGTCCTGAAAGAGTCTTTGAAGCAGAGAGCACTCTGTTACTAAACAACACCAAAACAATAAAAGAAATATATACAAAGAAAAAAGCATATATAGTAAATTAAGACTATAAAATAAATATATGGTCCTTAAAGGACTGCCAGTGACATAATTTAGCATAAATGTCATTGATAATCTGAAAATATTTTAAAAACTTTAAAAAAAAAACACAACCACTATACATTTTGATACAAATTCCTGCTTTGAATGTACAATTACTAATTAAGTCCCCAACCATGGTCAGCATTGGTCAATATATGCCTGCAGAAGTATTGCTGATTGGATATTATTTGGGTGTGGGACTCAACACAGAACTGACATGGACATTACTATAGCAATATTGCAGGTGCTGGTACAAGTTTACATGGACTCTGGGCCTGATGCATACTGGTTTTGTCAGTTGTGAGGTTTATGCAATCGAGGATTCATCATTCACCACCCACTTCATTAAAAACACCCACTGTCCACCTACATGTGACGGCCCCTCTGCTGGGTATGCCTGTCTCATTGGTGCATTTTATAAGCGTTCAGTTACAGATGGCAGACCATCTGCCTTGCTGTGTCCAGTTTACCACTGGTCAGTTTCTGCCCACAGGACAACTGCTGAACAGATATTTGGGTGGTGAAACATTCTCTACACAATTATAACATTAATGTCAGTGGCTTTGAGAGTTTTATATATGTCAGTGTCAAGAGAGGGTTGCCACTCACAAATGCCACCCAGCCAAGAGTGATCCTATGTTCGGAATTTCTGATGAAGGCCTGTAAGATGACTAACATGGGAATGTGCGTGTCAATAGGCTGCAGACTCTTTGCTGTCCACCTACAAAGTGGTTCAAATCAAGTGTTTTTTCTGATCAGGTGACTGAGGGTGTGTACACTCTCTGATAATTGCACAGAGCACTTACCTTGCAATAGTGCCTGACACTCCCAGCCTAGTGTTCTCATACCATCTAGTAAGGTGGCCACACCTGGCAAAGTATGGGTGGATGATCCTGAGAAACAGCTCCTGACGTGAAGAACAGCACCTGCAGCAGATGCCCTTTGCCTCCCAGTGCTAGCATCTCCTCCCCAGTTCTCCCTCCTGCCTCTGGAGCTTGGGGACTTTGAACAGGACTGAACCCGGAGGTGGCGTATGACAGTGGGCCGGTTCTACTGGACCAAACCGGCATGGCGCAAAGCAGGCTCAGAAACAGCTTGGCTCCGGGCTAAGAATTTGCAACAAACGTTCACAACACCAGCTGTTTGAAGCCTCCTGCAGAGGAGCAGAGTCTATTCTTAGTATCTAAACATTGATGGGAATTCAGAGGACCGCGGGACGTTAGGAAGCAGCCCTGCTGCGTGCGTGCACTCGAACAGGTCCGCAGCCATCGCCGCCAGATGTGATATAAACAAAAGCTCGTGAGAGCGTTTATTTTAGCAAAGCAAATAGTGACTATGTTCTCCATGACACGAAAACCCTTTGCTGTCACTTTAGGCAAATGACCCATTTGCCTACTTGCTGATTCAGTGGGTAGAGTTTTGTGTCTATGTGTTGTGCCCATACCTGATGGAACTTCACTGGTGAGGTTGTTAGTAGAGGAGACATGGAGGGGAACATCTCAACTTTGGAACAAATTCACGGCAGTGGACACTTGGTGCAGGTTAATGATCTTAACCAAGGTCTTTAGACTTGCCACCAAGTCTATAGACCAAGTCTAAATAGCCAATAGTTGCTGTGTATTTGATGTGGGTGGTTTGTCCTCTTGACAATGGCATGCTGTCGCTGGCAGTGATGTCCAGTGCATCACAACATAAAGAGTGACTTCAAAAAGTTTTGAGAAATTTAATGTGTATCATGTGACACTTTTAACATTCTATCGGCATTGAGACGTGTCATTCTGCAAAATGAGAACTCAGGGAAATAAGTTCACAACATCAGTCTATTAAATAGCTCATATTTTAATATATAACTATACTATGACAAAATACTATGAACTAGAACTTCACAAACTGAAATAAATGATTACTTTTGGCAGTTTTATTCTCTACATGATTTTTTTTATTTTCAATGTCAAAACTGAAAGTGAAATTAAATCTGAAATGAAATTAAAATGTACTGTAACATTCAAGCATTCATCAAAAGAAACCCTGCCCTGCCTGTCCAGATGTTCATCGCTGTGTGGAACTTGGTGAATACGGTGATCTGTCCCAGATGCCTCACATTTCTCCACACTCAGAGTTGTAGAAGCTGTTCAGTCAGATCTCCTGCAGTCACTCATCCTCTGCAGTGTATATTCATTAGTGATGTCGGTCACAAAAGGAGCGTTTACATTCACAGATGTAATGTGAATTAAGATTGGTCCTTCTTCTCCTTCCTGCCCCTGTTTCGTGGGATTCAGAACTGGCTCATCCTGATACCCTGATAGCCTTTTTTGATTTGTGTAATTCTTTTTTTAATATTATGTATGTTTCTTATATTGGTTTTGTCCTGAGATTAATGTGTCTTGCATTGCTAAGAGAATATACTCTTATGTTGTTTCTGCAGACTTCACAATCCAAGCCTGGCAGGCCCCCTATAATTCGTTAGGCAGCTGAGATTTTAGCAGTGCCTGGACAACCCCTGTAACATTACATACAAGTACAAGCCTTACAGGCACTTTCGGCCCTTACAGGCACTTCCGACCCTTACAGGTAACTTCAACCCTTACAGGCACCCTACAAAGATCAGGCATACACATCACCTAATGAGAATTTTTTCTTGTTAAGTCACATACAGACCTCAAAGGGATAGTGCACCATTCCTTGAAATGAGGTCAAGTGTGTGTGTGTGTGTTTTGTTGAAATCATTTTATGTACATGTTGCGTATACTGTAATCTAATAGTGAGCTATATGTTTATTTTCCTCTACACTATGTGAGCGTCACACACAATCAGTCTATGTAAAGTTTACAGTTCTGTGTGTCCCTGTGTGTGTGAAACATCAAGCTTGTCCAGTAGTCCACTCTTTTTGAGTGTGTGTGAATGTGTGTGAGAGTGAGTGTTGAAAATGGAAAATATCCCACTGATCCAGCTGCTGTCCAAAATGAGCTAGGGCACGTAGGCTACACACACACATATACACACACACACGCGCAAACAAACACTGCTTAGCCATATTGTTAGAGTGGAAAAAGCATCTTCACTTTCCATTCTCAAAAGTCCTAGCCATATTAACAAAATTAACTAAATAAGCTAAATAATTCTGGGATACATTGTATTCCATCTTTCCCCACTTTTCCCCACAAGCGATCTTTCTGAAACTGCAGAAACTGCAATGTTGACTTATCCAATCAAATGCAAATATAATCTGTGAAAAATAGTAATAGCTATGTGCTGCATATTGTATTATGCAGGGCACAAAATTCAGAACCTCTGGTAAACATATACGGTCAGAATCAGTCAAATCAGTGTGATAGCTATGCTTTCCTTGTGCTCAGATAATCACTCAGAGGAACAGGGCAGTAGGCCATGAAATAATCTAAATTATTTGTAGTGTGGTCTATTTTCTTTCCATTTAAAGCCATTATAAAGGGTGTAATGTAAAATTTACATTTTTAGAATGCTGCTTTATCCTTTTGACCATTCATGACCAGTGTGTGAGAGTATTTTGGTATTTCTACATCACTGATTTACCACCTTATGTTATTTCCACGTTAAACATTTTACAATGCCCAGAATGTTCTTCTTTAATCTGTTTTCAGAAACGACCACGCTGCAGGAAACTGCCTCCTCAATTACAAAGATGTGGGTAAAGCCTCACCTCCACCCACCCCTACCCATCGTACTTTCCACTGCCCATGACCATGTGTGGCTGTTAATCAGATCGGTCCAAAAAACAGGCCATCCCAGCCTGTTGACCCAAATATATGTGTGTGTGTGTGTGTGTGTGGGTGTGTGTGTGCTGATCTATAGTCAAAAATCTTAAATATGCCAACCAAACAGCTTGCAAGTTCTTTAAAGGCAGTATAATACCCCTGGAGCTTAGCAGATCTACAGAACTAAAATGTATCTTGGTACAAACTCTGACTCTGTTCCACATCATCGTTATGATAAATGTGTATATGACAGTGAAATCTATTTTCCACCACGATAATCCTGGTAAGTGTGTTGGAAGTTAAACAAAGGCTGATGGGGAGATGGTGTCAGTTTTAATAAGCTTGATCTCTGGCTATATATGGTAAGCTTCCGTACTTCAAACAGCCCAGGGACCACATGACCGTGGGATCAGTCAAAGTACGTTTGGGTTCAGACCACTGGTTATGTGCTGCAGAGTATGTAATGTGAAAGGTGTGTTTGTGTGTGTGTGTGTGTGTGTGTGTGTGTGTGTGTGTGTGTATGTGTGCTTATGCATATGTTTGTGCATCACTGGTCAATTTCTTGGTTATTTTCTTTTTTTATTTCAGTCAAATTATAGGAGGAATGCTGCCACATCATGAGGACAAATGAGCATCCGAAATAACTAACCATTAATATTCCGCACATACTAGTACAGTCACCCCCTCTACATCCAGCTTCACTGGAAGCATGCAAATAGAGCCTCACCCATTCATCAGATTCTCCTCCCTTTGAGAACATGTAGCCTTAGCTGTTTATGTTTAACAACAGAGCCATCACGAATTCATTTATCAAATACCTATAAACTGGCTTCTTGAGTAAACCTTTAGTTAATGGACCGAGGATGAACAGTGAATGCAAGTCCAAAGGTTGTGATGGCCTTAATGAGCTAAGACTTCATAATAAAAGTTTTCTGTGTATCTAAGATCGAGTGTTGCTCCTAAGTTTATCGCCTGAAGGACA
This sequence comes from Brachyhypopomus occidentalis, assembly GCA_020368025.1. Lineage (NCBI taxonomy): Eukaryota > Metazoa > Chordata > Actinopteri > Gymnotiformes > Hypopomidae > Brachyhypopomus > Brachyhypopomus occidentalis. The sequence goes on along the minus strand of JAGXOD010001361.1, from coordinate 255,275 downwards.
TCCAGAAGCAGACCCTCACTGAGTTTGATGGAGCCCCCAGTGGTTTGATGGTGAGTTGCAATAAGAGTCTGATCAGAACTGACAGCTTTGATTAGAACCAACCCTGGTGTGCTTGCTCTGTTGGTGCAGTTCATTCTAGCAAGTCAGAATACTCCCTCTCAAATCCTAGTGCACACCAAATAAGCAGGGCGAGAACCCCTGACCAGGTCTTGGACTACTTCCAAACAATACGTGATGCAGTTCGGTGAACAGAGTACAGGCAACAAATGGCACCAAATGGGGAAGAACTGCTGACTTTGACTCCTTTATGAATTTTACTAGCAGTCTGTGAGTTCTCAGTGGGTAAAAATGCCATCAGATACACAAGTTTCTCTAGCTAGTTTAGCCCAGCCTATAGTATTGTTTTGATAGTTTGGTTGGAATTATCATAATTATATAATAACTATATACATCATTAAAACTGTCCAGTTAGAATATGATGAATGCATATGCCTTTTGTTTATTTTTTGGTTCAACATGTCAGCACAAATGTTATGCGAACCAGCACTAAATGAAATAATGTATCATTTTCTGCTTTGGTCTGCACCAATGGATCCAAACCACAAATATAGACACACCCTACAAGTCAGCAAAGATGTTATCTATCTATGCAGGCTTCTAAATATGTCACCTAAATCAAAACCTGAGTGACATGGGGCAAGCCCTGCTGAACGTAGCTGCATAATGGTATGCATGTCAGCAGTAACAATAACCTGATATAGGTCAAGCTGACAGTCATAACTGCTCTGTATTGTGTCCATGAAATTGCACCGCAGGCCGTCTTTGCTGTACACGATCATGGACACCCGCTGACATAACACCTCCCCTGCAGTTTGTCATGTGAGGCTGGTGGGTGGGGTGAGGGAGGGGGGGTTGGGGGTGTAGAGGGCGGAGGAGTTGTGTGAGCTGTTGGAGAGCTTGGACGACTGTGCAGCTGTAGAGGATCTGCGTGACTTGGCTCAACTTTAAACGGGATCAGCTTTCCACATCTCTGGGAAGAGTTTTACTGTAACTGCAGTTCAGAGGAGAGTTTTGTCAGAGGTGTTATGGATCAGAAGCCAACTGCTTTATATGTGTCTTTAATTAGCACACCACAAATATGCTCTAATATTACAAAAGCCCTTTTTGAAAAGCTCTTACAATAAAAAAAAGCTATTACAAAAGTTCTTACTTATTAATATATTGTGAGAGGTTTGCATTTGTACTGTCAACGCCACCTGAACATCCCTGCCACATATTCAGTTTCCAGTGCTTATGAAAGCAGCTGGGCCACAAAATGAAAGATCGTGGACAGTTACGTCAGCACCACGCCACCGTGGCCTATTTTTACAAACAGGGGATGAACAATTTCATGGCTGTGCGTAAGATGGAATGCGAAGAATACAAATAAGAACAGAATTAGAAGCTCCCCTGCTATCTGCTCTCAGGGCATACGAATGACCTCAAAACCTTGGTTAGTGAACCTGTTTGTCCGGAGTCGCTGAAATGCAAAACACGCATAACCTGTGCATAACCTGTGGAAACGCTGATGTTAGTCATTGACAAAATACTTGAATCACGCCGTGTTTCACCAAGACGTAGGTGAAGAAAATACGCCAGTCCACGTGTGGTTTTAATGTTTTTAAGGACACCATAGCAACTATGCAAGCAGTCCTTTTCCTTCACCAACGGTCAAATAGCGGTCAGGAATCCTTACTTCAGCTCAGACAAACTTGGCTTTGTCCGTCTGAGGAAACCCCGCACTGTGGCTGACCAGTAGGAGTGTGAAAAGCCCACAACTGAAAGCCTGCAATTCCACAGAACAGCATGAGAAATGGGTGGGGTGACTTAGAAATTCAAGAGCTAGAAGAACAGATAAGTAAACAATGAGTCAAAGGAATAAATTATAGCTATCTCTGTCCCTCACTTTCATCTCTCAACTGCACTCAGGCCTGCCCAACAAAGTTAGAGAGAAACCAGTGAGAAACCAGGGCTAATGTATGGTCCAGACATCAAGGGTCTCTGGACAACTGAAAAGCATCAGTAAAGACCAAAGAGACCATTTTTTAGGCTCAAAATAGCTTACTACATACTGTATACTGCATACTGCATTCAATATATAATGTATACTGAATACAGGTTTCCATAGTAGAATGCCATATAGTAGCACACAGTGAAGATATTTGGTGGACGTAGTATAATATCAGTGTATCTTTTGTGTGGAAAATGTTACTTTGGTCACAAACATTTATCAGAATCACCTGAGCAGGGCAAGGAACATCATCAAGGACCCTTCTCATCCTAACTACAGACATCTTACCCTTCTCACCCTAACCACAGATCTCCCATCTGGAAAGCGTTTCAGGATCCTCTGCTCCCTCACCAACAGACTCAGGAAGAGCTCCTTTCCTGAAGCTGTGAACCTGCCAAACTCCACACCGTCACTTTAACACATCATCACTGTACTTTACATTCCAATATTGCTTCACAATTCATATTGCGCAGTCCTTTTTGCATCTCATACCTGTATATTATATTTGCAAGTTCACATCTCAATGTTAGAAAAACTACAAAAACTAACTACTAAACTACCATCACGCTGTCATATTAATCACCTTTAATAAAAATGTAGTAAACATTGTTCAGTGAAGGGGTTAAACACATGCGCACACACACACAAAAACACACAAACATGCAGAGGCCAGCCCCTAGACATAATAATTAGGTCTCACTAACACATGTAGACCTCCATATGAGAGAGTGAAGACCGAGGGCAGTAGAAAAGTGGGCAGGGACTTGTGAGTGCTACTGGTCTCTGCAGGATCATAACATGATTAGTGCACCAGACCGCCACAGTTATATAACAGAGGAGCATGAATTCAGGCCGCATGCACACAATCCTGCCTTTATAGGAGGCGTTGAGTGGAGTGTAAACAACAGGCCTGTGGAGGGTGAGGAAGGGTTGCTCCGAGATGGGAGTGGGTGTGCTGGCGTTAGACTTCAGAACTGAAAACATAGCATCATCCTACATCACTTTCAGGTTTGAAACAGCCCTGACAGACACAAAGCCAGTGATACTGCCCTGCATATTTATATCAGTTTCAGTAGTGTGGAATAAATAGGTTTTGATAGGTTCATTTAATTAGTCAGTTTTGACACACATAATTGATGTTTAAACGTAATGTTAAAATCTGCCTGAGAGATTGAACAAGAGAGATAAAACCTGAGAGATGAAACCTGCAGGTGTTTCAGTTGGCTGAAGGGATGGAATGGAAGAGACATGACAGATGCTATCAGTCTCTTTCATAGCACATCATCAGCATGAGGATTAATCCCCCAGCCTGCACCGCCCTCCCTGGCTGCGTGTCTCTCTCTCCCTTTCTCTCTTCCTCTCTCTCTCCCTATCTCTTCCTCTCTCTCTCTCTCTCTCTCTCTCTCCCTCTCTCACTCTCTTTCTGTTTCCTGCTGCCTCTGTCTTGACTGTTCTCACCACTAACTGTAAACATCCCCTGTGTACACTGCCTTCCATTGTTATGGTTCCATTGGATATCAGATTAAGCTTAAACCCACTCCTCTCAAGTCCCTTAGATATGTTCATGGAGGATTAGAGTGGGTGATGTAACGTTTCTGCAACATTCATCCCAAACCCTGACAGCTCTCAGAGTTGTGGACTATCCCCTTCATGTCAGTGTCCCTGAAGGCACTGCTGCAAACTGGATGAAATCCCAAATAGGCGATTTTGAACATTATAGTCTGTTTGTTGTACTGAAGAAATATGTATCAAGCCCCTGCGATGTTCCCTTAGCTGGGAGAGCTGTTCTGCTGCTGTTCACCACTCTATTTGAGACTTCAGTAACAAATGACATAATTTGCCACTAGAGATCTGGTCTGCACCCTACACCTGACACCCGACTCCCTTTGATGCAAATCGCCAACTTAGTGCAGCTTTGTGTAAGCCTGTGTAGCCCTTCTCTTCTCCCCTGAGGTTCAACCCTCTGCGCTTCCACACTGCACCAACAACAGCGTTTGTGGAACATCACGCCCAAGGAGGTGTGTCTCTGCGTAAAATGAGATGGCTGTTTGGCTTGTCGGGGGCTCATCATGGCAGCTCTGGACGGGGACAAGCTGTTCCTCTTTTTAGAAAAGCCTGTGGTGTGTACACAGAGTTCCAGCACGCTCTCTAAAAGCTGCTTTCAAGTGGTTTGCAACAATTGTTGATCGCTGTAATTTCTTGATATTTGGTCTCCAGCTTTTGGACTTTGGGAAAAAGGCGATGTGATTACTTTAAACACATCTTATGTGCATAATCTCCACAGGGAAAATCATCTCTGCTATCTGAGTCAGATTTAATGCACATGACACACCACATTAACCTGCTCAAGAACATAAATGCAGAAACAAATCTCTGCTTCAGAGATAACAACCAATTTGCTAATCATTATGTCCAAATGCAGAGGTGCTGGATTCAGGCTCAGACACTAATCAAGAATTTAGTCAGGTCTGTTTTCTCTACTCAGGATCACTTGTGGAATTTGGATATGGGTGAGAAAACTCGTGAGAAACTTCCTCTCTGTACGTGGTGATTGAACTGGAAATAACTTTGCTCTCGGAACTTTAGGAAACAACAAATACTTAAAAATGTGATCAAAAACACTGATCATTTCATAAACACCTGCACCTGAGACCACTGGCTGTCTTCTTAGATAAACATCTACTATTGCACAGCCTAAACGCTGCAGGGGATCAAGCCCAACAACACTGAGAAACACACTCGGTTTCCTGTCATACACACGATGATAGCTGTTCTTCCAATAACAATGCTATAATTGAATCTTACTGTTACAGAGACTAGAATATCCATTCGGCGCTGTTCCTGGAACAGCAGCCAAGTAGGTTCATTTATGTTATTCAGCTCCAGCTGAGCACCTGTAGCCTCAAACACCCATACACACACAAGCACTCACACGGCACAAAACACACAAACGCACATACACACATACACACACACACACACATTAAACACATTATACAAACCCTACTTTATTCTTCCCCTGAGGAGTGTCTGAGATAGAATTCTTTTTTTATTTACACAGATTTGATAACTTTGGCTTATTCAAAAACCAACAAAAACAATGGCAGCACATAGTTACACTATCCCCACAACTACCCCCCCTACCACACACACACTCACTCACACATAGACGTACATAGAATCAAAACCATTGGAGAAAAATAGTATTTAGTAAGAGCAATTCCTTGCAGCAGAAAACCTAATTGAAGGGCACGCTAATTAGCGTGAAATCCACAATAATTCAAACCCATATTTTGGATCAGTAATGTAAAAAAAAATATTGTGAGAAAATTATCAATCAGCATGCGGCACACATTGATCAGCATGTCCCATACCCTGCCAACAGTTTCCAGGGATTGGTGGGGTAGGGATCAGGGATCCACTGTGTGTGAGCTATAGGTGTGAAGTCGTTGTGTGACCTGTGTGTGCCATTTCCATAAGTGTGTTCACCAGTATGACAGTGTTTATAAAAAAACACTGATCAACTTTCACAGAGATTCTAGAGAATTCCCTGGAAATTTGCCATGATGAAAAACAACTTGCTCACATCAATAGCCTCATCCAGTATTCTTCCATCTATAATAGTGCATTGAAAGAGCACTTCATTCCCGGAGGCCAAAGCCCTTCTCTTAATTAAACACTTCTAAAATACAGCCACTCACGGCATTCATTCTGCTACAGTTACACACTATTACTCTCTGTCATGTAAGTAAGCATGAGCAAAGAGAAATAAATGATGGAATGACTGTGAAGCTAATTAAAGTGCTAGTCATTCACAGAGCTGCTGCACTGAATCTCCTCGAGCAGGTGAGAGATAGAACCCCCCTTGGAATGGCCACACTGTAAGCAGCACTGATGTGACTCCTGACACACATAGATGGTCATTTGACTAACAAATACAAGCATTTCATCATTTACATTTACTTAGAAGAAAGCTGTCAATGATCTGTGTATGATTAGGAATATGTAGCATCTGAAAGTTTGCCATCACTAATGTAGGATCAGAGACCTTGAATTAATGAATTTAATCATTAAAATAAAGGAAAATGTTTACTGTTTCATACATAGCTATATATTCTCCCACCAAAAAACAAAAAATATCACAGTTATATAAAAAGGTAAGCATGGCCAAATAAGTCAATGTCCTTATATTTGTTGAATCTCCTGTATGCACATGCTTTTAAATAAAACATGTCTCATAAATTCTGTTCATTACGCTTCTTGTATTTAATATTATTTTATAAGCTAAAGAATTGTTTTTGGCTGTTATTTACTCCACATGAAACTCCACATCCACATGAGAATGGATTAGCCAGCTCAGATGAAGCGTGTTAGTAGGATATCTCAGGCAAGAGGGATAGGTTGCAGGATGCATTTCAGAAGGGGGTGTGGCAGACTGGCGTTGCTGGGCATTGATATAATCTATGTGAACGCGCGGATAATTCAGATTGGTTTCACCTGTGGCTGATTAAGGGAAGTCTAGTTATACACCACTACTAGCTCTGCTCCTGTGTCCTGTTTCCCTGCCTGAACCAAAACATTGTTGGAGTATTATAGCATTTATATATTGTGTATAGTATTTTTTATTAGTATTTTAGCATTTACAGATATATAAATATTTATTTTTATAGTATGTATATGATATTTGGAAGAAGCTAGCTCAGTTTATGAGGACAGTAATGGAGGAAGTATTTTAGTGTGCTAGCTGAGGTGGCATTGGTCTGATATTCTGAAGTCTCAGCCAAGTTGCTACATTAACTCAGAATACTGAAATGTTGGTTCGTCCACCTTCAAAGTGGACATCCACCCCGGGTTGCTGTTTAAACCTGTTTTCCAGCTTCTATACAATTATTCTGTCAACATCTATAATCATTAAATAATGATCATTTGGAATGTATAGAAACACTCACACTCATCATTTATAACACTTGTGAGTTGCACATGCGGTGGTGTTTTTATTGTGTATTGTTGCACTCATCGATGTTAGAATCATTCTTAGATAGAGCATACTTTCCTGAGGGGTCAAAGGGGTTTGGGTCCCATCCATCTTTTCATGCAGTAATTGACTTGTGGCCTAACCAAACACACTGTAATTTGAACATGGACGGAAGGATTTTAATGGAAGTGGAAGGAGAGAACAGGACAATTGGGCTAACAGCAAAAAATCAACAGCATTCACGGACAGTTCCTGCTTTGTCCCCATGAGAGCAAATGCTGGGATTAAATTTTTTGTGGATTATCCATACAAAGGATTTTTAACAGACAGTAGCGGAACTCTAGCATAAAGACGATCTTGTTAAGTATGTTTAGAGAGACATTATGAAATTTCCCAGGACCTGGAAGGGTTAAGCGATAGATTGTGGGCACTTGGTGTTAGCGTTCACTCCTCACCATGATTGCTTTTCATTTTGTATGATATCTGAATGTGTCATCTGTTTGTACTTCTTTGCCATATATGTAAATACACGTTGAAGTAGGGGTTGTGTATGATGAAACAACTGTCAATAGACCAATAGACTTTGGGACATCCTATTAGCATTTCACAATCCATTCTTGTGTTATGTAACAATCAGTCTGGGTAGTGGATTGATGTTACACATTGAACCCACCTGTCTAATACTCTTAGTCCCTTCATGCCAGCAAAACAGCTCAGACCCTTCAAGGAATGGATTCCACAAGACTCTGAAGGACTCTGACAGACTTTAGTAGCAGATCTTTAAATCAAGCACTGGAAGTAGTGAGGTGGGTTTCTGTGGATCCTTGAATGTTTTTCCAACACATCCAAAAGATGCTCAAACAGATCGAGATCTAGGACATGTGGATGCCAAGTCAACACTGAACTTTTTGTGTTTCTCAAACCACTCCTGAATCATTTCTGGAGGGTACATGAAAAGTCACTGGCAGTATGGATTCCGATGCCATGATAGGGGGTACGTGGTCTGCATCAAACTGCCTCCACCGGCTTGCCTTCTTCCCATAGTGCATCCTGATGCCTCCTCTTCCACATATAAGTGATGCACACACTCCTGGTTGTCAACAGAAAATAACTGGAACAGGATTCATCAGACCAGGCCACCTAGTTCTTGCTCCATGGTCCAGTTCTGACACTTACATGCCCAATGTAGGCACTTTAGACTGCAGTGTGGGTTCTGACACCTTTCTATCAGATGCAGCAGTAACTTTTAACATTAACCCGTTCACAGGTGTCACTGAAATGTGATACTCAGTGTTATCCTCTCCACCTGTCAATGGTTTTGATGTTATGGCTGATCAGTGTACATATGGTTTTATGTGCTTAATTTCAAAATAAAAACTACAAGAAATAAAGTTGCTGAATTAAACTTGGTATTTCTAATACTGATTTGATTGAACTAAACATAAATATAAACAAACATAATGTAAATAAAGTCCAAAAACATGGAAACAATCAATGTGAATTTGCAATATAAAAGAAAGACAAAATAAAAGTATTTGAATATTTAATACAGTTTATACAGTCTGTCTCTCTCTGTCAATGGAGCAAGATATTCAGTCAGTCAGCTATTCAGGGAAAGAGTCAGCACTTCACTTTCTTTATGTGGAGCCAGTAATCACGTTCTCTCCACTCGAGTCCCTGTTCAGCGCTCCTTGCAGCACTGAGCAATGTTTTGCCCTTCATTGTGACTGGGGTGTAAGCTGGCAGAGGACAGCTGGGGGTGAGGTGAGTCCATCAGCACGCTCATGTGCTCCACAGAGCACCGGTTCCATTTTTCAAAATCTCTCAAAACCACGAGGCTCTGTAACTAGGGCAACGATGACGTCGATGTGTGATTGCACTGGGCACCTCACTTGTAGTTCTCTGCCCCACTGTACTTATTCTGAGCAGCTTCTCCAATTATATCTTCAATCAAAACTACTTTCGTTTTATCCACTACTGCTATTCTCACCACTGTGATGATCTATAGTATATATGAAACGACGTGTATGAAAATACAGACCTAATGGGATAATGCCGTATTATAAGGGTCAGCTGGCAATCGACATAAAGCACCCTCGGGCAAGGCATCTGGCTCTGCCTGCCTGGCATCTGAGAGAGACAGAGAGAGTGAGAGAGAGAGAGAGAGACTCACAAATAGATCATCTATTGTTCTTTTGTCATGCAATTGCAGATCAGTTCAATATGCGATAAAGTGCAACTGACACATATGTGGATAAATACAATGCATTCACTCAAACCTGTGTTGACTTCTGGTCCTCAACCTCCTCCCAGCTTGATGGGGGTCATCTGGTCAAACTGCATCCATGGGGTTACACCTGGCTTTTGATTCAGCCATGAGAAATCTGAGGAAGGAGATGGAAAAGCAGGACAGAGAGAACAGTGGGACAGACGTTTAGACTAAAGAGGCCATTCAAAGCAGAGCTCTCTCAATCAGCTGAGAATGCTGTAAGTGACCATGGAAAAATGAAATGGAAAGGAGTCTCATGGCCTGAGGGTTAGAGTTAAGGTTGGTGTTAAGGTTAGAGCTTATGTAAGAGTAAGAACAGTAGTCTAGCAAACTGATGCCATGGTTTGCGTGGGATTAGGAATGATTTAAGTTAAGGGCAAGGAGCATAACTGAGCTCTTTTTAGAAGAATCAGCGGTAATCCAACAGTAAATCCACCAGCTTGGATCTGATTAAACACAGCGGCACAGGCCAAATCGGCTGAGACACAGAATCGCAAGAAAGCACAGGGTTTGAACGGGTCAGCTTTATTCCGCTGAGAGATTCATTCATCCTTGCAGACCCAGTACATTTAATTGCTCTGCCTTTATACAGAACCTCCTTTAATATGTCAACTAAAGAGAAACTGACCCAAGGTCAGAAGCAGCTCTTAATGCTGATGAGAAACTTGCAGAGCTGACGTTAAGAAATTTCAGGTCAGTTCTGTATAATTTTCCAGTTTCAGAATGCAATGCTATAATGTAGTGTTGATGTTTTTTTTCGTGACTATGGTTTATATGGAAATTTCTGCTATTAGAAGTGAACAGTTGCTATAAAAGGCAAGGCATTAATCCTTCTCAGAACGCAACAGGGAACAGGCTCTAGTAGTTTATTGAGAATGTGGACCAGAGTTCAAGTGAGAGAGAGAGAGAGAGAGAGAGAGAGAGAGAGAGAGAGAGAGAAACAGAGAGAGAGAAATTTGAAGAGAGAGACAGAAAAAGAAATATAGATTTATAGATTGAACCTGACAGGCAGTGAGTTACAAAATACAAAATACAATTTCTATAAAATTATCACCACCTGTAAACACTTCAATGTATTTCTTTCTCTTTTTTATTCTATTTCATGTTTAAACATTTTAAAACTGTATAGGCTTTTGAAATGTATTTTTATACTACTTAAAGTTACTTGATGATATTTATTGTTATTATAAAATATAATTGAGAGTAATTTAAGAAATGTTTAATGTTTAAATGTATAATAATAATTTTTTGTATAATGATACAATTTAACTTTTAATGTGACCAGGCAAGTCATTCAGAACACATGCTTATTTACAATCACATCCTGGCACACAGCAGCCGCTACAGGAAGGGGAAATCCAAAGAGGGATATAATACTCAAAAGCACAGCAACACACAGACCACAGGTGATAATAGTCAACAAAAAAAATCTATCTGCTGATCTTCACTGTCTTATTGTGATGCAGTGAAAGCTGAGACATGCATTCATCCGTTCTAGGTCAGACACTAGTAACACGCCAATGGCCAGACTGCCTAAAAAGGCCTATGGTATGCCCTAATCATAATAATAATAATAATAATCATAAAACTATTATTGTTGTTGTTGTTGTTGTTGTTGTTGTTAGGGCATACCATAAGCCAAGCAGTCTGGCTTAATAATAATAATAATTATGTTTGTTGTTGTTTGTTATTATTATTATTGTTATTATTATTATTATTATTATTAATGTTATTAATGTTATTATTGTGTTCTAATATGATATCCTGCTGATATCTGGCTTCCTCCATGGCCTCAGCATCAGTACTGCATCACCAGCCTCATCATCTCCATCTTCTGATACCAGCTGACCCCAGCTGACCCTGTCTGACCCAAAGCAGGGCTGGTCTGGGCTGGACTGGCCCTGCGTCAGGTCTGACCCAGTTTTGTCCTTATGTGACATGGCATACAACAGGAAGTGGCCACTCTTCTTCCAACTAGCGTCAGCAGAAACCTCAAACCTGGCAAAGACATTTTCTGATAATGAGGTTTGTTTACCTGTTTCCTGTCTGCTACATTCCAAATGTTTCTACTTGGCTGAATGAGATCAGTATTTATATCGCATTCAGAGTGAGCAGTGCCACGTTACTGAGGAGCAGGCTAAACTCTGGCTCAGGTGTCACTGCTGGGGTTTTAGTGGTGGAATATGCGTTCGGCTCTGGCTCAGCGTGAGAACCTGTGCCACTAGGCTTGGCCAAGCAGCTCGTTATGTAGAAGATATAAGAGTTAAAGTGTAAGATTCCATTGTAATGAGGACAAAGGACAATTTGGAAGCGCGGAATTGGGTGGTACATTTTCCAAATGGAGGACTTCAGAGATGCTCAAATCTCATCCTCATGGTCTTAAGTCCTACAGAGTGTCCATGCTCTCAGAGTCTCCACAGCACCCAGGTGTGACCAAAAAGTGGCCAGTTATATAAATCATTTAATCAATTTCAACAGGTTACCATATTTGAGTTCCTCTGGTGTACTGTATAGTAAGTGGGAGTTGCAGTGTGTGTGTGTGTGTGTGTGTGTGTGTGTGCGTGTATTTCAGCATGATTTGTGCAGTCAGTTCCCTCTGAGGTGACTCATGGGACAAGCTGGACTCACATGGGATCAGGAACATGGCGTGCAGCACAATGCTGCCGTTTGTTTGTGAGGGAGGGAGCGGACCATGGGACAGACACAGAGGGAGGAGACGAGACTGAAACACTGATCTCTCTGGAGAAATCCAGCTCAGACGTCACTCTGAAGTTTTCCCTTCTTGAATAATAGAGAGGTTTACAAGTGAACTTACAGACAAGACATTCTGGAGAGCATATTCTCCCATATCCTCAGATCAGTCCCATGATTTCAAGGTAATTCAGTACTCAATGAATTTCAAGGTAATTCAGTAATCAGGGTAATTCAAGGTAATTCAGTAATCAGGGTAATTTAAAGTTGAAAGTAATCATTACCCTTCTTTTCCAGCCCTTCACATGAGTCACTTGTACTGAACCTTGCAGGCATATGCAGAAACGTGGCGAAAATGTGGTGTTTTGTAAATGTTTTGAAGTTTTGTTCACACCACGAAACGTGAGAACCTTCATAGCAATGTGACCTAACTTGTTTCTTAGTTTCATTCTTGGGCCTCATTCTTGCATAATTGGTTTTACTATTTTCATAATTATCCATGTCATTAGGACTGAAGGAAAAGTGTGTCAAGAACACTTCCATTTCACTGGCCACATTATACCACAATACCCCAAGCATAACCCCTGATTCAGAGACCTTAACCCCTGACTGCTTTGTGAATGGAAACCCTGTATGCCACTTTAGTAATGACCTGTCTGTTTTAACTAGAGTCAGTACAAATATCTGATGGTCATCAGAAGCTTTTGATGTTTTGCTTGCGGTTTGGCTTGTCTGCTCGGGAGAGACAGAACTGACCAGGAAACCAGTCACGGTCCCCACATTCCAGAGTCGTACACTCTAAAGCAAAATGTGCCTTAGACGGTCTTCCCCATACCACATTGTTGACATCATAGTGAGACAAGACTATGTTAAAAAAGAAATACACAGAGCTTGCTTATTGCGGAGTCTGTTGTGTTGTAAACAGTTCGTACTCTATCTAAATGTCAACTGATATTCATAGGGAAGTAACTCCTACTGGTGGGGGGTTGGGGTGTGCCTTGGCTTGTGGGAAGGGGCGGTCTCTGGAAAGAGGTGGGATCTAGACGCTTTCTGCCCAAGTCTGAGCCACCAACCATCAAATGTCTATACACTGCCTGGCAGACAGTGTTTTCTTTAGCCTGTACAATCTACTGAAGTACTGACAGCAGAAGGACAGCTCCTCAAACAGACTGGACCTGTGTGTCTGCACGGGTCATGCTTGTGTGTAGAAGGGTACCCGAACTGTGTATGCAGTCTGGCAGTGCCACACTGCGTTTCGGGTGTCCGTAAAAGCTGATACCCGTCACCTCATGCCACACTAAGACGGCTCCTGGCTACCGGCCGCGACAAACCTGAACACCCCTGGATTTTTATAAGCTGCAAGTCCAACAAAGTCAATCCTGACACTGTCCTGCTAAAGTGTCCTGAACTGTCCTGCACAAGTGTTCCAACACTGTCAAGGTCAGCTCTGTTGATACTGTCCTGCTTAACTGTCCTGATCCACAGTCTTGATACTCTCCTGCTGAGCTGTGCTGATACTGTCCCACTCAGCTGCCTTGATACTTTGTGATCAACTGTCCTTATCAGCTATCCCTATATTTTCCAGCTCAGCTTTCCCTATGCTATCTGTGTTAGACTGATCCCAACATTACATGTGTTACACGGCATAGTAAGAAAAGATTAAGTACTTATAAGTTACACAGATTAATATAGATACATGAGATGCAATCTCTTTTTCAGGTTGAGAAAGATTTTTCACCCAATTCTCACCGTCTCACTAAATTCTCACCATATCTCACTGCTCACTTGTACATAGCATTTCAATAACAACTGATTTGATGGACAGACAAATAAGGTGCTGGAGGAATATTTTGGGCAGAGTTCACTAAGTTTTAGGTGGAGCAGGAGGACTTTGTACAGTGTAACACAGAGGAAAACAGCCCTCAGACGTACTGGTCAAATGCTGACATCCCACTCAAAGTCAGTTTCAGTTTTTAGACCTTTTTAGAAAGATTTTTTCAGTTCAGCTTTGAATAGCTAAACAGGGGGTGTGGTTTGCATGTGCTGGGAGGAAAGGGTTGACAGCCAAAAAGTTTTGCAAGAGACTCCTAGATGGGTAAGTGCTCGATCCACACAGGACAGGGAGTATGAGGGGGCTGGGTCAGAGCAGTTCCCGCCAGCTGATGTCGTTTTCCCGTACAGTGTAAACAGGCTTCTCCCAAAATAGAGGTCTTTGCAGGCAGAACAGCACCTGTAGGCATATGAGTCTGCTTGTCTCACTAGAACATATTTGTTCAGGATCTTGCATAAGCAAGAGCAAAACCAGTCTGAACAGACCGAGTGTGACCATCTGGCTTGAGTTTTTAACCTAATAGAGCAGCCCCTTATTTCCCATGATGCACATGGGCAGCACTAAGAAGAACAGAATGTAACTGACACCATTAAGTGCTCTCACTCTCGCACTGAAAATATACCGTGCAAACATTTTGGGCCCCTACGAAAATATATGGCATTTAACTGAGTAAATATTGTTTTGTTCATTGTTTTGCAAGCACATAAGTACACAAGTAAACCGGACAACAATGAAACATTAAGGCAAGGCAAGGCAACTTTATTTATATAGCACCTTTCATACACACTGGCAATTCAATGTGCTTTAATATATTAATGAATGCAAATACATTAATCAAATTTAAAGTAATATGAACTGTATAGGGACCATTGGTTGTATTGGTAGATGTGCTGTATAGGGAGTGTATGTGGTATTGGTAGATGTGCTGTATAGGGAGTGTATGGTATTGGTAGATGTGCTGTCGTATGTGCCACACCTGCACCCTTCTAAGTCATGGTAGGACACCATCTGCATCAAATTTCAGATGATAATGACTGTAAATCCGCTAAACCACAACTACAACCTACATCTGTCCACTTAGAGGATGAGCATAGCAGAGCTCCCTCTACACAACCCAAGTTGTGTGGGATCCCCCTGGTCACAGGGAACCAGACAAGCATTAAAAGTCAAAAGAAGCCACTTGGAAGTGTTAACCCTGATTATTTTAGGTCTGGGCAAATGATTAGTAAATACTATTAATTCTGCTTTCCACTTTGCCAGTGATAAATCAGGGTGCCAGTGATAAATCAGTCAGGGTGTGGAGACTCCTAATACATATGCATAGAAAGACATGACCAAAACATGCGTGTGTGTGTGTGTGTGTGTGTGTGTGTGTGTGCATGTGTGTGTGTCTCCAAGAGACTTCTGGGTTTGTAGTAAAGCCTTTTCAAGACAAGGAATTTTCATATTGCAAATATGTCAGCAATATTATGTCAGCAATTTTATGAAACAAAAGGAAAAATAGGATTGAAAGATGTGTAGTGTTTGGAAATATAGGAAAAGTAAGAGAATTCAACTTTATCTTAACACATGGATATGGGTAGATACTGTAAATTTACAGAATGTTTTTTATAGTGTGGTTTAAGAGATCTCTCCGTGTCTCCAGAAATTTCTCCATATCAGCTTGCCACCTACTACTACTATCTGTGTCACCTCTGATGTAACTGTGTTTAATTTATAAGTGCCTCCACATCCTCAGGACTGGCGGTATGCTCCAATGTCTGTCACCCCCACTCCGGTCAACTCCACTCCTGTCACCCCCACTCCAGCCACCTCCACTCCGGTCACCCCCACTCCAGCCACCTCCACTCCGGTCACCTCCACTCCGGTCACCCCCACTCCAGCCACCTCCACTCCGGTCACCCCCACTCTGGTCACCCCCACTCCAGTCACCTCCACTCCAGTCACCCCCACTCTGGTCACCCCCACTCCAGTCACCTCCACTCCGGTCACCTCCACTCTTGTCACCCCCACTCCGGTCACCCCCACTCTTGTCACCCCCACTCCAGTCACCTCCACTCCGGTCACCTCCACTCCGGTCACCTCCACGCCTGTCTCCTATTTGTCCACTTAACCCCAAACACACCTAAGATTGTCCACCATCGCTGAACACATGGGTTCACTGAGGTTACACTGTTAGCAAGTGTTTCAGTAAAATGTAGGTGAAACAAATTTTAGACACAAATAAAATAAAATCTAGATCCTTCGCATTCTGTACATGTTTTACGATATCCTGGCAGGACACTCTGATCCTGTGCTGACTGCACCTGTTGCAGTATTTGAGTCAAATGTCTGGGGGCCAAACAGTGGTGATGCAACCTTAGCATCATCTAGGCTATCTTTCACCATCAGATACCTACTGTTCAAGCTGCATCAACTTTTACAGATGGCAGCAGGGGTGGTGAAATACACTCCCAATCAGTCTGAAGCTGTAAATTATATGAACTACTAAACAAAAAGTCCATAAAACCGTGTATTATTTTTAAGGTGTTAATACAGTGTATGCGCTGTATTCAACCACATATCTATAATACATTAATCAAACCACAACACCACCAGAGAACCTTTGATTCTCACATTTTAGAAGAGCAACAAAACAAATGTTTGAGAGCCTGGTGTCAAAGGTCCACTAAGATGACTGGGTACTGCACGTTTACTCTGTTTTTGAATATAGAGCTCTGTTTGTGACGAGTGGGTACCCACTCCATTGTCTGTCTACAGAAAGGTCTATCCAGGCCACTTTGACAGACTTTCCTTCAAAAACATCTCTAAAGCAAACAGTGATAGCATGCTAGCAAAATGTCTTCCAGTCACAAAAAAGTGAGTGACTGTTACTGTAAGAGCTGAATTTTAGTATGTTCTTTCCGGGTTATATCTGAGTCATTTATTGGTGTCTGTTCAAGTGGACGAATACTAAAGGATGAATGTGGTGTCGGTTTACAATGAATGACAGATTCAGTCAAAGCTTATGACTGCTGATTTTCCAGTGAGGTGCGTTTACCAGGGAGCTTATGACACTGGCCAGCTCTGTCAGGAGCTGCCCACCAAACCAGGGCAGGTCAGGCAAGCAGATGAGTACTGTACCATATCAAACACACGAGTTTCTCTTTGAATTCTAACCTAATGGTTTAATCACAGGCTTTATGGCTGTAATTTGCTACCCGTAAGAATGAGGACAGATTCCACAGTGGTGGCATGCGGACATATATTCAAATAGAGTGGGTGTGTCTAACCACCATGTAATTCATTACATCAAACTAATTCTAACTAAATCAAACACATAAAGGAAAAATAACTAACCATTTCCCTTGGGCTCAAACGTTAATAATGTCTTAGAAACAAAATATATACATTTGAACATTACAGGTCTGCAGTATTCCCAGCAGACAGAAAAGGGGGTATTCTGCGTAATCTAATCAAGAATGAAAGTGTGTTTGTGTGTGTGTGGTTGTGGGTGTGTGTGTGTGTGCATAACATAGACTAAAATGCAGTGATGTGTCACAACCTTACTAGTTTACAGTTTTTTCCAGCTGCTAACACACTAAAATGACCTGCTTAGCAGAAATAATTTAACTGACACACAGAGAGCACAACCTCTTCTCAAGTCTCCAAAACTCTAAACACATTTCCTGTTTTACACATTTTTGCAATTTAAAATGGCACTTTTTAAAACACACTGAACACGGTTCTCTGCAAAAGACACAACAATCTGACATAAAGTCACATGTTTGCCATTTTAAAACACTGCCATTGAAAATGACAACACATGAACTAAATTGCCAATACATGAGCCACTTGGCCAAACACCTCAGTGCTAAATTGTTAGCACTTCAATCAGGAAGTAAAACACTATAAAAAGACCCCAGGTGAGCACCTTATTTTGCAACATCTTCCAACAACAATGGAAGATGTTGCAGAGAAAGGAAGAAGGAGGGTGAGAATGAGAGGGGGAGGAACAGTTGGAGGTAGAGGTAGAGGTAGAGGTAGAGCTGGTAGAGGAATTCATGGCCAAAGAAGACAACAACTGTCAAATGAAATAAGAGCAACCTTAGCTGATCATGTCATCAACCATGGGCTGATAATGCCAGAGGCTGGACAGAGAGTGCAGCCCAACTTGAGCCGCTTTTACTGTCGCCTCTGTCATCCGGACATTTAGACTAGGGAACAGGCATGTGATGATATTGATGTGGGTACGATTCAGGGATGGATAAGGCACTCAAGGCGCTTCTTCCCTCAATGTCTGGCAAGGGAAGATATTGCCTGTGATGTGGACGAGGCGTTGTGGCCAGACCCAGCTGTGCGGCAAGATCCTGCCTAATTTTGTTTCTTCCATCTTTTTTCTATAAATTTTCTCTACACTTTTTCTGTAATGTTCTTTTTCATTTTTTGTTCTATCCAATGCAAATATATATGTTGTGCAGATATTGCACTGACTTGTTTGGTGAAAATAAATAAATAACAGCAGCTTGTGTGTGCGTGTGTGTGCATGTGTGTGCGTGTGTGTGCGTGTGTATCTACAAATATTTTTCTGCATGTGAACAATCTGAAGAATTTTCAACAATTTGAACTATTTTAGTAATATGACAAAGCTCACTAGACATTAGTGTTTTTCATTCTGCCCAGCAGTGTGTAGTTGATCAGACAAAAAATGTAGTATATGATGAAGTGTGTGTGCTGTTTGGTGCAAAAGTTTGATTTTTATAATGTTATATGTAGTTTTGGTTGCAGTGCTTGATTTTGCAGGATATATGAGGTGTTCCGCAGTTTGGGTGTGTGGTTTTGTGAATTGTGTTAAGTATTTTGATAAATTGTGATAGTTTTCAAAATTGTGTCTTAGCAGATGGAAAAAACTGTAAAAGTAGCCCAACCATTCTGCTGTGCAGGATGTTTCCACAGCCCTACAGGACATTCCCACAGACCTGCAGCAGTTGGTTCATTTTTAAATCATGTCCTCTTCCCATTGTCTGCCTCAGCATTTTTAAAGTGACTAACGACAGCATGCTAACATCAAAGCCAGTGACTTACAGCAAAGCCCACAAGGCAGTATGCTAACAACAGATTCCAGTGTGCTAACAACAGATTCCAGTATAATAACAATATTCCAGTGAGCTTTGATCAGATTCTAGTGTGCTAAACAACAGAGCCCAGTGTGCTAACAACAGATTCCAGTATAATAACAATATTCCAGTGAGCTTTGATCAGATTCTAGTGTGCTAAACAACAGAGCCCAGTGTGCTAACAGCATATTCCAGTATGATGACAAGATTCCAGTGTGAAAACAACAGATTTCAGTGTGAAAACCACAGATTCCAATGTGATTGAATTAAAGCACAGAGTGCTAATGCCAGATCCCATGCTACCAACAACGCCCACTGTGCTAATGACAGAGGTCAGTGACTAATGACAAATCCCACTATGCTAATGACAGAACCCAATGCACTAACAGCACATCTATGGTTTGGGTTAGTGTGCTAATGATTAAGTCAATGGCTAATAACAGATCCTGGCACCCAGTGTGCTAATGACAGAAGGCACTGACTAAGCTGTACCATTTCCTGAGATGAATAAAGGTCGAGTGTCAGTCTGCAGAAGACAAACCCTGATTCATACAGCTCTGAGATCTGGGCCAGCACAAAGCCTTCTGGCCTCCTGATCCAGTCTGGAGATGGTATGGAGATACCATAGAGATACCATGTTCTACACCAAGCAGGAGCTCCTTTACCTGGGCCGAGTGCCCTCCAAGTTCCCCTCCACTTCTTTACTCTCTCAATCTCTATATTTGAAGTTCAAGTTCATGCGGTAAGTTGTAAAACCAATATACTTGTAAAACATGGCTAGTGTATACATGACTGGATTTTACACCGTGAACTGGATTCAGTTTATAATGTATATGAATGATACTTTTATTGAAACTACATTTCACATTCACTTTTACATTTTTCAAATTCAGTAGACATTGTTATCCAAAGCGACTTACAAAAGTGCTTCGTGGTCTACTCATTGAATGCATCCTAGCCAGTGAAGGTAACCTTTAGCCTTTAACCTGTGCTGACTTCCATATTCATGGGACTGATTTAAGACAGTGTTTCTTTTGCTGTTGCATCACTTTGGGCAAAGGTATGTGCTCATAAGATGTCCTAACGGACATGTTTTGAAACACCTGTTCAATATGCCTCGGGCATAAGCAAACGTATTTCCTAAACACTGGTTAAGGGATGTTTCCTAAAACCGATTCAGTGAAAGCATGAAAGGCATATGTCCCCACGGCGACCTGTACACTGTGTTCTTGCCTTTGAATCTCAGAGTGCATGCAATTTAGCAACAATGCTGGGAAGGTCTCCTTTGGCAAAAAATAGAAAAAAGGAAAACCAAATTTATCATATCACACCTACAAAAATCATCTCTGCATATTATATGTTCTTGTAGTAGTCTTTGGTTCTGCCAATTAATTACATTCAAATAATTTTCTTTGAGAATGATAATCTCATCCATACTAATGGTCATCAAAAGGGATATGTGTTTTTTGTGTTTACCGTATTTAAGAAATGTTCGGTGTTGTGAAACCGAGTAAGTTCCCCACAGGGTGTGGCCACTCAAACGGGTAGTTGTGAGAAATGCAAATGGTTTGGCTTAATGTGAGTCTGATAAAATATTAGCCAAAATAAAGTGTGAATCAGTTACAAAAAAATAATTACATTCATGAATATTATATTTCAATGCATTTAATTTAATGTATTTTTATTAGTGCTGGTGCAGGACTAAAATTGGAAAACATGCTTCAAATTTGACATCGTCATTTAAAATGTTATAGATCATTTATTTATCTATTTATTTATTAATTTATTTTGCTATAGACCATTTAAACATCCTGTAAAACAATCTTTTAAAGAATCTTTTAACAAAAAAATCATTATTTATAAAAACATCAGTTAGTCTGAGGGCACTGGAAAAATGACTAAACCAGTTACAAAAGTAATATCTTCTGCTTCCTCTTTCCTGGACAAAATTAAATCTGTGATTTTGCTAAATATTACTGATCCATGAAGTCCTAGTCATACTGAAATGTGGAAAGTGACTTTACACTTCTGTACAAAAAGTGGAAAATTCCAGTTTCCATGCTGATATAGAAGCTATATGTACATTTGCATGTTCTGTGGACTAAAATGTGACCATCAGGCATTCCTCAGGGGAAGGAAATACCATACACACTCTGTAAACATTTGACCTTGGTGTGACCCCTGTGTGACACCACTGTGCAAATGTACAGTCATTCCAGGGACCAAGGGGACATCGATGAACGCAGATTGTGTGTTCCATCCTGGAGTGATGTCATTAGACTGTCGCATGGGAGGTGGTGGAACACAGAATAACATGGAATACAGAATAACCTGGAATATGATTTAGAGCTCAGTCCACACACAGTTGTGGGATCAATAAAGACACACTACCAATCGATTGCTGCAAATGTTTTTATGCAATCTCTTCACACTGTGGCCATCCGAGAGGCTCTGCAGAATTACAGAGGGTTATAAATATGGCGATAACCTCAGACTAAGTGGATGATAATATGAATATAATGGAGCTGCGGATAATTTAAGCTCCGGTGTGTCATCACCCCTCCCTCTACACTCACCTCCTCTGGATATGACAGCCATGAGGCTGTTATTCAGCACGTCCCAGAGAAACCAATTTCACCCACTGCAGAGGGTGGACACCCTCCATTACCCAAGGCCATTAGAACCTGACTGCTTCACCGATAAAGATGTGCAGGCCAGGCACAGAGGCAGGGTCATCACAATTTTGATTGTTTCTCACAAATGAGTGAGAAATCCATACGGCTCTGTGAGTGACTGGAAGAAAAGCCATTTAACTTCACAACCTTAAAACACAACATTAAACTCCTCCAGAACTCCTACAGATCTGTATGAGGCTGAATTAAATTCCAGTCTGTTACAAGCACACAAAGGCCTGCTCTGCAGCTCGTAGGAAAAAAGCATTAAGAGTAGTACAGACACCCAGCAAATAGCTCTGAGAATCTTCCTCATGGTCTTCCTCGCATCAGCAGTGACCTATTTGCACTTCGTGGGGAGTGCAGGTGTGGCGGTATATTTCCCTGTCATGGAAATACTGAGACTCAGAGAGGAGAGAGGAATTTTAGTAGGCTAGGCAGTTTCCGCTGGGATAGAGCCACTGCAGCAGAGAAGGAGTGAGGACGCTATTACCACCTTGTAGTACAATTAAGAGGGATTTTTGTTTTAGAGAAGGGATCATATGTATGTCCGGCCACAAGCGACAGGTGTAACCTAGAGACCAGTTTACCCAGAGCAGGGCTGGGATGCTCTTGAGATCTGTTACCTGACACCTGCATTAGCTTTGTTGCTGCAACCGGGCAACGAGCAAGAGGTGAGCACAGGTGCATCACGACTCAGTGGAGTGGGGGTTGGGCAGGAGAGGGGGTGGAGGGAGGGAGAGACAGGTAGAGAGAGAGCGAGAGAGAGAGAGAGAGAGAGGGAGGGAGGGAAGAGCCAAGGGAGCAGGGTGGAGGAAACGATTTGCCAGACTGAAGGGACAAGTCTGTCTTTACTGCACCATCATTAAGACAGAGAGCGTCTGTCTGACACACACACTCATACACTCATACACACTCACTATCTACATATGTGGACTGATACACTCATAAGGATGCAGATGTAACAATCTTACCGTTTAACTCAATTTGAGCCCTCACTCGAAGAAGGACTAAACCCGGACACACATCGGTCACACACCCACACGGACATGAAGACAGGCAGGAAGTCTTTCATAGGTAGGAACTTCTTATTTTACCATCTCAGAAGTCTTTGTCTTTGAGTTTTGAAAATTCTGAAATAAAAAAATAATGGTGTTGTATTAACCTTTCACAAGATTTCAAGGTGGGTAGTCATGTCTGTCGATACGCTGAATAACGTCCAGTCTGTAATCACTTCATCTTATGTGTTGTCTGTTATTTGTTTGCCCTACCTCTGCCTCACAACCAAGCGTTCATTATACATTATTCTTTATTTTTTATTCTTTGTTTTTCATAAACTCTTTTGCCCCTGAAGAATATGTTGCTCTCTTAATGTGATATTTCCTTAAGTACTTTCAGAACAAGCTTCTTTTTGAGCAGTTGACCTATTTCTGGAGTTTTTTCTTCATCATTATCGTTAGATATTTTAAATACAGTCTTTGTTGTTATGGATAAGAGTTGTTATGTTATGGGTAAGAGTGCTGCAGTTTGAACAATTCTCCTTCAACCACTTAGAACCAGATATCTTAATTTAGGTTTTTAAAGTCTTATCAGTAATTGTGGTTTCAAGCAGCCACAAGCTGAAACACCCACAGTCAATGAGCCTGATCTTCCTGCCTGGGCCCTGTCATTAGTTTTCCACCTGCCCCCCATCCATCCAACCTCCATCTATTTATCCATCCATCCATCCACACATCCTTCCTTCCATCCATCCATCCACCCTTACACACACCCATCCACCCATCCATCCACACACCCATTCATCCATCCATCCACACACCCATTCATCCACCCATATATCCATCCCTCCATCCACAAACCCATCCATCCACCCATAATCCATTTTACTCTGATCTAGTAGTATAGGTTTTGATCTCAACACCGTCTCTCTCTACTTTATTGTATCTCACATCTGTGTGAAGGGCAGGCAGCAGGAACATGCACTCTGTCTCTCTGCCTGCGTCCCCCATACAGGCAGACAACATCCTCTCCCGCATTCCCTCTAAGAGGAGACAGTCCCTGTCATAACCAGTTACATGGTTTACTGTGTAGGCGTAGCCTTGAGTCCAGCAGTGCTGCTCAATATGTGTGTGCAGAGATGTCATCCTGAGAACATCCATTTCGAAGAGGGATCTGAGCCTTGCCTGTTCACTCAGTCTTAGAGAGATCAGCATATGTGTTGGTGAGATCTATACTGTCAAATTACTTTATTAAAAGCTGTAGTAGAGAAAATCTTATTAAGGCATGGTAGGATACAGTACATACATATGTACTACAGTACATATGGTATTATAAATATAAGAAAAAATGTCCACATAATAACACATAATAAACCCAGCATGGGCACAGCAGCCATAGTAGATACTGTTAGGTGGATTATATAGGGATTTTAAACCTGCACTATTACCTCAGTCGTGACAGGGATATTATTTAAATTAAGTTTACCCAGTATCCTGTGTAAATTTTCGAACCTTTGCAAAGATACATTTGAGAAATTTTTATATGATGAAATATTTAGAGATGGATGGACTTCATTTTGTTTTTTGCTTTTGTAGTCAGATCTGTTCATATATTATCATGCAGAATCTTTCAGTAGTGATCTAATAACATACAGCAATTTCATCTGTTTCACAAAAAGAATTTTGGATTTAAGCGAATCATGGCCAGAGAGATATTAATGAGGGCAGGATACATAGGACACATGAAATGGGGATGTCAACAACACTGTCTGAAAGGCAAAAAGCCCCTGAGGTCCCCCTGCTCAGGGTGCTGTGCTGCTAGGGAAACTCCTGACGAAAACCCCAGCAGACCCACCATCTGGAGGCAGGGGCGATGGGGGGAGGGTGGCTGGATGACTCACTCTGCCCTGCCAGCACGCTACAGCAAAGCAGAGGGGAATCCGACCCGGCGACACACTGCCTCTCTGATATGCAAATGTACACACTCCTCCACCTCCAATCGGGTAGCACGGATGGTTGTCTCTATGGAAACAGAGTGAAAGTAGCAGCAGCGGGAGGGTGGTCGCCGGAACTCTGACAGTGACGACAGATTTCTCTGCGAATGACTGAAAATGGAGTTGCAACGGAAGTGCTGGTTTGGCCACCTGTCTGTTTGGCAAATATCAATCTCTTTAACACTGGGGATTCAAGCTTTTCTTAAAAGAGGAAGCTCAAAGTACATGGGAGAACCGATGTATGTTAGGGCTAGCTACCTGAGAAGGGGAGCGAGAGAGAGAGACAGACAGAGAGAGAGGAGATGTCAAGGTGTAGTAAGTGTTGGGGTGGTTCACACAGCCACAGACTTGACACGCAAAGTCACCTGATCCAGAAATGGACACAGTGTCAGGTTAAGGCACAGATAAAGTAAGTCTGGCTGAGTGAGGTTAACACTTTCCCAGAGCGTCCCTGCAGTGAATTCTATCTGAACAGCTTGCTATGTTACTATACTGAACCAAACCACTTTCTGGATTGTTTCATATTCAACTCATTTCAATTCAGTTTTATTTATTTTCGGTGCCTTTACACCTTTAACATTAATATGTGAAACTGCACCCTTATTTCTCTTATCTCTTGCTCACTCTTTTGTAAAATAAGATTTTAAAAATGTGAAGCATTTGAATGGGGTCATGACTCATTTGTGAGGTAAACTAATAACCAGTACTAGAGCCAGACAATGGTGGATGACTAATGTCCCCAAACAATCAAAAGGCAAAGAGGAAGACATCTATTATGAGCATGAGGCAGGTGTCAAATGTCAAGGTGCAGGTCCAGGGTGCATGCATGCGTTTCACGAAGCCGCTTCTCACTCATAGCACGATTTCAAAAAGGAAGTTTCATTATGCCACGCTTCCTCTTCTGATGTGCGTCCATCGTGCGTGGAGGAAGACGAGTCCTTTGAGCTCATCTGTGAAGCCCTCTGGTTATAACGAGTCTGAATCACATGCTTGTGCATAAGAATACATTCTTTATCACCTGATATCTACAGATGGTCAGAATCTTCCCTTTCACATTCTCCAGCCTAGGGTCATGATGGTTGCATGTGACAATGGCGGTCCTGATCCACTCCTAAGCACATGCCAAAGTTTATCAGACAGCACTAGCACTATCACTGCTATGACTGGTAGAGAATTTCCAACTTTATATGTATTACAAGGGGCAGTCATGGTCTGGTGGTTAGGGACCCAGTCTTGTAACCGGAGGGTTGAGGGTTTGGTTCCCAGGCCCCATGCCATAACTGAAGTGCCCTTGAGCAAGGCACCTAACCCCTACTGCTCCCTGGGTGCTGGACTAGAGCTGCCTACTGCTCTGGGCATATGTGCACCACAGCCCCCTAGTGATCATTAGTGTGTGTGTGTGTGTGTTTGTGTATTATCACTGCACAGATGGGTAAATGCAGAGGACAAACTTTAACTGTGGTAAAAATCACAATTGACAAATATGGCACATTTATCTGCTTCCTCCAAACATACATGTTTAAAATGAAACCACTTGACTGGCTCAAAGGTTTCAGACTAATTTGACTAGAAGAGCAATTACTTCTACTTTCATTTTGAACAACACACATACATTCTAGCACTGTTCAATGATATGTTAAAAAACTGGATATTTGGATATTTGTCCTCATGACCTTGACGTGAGACTTTAACCAGTGAATATGAGGAATCATTCAGAAATTGGCCTGAAGTGGGCTTGAAATGGGATTTATGATACTTCAATAGGCCTGGTTTATTACAGGGCAGATCTAATTTACTCCACCTGTAAAATTTGAGATACTGCCCAGGTAAGACTACAGCTAAAATGTGCACAGGAACAAGATATAGCCTTTGTCAGAGTAATGCATTTGTGTATTTGTGTTGAAGTCCTGAAACTGTGTATTTGTGTTGAAAAATATTACAATTACAAGAAATTACAATCAGTGACATTGACTTGTAAAGGGAGTCCACACTGCGAGGTGGCTGATAACCATTTTTTGTTTATCTGTTGGAAAATAATAGCACTGAATGATTGCGTAAGAATGGGAGTAATTCAAATGTAATAGCTTAGGTCAATGGCAACATCACTTCTGGCTGTCCATTACAGACTACCTTAATTGGTGCAACTAAGTTCATTTGTGGAGCATTTGTTTCAGGATTCCTGCGTCATGTCAGCGTAGTCATGACCTATTGGTGTATTTCATAGTCATTCATTGGTTTCTCCAAAAGAAGTGTAGGTATTTATGTGAGTCTGCCTAACCACTTGTTAGTGGTAATTGTTACTTAAAGTTGCGAAGATCTGCTCACGTTAATGGGATTACGGCCCGTAATTTTCCATCGACGAAAGAGGCTGGTGTTTTATTC
Organism: Brachyhypopomus occidentalis; assembly: GCA_020368025.1. NCBI lineage: Eukaryota > Metazoa > Chordata > Actinopteri > Gymnotiformes > Hypopomidae > Brachyhypopomus > Brachyhypopomus occidentalis. Next base: position 228,317 of record JAGXOD010001361.1, on the reverse strand, counting down.
TGCTGTGAAGGTACTCTCGAGTCTGTCACCCCTGTAGGCTGAACGAAAAGTTGCGGGTTCCCGTGACATCACGGCTGGACAGTTGCCTTGGCTACAGACGTCACGACCTCGCCTCTAGAACCACGTGCTCTGTATAAAATAGCTGTTCAGCTCAGAGAGTTCTAGACAGTGGCGCTGAGCTCAACACGGGGAAGGGGCTCAAAATCAGAAAAGAGGTTCTCTGCTCAGACTCCAGTGCATTTATATAAAAACGTGGTTGTCAGACGATACATCGCTTATTACGGTTGGATTTACTGCTGATATAACGATGGCTGTCACTGAAACTCGCTGTGATTTGACATATTGCAGGATGAGAGGGATCATGTCACTTCTAACCGGTATGTAGTAATAAATTAGATTTTTATAATGTTGTATTCTGCACGTCACTGCAAACCCGTTAAGCAATTTAGCCGGCAACGATTAAATAAGTCTCTTTCAGACTTGTTTTAACTGAATGTGTCGCTGTTTGTCACTGTTTATGTTAAACTAGACGTCTGAGGGGCAAGCAGACGTTGTTTACTTTTGACCACTGTCAGCCGGTTCAGGACAGCGTAGCTACATTTCATATATTTTTTTAATTTGTAAGTCTCTTGCAGCATCTTATCAGATATAGATCTATAGATTTTATAGTCTGTGTTTGTTAGGTAGCCTATGTATGGTGCTAAATTATATTTGTTTATGTTATGCAAAACAAATTGATAAATATATAACGATAACTATATAACGATATACAAATAAAAAAAATTATGGCAAATGAAAATTGCACGTCAAATAGGCTACCACGTTTTTCTCATTTGGGAATTTCGCAACAAATATAACTATGCAAAATGTAACTGGAAAGAAAATGTTCTCACCGCATCCGTGTGACTACGCTGAAGGGGAACATCGGTTTTGCTGTCGCTTACGTCCTATGGCATCCCCGCTGACGTAAATGCATCTCTTTCGTTTATAGCTTTCATCAAGGAAAGAAAGATGGGTTTAAACGACTTCCTTCAAAAGCTAGTCTCCAGCCCTCATATCTGCCAACAGTAAGTTATCCTTTTTATTCCCGTTTAAATATAGAAATACACGGCTAGTCATGTACTGTCAATACAGTATAAATTTTATATAGAATCACCTACCAACCCGCAAAGTGTTTCAAAGTTCTAAGCTACCTTAAGAAGGTTCTCAAATTCATTCATCTTAGCTCCTCGGGTTGACCTGTATTTGCACAACTGATCGGGTCAGCGTAGAGCCGTGCTGGAATCTTATCAGAACCGTGTCCATCGCGAAGTTCAGCTGTACATTCCTAAAATAGTCACATTTCTGCATTGCACAACACAGCTACCGCCAGAATAATGACTTCTCATTCAGACGTCAGGAAGCCGTCGCGGCGCCCTCTGTAAACGCCTTTAAGTAAACATAGCTTGCACCCTGAAAATAATTCTATTAAACACGAACTCATTTGGCCCGTGTGTCAGTCTGTGCTCTCAGTCATGTAGGTCAGAGTCGGGCCGCAGCAGATCTCGCACTACATCTTCCATCAGCTCCAGACGTCAGATTTCAATCCCTGTGAGAATTAGCTAACGCTGCCTTTGAGTAACCAGCTATACAGTTATATCAACCATGGCCAATTTTGACTGGGAACCATTTAGATAAAATAATACCAAGAATACCTCAACTGGCAATGATCTATATAAATAGCCTGTAGGTGATTACATTCAACAAACGAACAAACGATAACCAGACTAAAATAATCGTGATGAGACTTGCTATCTAGGCTTTCCAACTGTATGCAACCATATTGTTAAAGTTTAATCGGCCTCCACACACACCATTTCGAAGGTGCAACGTTGCATGTGATAACAATATCGCCACATAGTGGTGAGAAAAGCAATAACATTGCCTCCTACGTGCACTAATGTTTTGGTAATCTTCAGTTCTCAGGTCGGCGGTTTCTTAAACATCGACGAGAATCAAAATGAAGAAAAGCGAGGAAACGAGCTCAGCTCAGCAGAGGTGTGCATGAAACTATTCAACAAATGCAATACTTCATAGCAGCCTAGCTGCTGATGGCTCTTTGCGTCTGAATGCATAACATGACATCATCTCTGTTCTCTTGAAACAGTTCGGCCTGACTTCTCCTAGAAGCTCTTTAACTGAAGAGTCTCAGTAAGTAATCAAACTACAGACATCCATTGATGTCCTCCCTCAAAATAAACCACCTTAGTGCCTTCAGTTGGTTAGCACTAACAGGCCTTGTATTTCTTCTTCTAACAGGATAAAACCATCTGATTTTGACTACTTGAAGATCATTGGCAAGGGGAGTTTTGGAAAGGTATGTAGAGTATATTCCTCTTCACTAGCCCCTTCAGTAGTGTGTTCAGTTGCTTCCTGCTGTAGCCCATTTTGGTGAATTCTGACTGACCAATCATGCCTTTCTCCTTTTCCAGGTTCTCCTGGCTAGACATAAGGAAACAGAGCAGTACTATGCTGTGAAAGTCCTACAGAAGAAAATCATTCTGAAGAAGAAGGAGGTGAGACCTCATGCTTTAAGAAGGAACCCTATCATTATAACCAAGTCAAGAGCAAAATTAACTACACTCAAAATAGCATATTTGATAGCTGAGATTAAGTCAGGTGATATGTGTAAAAGTGCTGCCATAATGCTGATATTCATTTTTGGTCTCTCACCTCAGCAAAAGCATATCATGGCTGAACGTAGCGTGCTGATGAAGAATATCAAACATCCATTCCTGGTGGGCCTCCATTACTCCTTCCAGACCACAGACAAACTTTACTTTGTGCTGGACTACGTCAACGGAGGCGAGGTATGTCTCAAAAAGAACCATGCTAGGACCAGTACTGTGCAAGCCTGATCATAGAAACCAACTCATTATTACTGGTTACTCATTATTACTATTATTAAGACATGTTCAAATAGAGCATGCTTTTTTTTTGCTTGCAGTTGTTCTACCACCTGCAACGAGAGAGGATCTTCTTAGAGCCCAGGGCCAGATTCTACGCAGCCGAGATTGCCAGCGCTCTTGGCTACCTCCATTCCCTGCACATTGTTTACAGGTACGTGATTGTGTCGCCCCCTGGTGGAGAGCATGTGAGCCAACCAGCTTGCCTGGCCCAAAACATGCATGGCAGCTTTGGCATGTAATCCTGTCTTTTCCTGCAGAGACCTTAAGCCAGAGAACATCTTGCTGGATGCTCAGGGCCACATCGTACTGACCGATTTTGGCCTGTGCAAGGAAGGACTGGAGCCCAATGGAACAACCACCACGTTCTGCGGAACTCCAGAGGTGGGTCTGTGCGGCCAGCATTCTCTGTCCGTCAGCTCCATCACGCTGACACCACAGGATGGAACACTGCTGCACTTTTGGTCTGATTTTGCATTTGTTTGCTACAGTACTTGGCACCAGAGGTCCTGCAGAAACAAGCTTATGACCGTACAGTGGACTGGTGGTGTCTGGGATCAGTGCTCTATGAGATGCTTTATGGACTGGTGAGTAAAGAGCTACAGGAGGAGAAAAAACAACAGTCACTACAGTATGCTACACTTAATACCACTGTAGTGACGCTTAAAGTCTTCATTAGCACATCTCTTTCATTCTTCAGCCTCCTTTCTACAGTCGTAACACAGCCGAGATGTACAACAACATACTGCACAAGGATCTGGTCCTGAAGCCCAACGTGTCCAACGCGGGCCGTGAGCTGCTCGAGGGTCTGCTGCAGAAGGACCGCACCAAGCGGCTGGGCGTCAAGGACGACTTCGTAAGTATCTGATCGCTTGTGCTGCTAGCAGCAGGGGAGCATGGCAACGAAGCTAACAAGCTAATGGCCTGATTGTCCTGTTTTAGCTGGAGCTCAAGTGTCATAGCTTCTTCTCGCCTATTAACTGGGATGACCTGATGGCCAGGAAGATCACCCCTCCGTTCATTCCCTCGGTGGTAAGTGAGATGGATCTTGCATTCTCGCGTTTGCATGAATAATGACCGGAGTAAATATTTCAAGCGTATGGGTATGAACACGAGCTGTTTTTGATTTCGCAGACTGGTCCCACCGACCTTCGACACTTTGACCCAGAGTTCACGCACTTGCCTGTCTCCACCTCCCTGTGCAACACAGACAGCTTGCATGTGACCAGCAGCGTGCGAGAAGCCGCCGGCGCTTTCCCAGGCTTCTCCTACGGCCCTCCAGCTGAGTTTGCCTTCCAGTAACTGCTTCTTCCATGTTGCCCGTTCCCTTTATCCTGAACAAGCAACAGAGTTGCGACTGATAAGAGGCTGGTTGACACCCAGGAGGGACCACAGAGGAAAATGTACTTATCACTTTTTACAAGTGCTTGGAACACTGACACATACTGTATAAGTGATGGGAACTAACTCACTATCTGTGAGCCTGTGATCACCCACACAGGGTTTACGGACAACAAGAGAACCATATCTTGGACGTGAATGTCAGCACCCCTAGCGCTTCTGGAACAAGGCAGCTTGTTTCAAGTGTTGAGAATTGTTCTCCAACTACTGCAGAACTGTACTGAGGATTATAGAAGGATAGCTAAGAAGTGCCTGGACATTTAAGGAATTAAAAACAATAATAACGACAAGGCTTTGGACAAACCTGAGTCATGGGGCCCTGAAATTTTGGCACCAGCTAGTGGGCAATGTGCCTCTTTCTTCCGATGATCAAACAAATTAACTGTACTTTTTTTGTGTGTGGGTCGGGGGGGTTGCTTTATTGCACATTGAGGAGAAAAAGGATAGCGAAAAGTATGAAATAAATAGTTGATGTAAAGACTAGCAATGTTTCTTCTTTAATAATGACGTGTCAGCTTTACTAATCAGGCATGTTTGGACTTAAGTATATGAAAATACTTTAAATTTATATTGATAGATAACAAAGTGTTTATTGGGTTTTGCTTCCCTTGAAAGAACATATTTCTTCCATCATCAGGATCAATTAGCTATGAATGATTAGATGTTTATAAACCCCCGAATGAAACATTGTGACATCTTCTGTCCTTCTCCCAAACCAGCACTTTTATACTGTGTTGTGTGGATAGACCATTTACTTGTTAATAAGAATAGAAATTTATCATACAACCATAAAATGGGCTCTATGTTTTATACAAGTAATATTTACTAAACATATTGTTACAATTTTATCTTTTTTCCCAGAGTCTTTGCTGTTTGTGGCAACACTGCACTGTCTGACAGACTGTACTGAAAATGTATGCATCGTGTACAGCTGTTCTAGGTAGTAGCACGGAGAGAACTGTGAATGTCATATCATTCGCAAAATGCACCTGTCCAAACACTTTACGCACATCGTGATTTTTAGTATGCTTTACTCCCCTCACTCATAGAATGGCAAAAAAATGACTTTACCTTGAACAATAAATGAAACTTGAGATGTAGCTAATGGCTACTTTAAATATTACATGATATTTGTTTAGCTGTGATAGAATAGAATTAAATATTGCAGACGGGCCTTTCATAGGGGACCTTTCAGAAATGCAAGCACTGTAGTTATCATTTTATTTCTCACCATTGAACCAGTACTCTTATGCATCTTTAACATTTAATTCAGTACAGTTCAATTTCTTTTCTTCCATATTTGGAAGTTATTGCTTTATTTTATACATTTAATGTATATTTATTTACATGTCATACTGTATTATACTGCTTTAAAGTTTTAAATCCTGAAAGTCTGAAATATTTAATTGTGATCTTTATTAAATGTTAATTAAATTCATTAACGAACACCCTTATCTGGGTGATTATAAATGAGTTATAGTTTCTTCTTGGCAAACAGGAATGAGCACATTGCAGGGCATTAGTGCATTGTCATTATTAGAAGACCACACCAAACAACTAAGGAAAGAAAGGGTTGTTAGAGACCATAAGGATTTTCTTTACAAATATGATGTCTAGTTCATGAGGCAATTTTAATTTCAAAGAGATCTTGGAACTTTGTACTCAGTTGGGTCCAGTTTTAGAAAGACTAATTTGCAAACAGGGCAATACCTGTCCTCTTGCATGTCTTAAAGACTCTCTGATTGCTGGCAAGTGGTTGCTTCCAGAGAGAATTAGCTGACAATTCATTAATACCCCAACCATCCTAAAGAGAATCATGCCAGGTGTATTTGCTTGTATAACTAGAACATTTCAAAGCACAATTTGCAGTTTCCCAAATGCAATCAGAGCTATTGATTGCAGTCACATTACTAGAAGGGCACCTAGTGAGAATGAGACTGTCAAGTGAAAGCAATGTCATTCTTTTCTTCAGTCACAATGACTCTAACGAACGTGCTTGATTGCCTAGAACCACATATGGTTCCTTCACTCTAAGACAGTGTAAAAAATAAACTTGAATGTGGAGTTGTACAGGATGGTCAGTTGTACAAATATTACTCACGTTAAACATTTGCATATGCATATTTTCATATGTTTTAATCATGCCATAGCAGTCTGTGCACACTCTGGGGTGTTCCACTGACGAACGTGCCACTGGGATACTAAGTCAATCATGTTGTTTGTGTGTTACGTTGGAGACTGTCATATCAGCCAGGAAATATGTTCCGGGTTGTGAGGGCATGTGCTCTGTTGCACAACATGGCACGGGAGAATGGACTCCCCCTCTTGACCAACATCCATGACCAAGTTAGGGTTAGTATGACCAGTAACTGAACCCATTTTCACATCAAATATGGAGGGTGAAGGTTGCAGTTACATGCTGCCTTTTGCAAAATGAGTTGCTTCTTTGCTTCTACTTTTAAATCTGACCTCAGTAACATTTAGCCTTGTGTAACTAACATTATTGCGTGCTGATGCTACATGATGGCACTTAATAAAATATTTTTTATTATTTGTGATATCATTGTGAAGGCCACGAAACATCATCTTGCCACCTCAATATCCCTCACAAGAACTTCCTCCTGACATTCAGCAAAATTCCTGTCTTTTGCTCTACCATTGTCGTCATTGTGTCGTTCAATAATAAATGGGACGATATTTAAATATTTATGGTGTCATTTGCATTAACCATTTATAGATATTTACAGACGATAACTGGGTGGCATATGAGGCTCATTGTACATTGTAAGAGGATTTTGATTTATAACAAAGGAAACGACGTGCATATGTGGGTACTTTTTTAGAGGTGTGCGCAATTTCATATTATGCGTGAACGCACACTGATCAATCCATGCTTTCTGGAATCCAAGTTGTATAAATTAGGCCCCAGGAACCACGATGTAGAAAAGTTCGCTACGCGTAACCACGCACTAGGCACACATTTCCCAGCGACAATGAGACCGACATTTTTGGTCTTGTCATATCACCCTGACAGGAGTCAACAACAGAGAACTGTAGAATCAAGTGTGGCTATAGTCTGCGGTTCAATTGCAGTAAGGTTTTATAACAGAGAACCATATCGAACTATAGTACGAGGCGGTCTCTTGGCGGCGCGTGCGCACTGCAAACTAGTAAGGCTTCCTGCAAAATAGTTGTCCCTAACAACACAAGAGCTTCACCGAGGGAATTAATTCAGCACAAGGAAGCTTGCTATCTATCTAGCTACATAGCTATCTATCTAACTAACTTTTTGAGGCGAACATCTCACTGCCATGGTAAGGTTATAAATATCCCAATGTTATTTTGGCAAAGTACGCAGCTTATATAGCTACGGTATCTCCCCCTTAGTTTGATTGTTTAGGTCACGGTAGTGATTAGCTTATCCGTTAGGGCTACCAAGCTAGCTTGTAGCTAGGCTAGTCAGCAAGGCTAACGTCGTGGCTACGTAGCTAGCTAGATGGCTTGCTGGCTTTTTGATGCCAAAGTAATTGGGTTAGCCATTAGCAAGCTACATTAGTGAGCCGAAAGGTTGCAGTAACAAACCCAGTTTTACATTATAATGATGTAGCTAAGTCTACAGTTACCAGTTTATATTAATGTGTCCTCTGCAACTTTACTGTTGTGCAGCCATCACAAAAACGTCTTGATGTTGCCTTCTTGATGTTAGCTAGCTAGCACGTTAGTTAGCCTAGCCAACTTACTTAGGCTATCCTTGTTGTTTGTTTTGCAGGAACCCTGGCTTACATTTTTCTCGTTGCATAAACTTTGTTCTTTACTCTCTAGCTACACAATACACCGTGTATCTAGATACCTAGTCAGCTAGTTACCCTGCCAGTGCTGTACCCAGCTAGTTTAGAAGACAGCTAGCTATATAGCTATGTAAGCTGGCTAGCTAAACTAGTGATTTAGCTGGCTAGTGAGTAAATGTGATTGTGCCTGATGTTAGATGCCCGTGGATTTTTGCGGGCTTCACCTTCAGCGTAGTCATAGACTTGTCCTTGATCGGTGGACAACAGTCGCTGTTGTCTTGAACTGAAATTCATCATCTCAACAATGGACCTGACGGTCTTGCCTTATTTTAATAAAAATAATAATGCGCGCACACACACAAGATTTGTTTTAGCCTGCAACGGTTTGACTCGATTACGCCAATGCCGCCACTGCCTGGCACGGCCAGGGTATTTGAGCGTAGCTACATTTTACAGCAATGGACTTGGAGGGGACATGTCAGAGGCGTAACTACACAGTGGCACATTACATCCCTCTGAAAGGTTTTTGACATTTCTAAATAGGTAACACGTGCTTATTTGGAAACATTCAAAAAGCTTAAAAATCACCTCTTAACGTTTTTTTGCGGAGAATTAAAGTCAGCTGAGATTACAAATAAAAGATTCTGCAAGAATATGACATTCCTGTTAAGACTTAAAACTTTCAAACGTAATGAACGATTCAAGTGTAGAACAACACAGCTGAAGCGGTTCTGCCTTTAGCGGCTTTGTCGGGCGTGTTAGGAATCGGTTATCTGATGTTGAAATGAGTCAAGGTGTTTTCCGCTGAAATGTGAAATTCACACTGAGTTATTGTCAAAAGGCTGATGAGTTTAACTAACGGTTGTCTTTGTTTCATGGTAAGAGAGAATTTATATATCTATGGTAATTAAGTACATCTTTATATGTAAGATTGTAGGTCTGCGTCCTGTAATCGTGCTGTGCCTGTTTTCCTTTGCACTGCCATACTGTCAGAAACCTTTTGTATGCGTTTAAATTGAACATCTGAACTTATACACTAATGGTTTTGTTAAGGATTTACATCTGTCACGTACTGGAGACAGTACTCTGACATTAGATCTTTTAAACATTTTTAAAAAGATGCTAAAGAGATGAAAATATTAAAACCAACATTCAAATTGTTTTTGTCTTCCTCCGCTGCCTCCTCTGTTGTTATTCTGATTAGGGTACAGCACCAGTGTCTCATCCTGAAAGATAAGTTAGAGACCACAGAGGGCACTGCAGGAAAGAGGCGGGCATATTGGGGGGAGGGGGGGTGCCCTGCGAGCACGGTCAGTGGGCGTAGTCAGTAGACAGTCCGTCTAGTCCTCGCCTGAACTGCTTGTCCCTGGTGTTGCCTTGAACCCAGCTTCACATGACGTGGTCAGTAAGGAGAGGGGGCAGGTCAGGACTCGTCCAGGACGGGGCAGCATGGGCCACAGAGAGGGGTGGATCAGAACGCTGCACGTGCACTATGTGATCATGCGATTTGTGTGTGTGCGTTGCAGGGCCTGCAGGAAGGCAGAGGCGACAACAGAGAGTGAGCTAGCTAGCACACACTTCACGGCAGGTGGTGCTGTTCACTTGTTGACATGGAGGAGTCCCAGGAGGTGACGGAGCTCCCGGTGGGTCCACACCCACAGCACGCCTCACTGACATGCCCCACGGCTGGTTTAAATACATAGCTACTACTACACTGACACTTCTATCATTTGCACAATTGTGCTCTGTAGACATTAAGTTGTTTTGGTTTTTCTTTACTTAATAAAGATTGAATAAAGAATAAATAATGTTATAAATTATAAATAAATGTATTGTTCATCTTTGTGGGTCTTATAGGCCAAGAAAGCTCGGCATGACACGAATGCGAATCAGGAGGAGAACCCAAGGTAAACTTTTGTTTGTCCATGATTTTCATTTACCCGGCTCGCATTTAGAGTGCTACGGGTTTCAGTGTGGAATGCGATCATTGTTCTCACTGAGAATCTGTCAGCGAAGGGCTTAACTAAGAACTCCAAAGTTCTTATTTTGCCCTGTATGTTCCCCAGACGCTCGCAGTGCCTGAGACGGCAGTACACAGTGATGCAGGAGAGGCCTCTGCTATCTGAGACCTGCTGTGTCCGTGCACTGCTGTTTGATCACTGATCGCTCAGACCCCACTTCCTCCCCTTTTACTCGTTTAAGCTGAAGTAGTCTTCACAAGCCAGGACAGGTTTTTGCTACTTAACTGCACAAGGACAGAATTTGTCCCCTCATAAAATCCACTTTGACACTGTATAGTGCACCTGCCTTCTCAGTCGCAGGTATTTTGCAGAGACAGTAATAGTTCAGACATAAGAGTTGCTGTTGTTATGGGGGTGGAATTGCTAATGACCTTTACTCCCCTGACAGGAGTGAGCCAGCCATCTTGAGGTCAGAGGTTACCACTTACCCTCCATCCTCTGCTGCACAATTAGGTGCAGGTGAGTAGATCTGTCTCTCTCACTATCTCTCTCTCTTTCGTTCTCGTTCTCTTGCTCATCTTTATCCTCCATCCAGAAATTCATAAAAGTTGCTTTTAAACTCATATTGGTCACTTTCTACATTTTTAACGGTGTTCTATGTCTGTCAGTTTCTGGAAATGAAGAACTGTCAAATCAAGAAATATCACGAGACAAGACCTGTGATGCAGACAGCTCTTATACTAGTAAAGGTATTATGTTGATGATAATCATTATTATTATTATTACCTCTGTTAATAATAATCTGGTAGTCATACCAGTTAAACTTAAAGTCGATCAGAACTATTTATCATATGAGTTTTCTGTTGTATTTCTTTGCCACTTAGTGGCGACATGTAAAGAGCTCTCTGCCGCTCCTGAGTATACCTCACACATTTATCAAGGAAGCAGGTAAGAAGTCCGCCTTTGATGAACCCTTGATTTCACTGTAAGCTCATGTTGAACTATTGGACATTGCAGCCACTAACCTTTCCCCCCCCCCATGTGTTCCTCAGCCCTGCAGTTACTGCGTATGGCAGCCAGGTGGCGTTTCCATCTCTAGGCCAACCTGCTGTGTACAGCGCCTTCAGTCAGTCGGGGCAGAGCTATGGCCTTCCTCCATTCGGTTCGTCCCAGTCTCTCCTCCACCTGAACTCTAATTCATCTGCCTGTTCATCCCATCAGCCAATCACAACAGCCCACGCTGCATTGAACGGCCGTTTAATGCTATACCGCAACCACGCATAGTTCCTGATTAGTGCTGCATTAAAACCACCATGCTACATTTAAACTGTTCACTGGCCTCACAGCTGCCCGTTTCCTCATTTCAGCTCACGACTGCTTCCCCCCCGCCTGTTCTAACCATCTCACACGTCCTCCTCCACCTCTACGTTCTTTTCCTTCCTGGCGTTGCGTGTGCGTGCGCGTGTGTTGCTTCCTTTCTCCGTGCGTGCTTGTGCGTGACTGTCGTAGGTGCCATGTGGCCAGGCATTAAGAGTGAACCAGGGCTGCTTGAGGCGCCCCCTGCTGGCCAGACGGGGTTTCTCAGCTTCAGCACAGCCTATACCTCAACACAGGCAGGCCAGGCCCACTACTCCTACCCTAGCCAAGGCAAGCCTGCTACCGCACTGCCTCTCTCCTTCCCTCAGCTCGCCCTACAAGCAATCTGCGTCCTGCAGTTCTGGCAGCACAGGACTGCAAGCCCGCCTTCGTCAGCACTGGACCCGTGCAGCATTCATCATTTTCATTCATTATCATAAAATGTTCCGTTCCACATTATCATTCCTGTTCGTCATCTGTACGCTTTGTTGCTCAGTATTCTTTGGTCATGTTTGCTCTTGTCCTGGGATTCTGGGATATGTTGTTTCTCCACAATAGGGTCCTGCTTCACCACATCTAGTGTGTACACAAATATACCCACAGCTCCTGCAGTCACCACAGCAACAGCTACCGTTACACATCAGGTAAGAAGATGTCTGAGTTCATTTAAAAATGCACCATATAAATGAATGAATGAATGAAATTGCACTTGTCAAACATATGTGCATGGAAAAGCAGAGTTCTCCAGCTTTATTTAAAACATTTCGTAGACTTCATTGATTAAATATGTTCTGATATCTTTACATAAGGTATGTGACTTGTCAGGCAAAAAATACCCAGTTCCCTTTTACCTGATCACAAACTTATGGGTTAACCCTCCAATGAAATTAGCTGTTTTCTTTATTTACAACTGTTTTGGTGGGATTATGAATAATTGATGAGCTGTGCTCTTATTGGCTGGTTTACTGCGAGGCACCTTGCTGGCTCACACAGTCAACTGGTCAAAATCAATCACTAGCTGGTTAACTGGGAAAGGTTGCAAATTGTAGGATTTACATTTGGACGAGTTGACAACAGTGAGGATAACATTGTTAGTTGCATGTACCAAACTGTTTTATTCAACTTTGCCAAAGTAAATGTAGTTTTCTATTCTGTGGCACCTTTAAACGGGCCTTGGTGTATTTGTGTGTATATGGTTATACATGGATAAAAGAGACATTTGTCATCTGTCTGAAACTTCCTCCTGTCTGACTACAGGACTTTTCCAGTTATAACTCTCTGGGACAGGCCCAGTTTCCTCAGTACTACGCACCTCCCCCCAGTTACCCACCGGCTGCGCCACCCAGCAGTGAAGAGGGTGGTGCTGGCGTGGTAGTGCCGCCTTACTCAGCTGTCAAGACTGAAGGCAGTGCCCCTGAAGCCCCGCCCAGCACCACAGGTGCCCTCTCACCCTTAATCATATATAGTGTTTAAGTCTAGTATACCAGGAGTCTGATAGACAACATATCACATATTTACAACTGCTTGTGTACACTGAGCCAATAAACTGGAGTTTGCCTCCACCAGCTATTGAGTAGCGTAGCTATAGCTCCTGGATGGTGTACTCAGTTTGCCAGATCTTCTAGGAGATGCTGACTGTGTTATTCAGTATGCTGACACTACAGGAGATAAAATGAAATGATGTTAAATTGAGACAATGATTCACCCTTCTACTTTTGTGGAGTTCTAAAATGGTTCCACCTATTTTTGTACATCTTACTTTTAAGTGTTTTGCTAAATCAAATGGTCTTGCAGCAATGATTTAAACCTTTGTTTCTTTAATGGATAGAAATGTAATGTTCTTCTCATCTTTATTTTGGTGGCAGAGAAATACTAGAAATCTTAATTACATTTAAAATTTTATGATATTATTTTATGGGGTCCCCTCCTAAACAAGGCTGTGCAAATATGGAAACTAAGAGTGAGTGAATGTGTTACCCTGCATTAGAGCGGCAGTGTACTTTTATATAGCAGTGTTGTGATTAGTTTGAAATGACTCATTAGAGCTGCTGTGTTTTCCAGCCACATCTCCAGGTGGTGTGACGGCTGTCCCCCTGCCTTCTGGAGCACCGCCCCACGCAGCGGCACACGACCAGGACGATCCCACCCGTAGACATGCCTCCAGCAAGGCCAAAGGCAAGGGCAAGAAGCCAGACAGCTCTCCGTCTGCCGACAACGACCTGGAGGTGTGGCCTGTACGAACACTGGCTGGTGCTTTACAAATCGGGAGTGAAGGGTTTGGTTTCTAATCTCCGCCTCTTTTTTTTCGTCTGTCCCAGCGAATCTTCTTGTGGGATCTGGATGAGACGATCATCATTTTCCACTCACTCCTCACTGGGTCATTTGCACAGAAGTTTGGCAAGGTACAGAGTACAGAAAATTACAGCAAGCAGTTCTGTATGAATGTGCACATTATACACATTTCTGATCAGTTTCTAACAAAGACTGTTCTTGAAATTGTGCTAATCCACACATGTGGTTATGTAGCAATCAAATAGAAAAATGAAAGGCAGCTCGTCTGACTATATTACTACTTCTGCTAATTACACCATATTACACAGTAATAATGATGTTTGCTTTGGTAGGTCTGAGTGCCCATGTGTCTGAGTTTGGTTGTCTCCATCCAGGACCCGGCCACTGTCCTTAATCTGGGTCTGCAGATGGAGGAGCTTATTTTTGAGCTAGCGGACACTCATCTCTTCTTCAACGATCTGGAGGTGATCGCTTCTGTTTCTGTCATAACGTTTTGAGCCAAATGACTGTTTACTGTGGTTTGGTGGGGATTTAAACTGGTCTTTCTCTGAGTTTAGGAGTGTGATCAGGTCCATGTGGAGGACGTAGCCTCTGATGACAATGGACAAGATCTGAGGTAATGCAGGAACCAAATGTGTTGGGTCATTAGAATTTCGTTGCTTTAACATTAACCGGTCCTGTGAAAACCAGCCTCTCCTGGATGTATCAGTTCAGTCAATGAACACTTGGCAGCCACCAAAGATTACTGTCACCTTGATCACAGTTGGTGTTATGGTGGAGTACCACAGGTTGTCCATCCTCTTTCAGCAACTACAGCTTTACGAGCGACGGCTTCAATGGGACTGCTGGTGCGGGGGGGCAGGGCTCCACCGCCGCTGGTGTGCAGGGAGGGGTGGAGTGGATGCGCAAGCTGGCCTTCAGGTACCGGCGCCTCCGAGAGATCTACAGCAGCTACAAAGGAAACGTTGGAGGTGAAGCACAGTCTCCTGCTCAGCACCATCCACCATCAGCATGGCCATTGGGCAAACCTCATTGTTCAGACCAGATCTGGGATCTATATAAATACTACAATTGCGGTTTAAAGCAAAATTACATTTTGTAAATAAAGCTTGGTCTATGTTACTGTTTAAACATGGCTTTAGTAGAGCTGTTACAGGTACAGTTTTAAAACAAAAATCCAATGCATTACTGTAGACGAAAAAGATTTCCAGTGAGGATTTACCCCTGGTGTTCTATTTTAGTCCAAGGCGAGGAATAATACCTGACTAGGAAACTGGCTCTTGTTTAAAATCTTGGCAACATTATGTGTAATTAAAAATCATGTATAATTAAAGTGCTTCTTGCACTCTCCCGCAGCGCTGCTGAGTCCCCTGAAGAGGGAGCTGTTGCTCCGGGTTCGCACAGAGATCGAGTCCGTGACTGACGGCTGGCTGAGCACCGCCATTAAGTCACTGTGTCTCATCCAATCGAGGTGAGTCTGAGGCTGCGGCCCCGCGTCTGCACACCATTAAAACAACGTTTATTTTTATACATGTATACCCAACAAAAATGTGGTTATTTGGACTTTAACATGTTTTTCATTTTGTTGTCTAACCAAAAATTTGGTTAACATGTCAACATGTGGTTGGACAGTGACCAGTAACTGTGTATTACATATTTCTTAAACATAAAATGATATGTTACAGGTGGGAAAATAAGTATTTGATACTCCCACCTACAAATAAAGTAATTTTTATCATAGGTACAATTCATTTGTGAGAGACAATCCAGTAAATCGCATTGTATGATTTAAAAAAAACCGATTTACATTTTATTGCATGAAATAAGTATACTCCTGTAGTGATTTACAGTGAGCGTGCTCACTCACTCCTCACAGTTCCTCTGGTGATGATACTGCATGTATTTTACCGTTAATAACCACAGGAGTAATCAGTCATTCAGTTATGCTTCAGTTAGAAGGGGAAATTCCACCTCCATGGCTATGCTGGTTCCCCACAGGCATGGTGTGGTGTTCAGGGTGCTAATGAGGGTCTCTGTGCTGTGATCAGGGGCAGGTGTATGAACATTCTGGTCACCACCACTCAGCTGGTCCCTGCTCTGGCTAAAGTTCTGCTCTACGGTTTGGGTGACGTTTTCCCCGTAGACAGCATCTACAGCGCCACTAAAATAGGTAAAGTGTCTGCTTCCTCTCTGTATAGTAGAACTGAAAGAAAAACTAATAGGTGCTTTATGGATCCACAAATTGCCTCAAATTACCTCAAATTCCTACTTGCAGTAGGGATGCAACTAAATTACAATTTTGGGTGGATACCAAACAAAAATAAATATTTGACAGAATACTGAACATGGTTTTTCACTCTTTCATTCATTTTGCCACTTTTACACCATTTCATAAATTAAATAGGCTTAATGTATTTTTGTCTTGTTTTTCAAATGAAAAACAATGACAACTGCAATTTAAAATTACTTACTGAACTACACTCACCAGCCACTTTATTAGGTACACCTGTCCAACTGCTCATTAAGGCAAATGTCGAATCACATTTTACACAATCACAATTATATAGCATCCTCTCAATGTATTTAGGCATGTAGACATGGCCAAGACGATCTGCTGTAGTCCAAACCGAGCATCAGAATGGGGATGAAATGTGATTTAAGTGACTTTGAATGTGGCATGGTTGTTGGTTCCAGACGGGTTGGTCTAATTATTTCAGAAACTGCTGATCTACTGGCATTTTTATGCACAACCATTTCTAGGGTTTACAGAGAATGGTCAGAAAAAGAGAAAATGTCCAGTGAGAGGCAGTTCTGTGGGTGCAAATGCCTTGTTGATGCCAGAGGTTAGAGGAGAATGGCCAGACTGGTTCAAGCTGATAGAACGGCAACAGTAACTCAAATAACCGTTACAACCGCATGCAGAAGACCATCTCTGAATGCACAACACGTCGAACCTTGAGGTGGATGGGCTACAGCAGCAGAAGACCACAATTTGGCATCAACAACACGAAAGCATGGACCCATCCTGCCTTGTATCAATGGTTCAGGCTGGTGTTGGTGGTGCAATGGTGGATATTTTCCTGGCACACTTTGGGCCCATTAGTACCAATTGAGCATTGTGTCAATGCCACTGACTACAGCAGAGTATTGTTGCTGACCATGTCCATCCCTTTATGACCACAGTGTACCCAACTTATGATGGCTACTTTCAGCCGGATAACGCAACATGTCATAAAGCGCAAATCATCTCAGTCTGGTTTCTTGAACACGACAATGAGTTCACTGTACTCGAATGGCCTCCACAGTCACCAGATCTCAATCCAATAGAGCACTTTTGGGATGTGGTGGAACGGGATATTTGCATCATAGATGTGTAGCCGACAAATCTGATAACAACTGCGTGATGCTATCATGTCAATATGGACCAGACTCTCTGAGAAATGTTTCCAGTACCTTGTTGAATCTATGCCACGAAGGATTAAGGCAGTTCTGAAGGCAAAAGGGGGTCTAACCCAGTTTTAGCAAGGTGTACCTAATAAAGTGACCGGTGAGTGTATATATACCAGTAAAAAGTTTGGACACACCTACTCTGTTTAATTTTATTATTTTCTAAATAAAAAAACGGAAGATGCCAAACAAATGAAAGGAAACATTCTTTGAAGTAGCTATCCTATATTTTGATGACAGCTTTGCACGCTCTTGGTGTTCTGTTAAGCAGCAAAAGCAGCCACCCATGATGCTTTTTCATCAGTCCTGAAGACATTCTCAAACTCTAAAATAAAACTGGTTTTACAAGTATTCTAACTCCTTGCAGACATTCCCTTGACAATCAATTCGGCAGAACAACGTCTGCAAGTGGCTATCCTTTGATCATTCTCCGGCACTTTAAAATACTTGATAAACCACATGTTTGCTGCAGTTACAAAGAGTCCCTAACTTGACTGTTGGGTTTTTAATTCGTTGTACTAATATTGGGGTTTGCGGAAGCGGGCACTCTGTGAGAATGTGCGAGAGAGAGATACAGCATGCAACGCTAGTGTGTGTGTGTTAAGGAGAGACAGAGGGAAGCTGATAAGCTGTAATTAACACAGCGGCTCTGTTCTGTTTTCTTTGCTTTTTTTTTGTTTGAAATTCGATAATGTTAAATGTCTGAAACTGAATTATGTCTGGGAAACTTAGGTTGTTCCGGTGAGACTTACTGTGTAAAAAATAACATGTTAATGTGTGTTACACAAGTGCAGTTAAATTTAGCCCCAGAGCTAATGAGTAAAACATCCACTCTGGTTCATGACTACAGCGTCATGTAAAGATGTCATTGTTCAGTATTTGGCCTTTTCACTTATTCAGCTGGATTTTTTCACCATTTTCAGACTAATCACTTTGGTTGCTGAATATTCGGTGCATCCCAAATTTAAAGCATACATTTAAAAATGTAATAATCCTGTTAGTTTTTATTTGGGACTACTGTGTCCTTTGAACTTTGAATGAGTGTTTTGATTGACAGGGAAGGAGAGCTGCTTCGAGCGCATCGTGTCTCGCTTTGGGAAGAAGGTGACCTATGTCGTTATAGGCGACGGCAGGGAGGAGGAGTTTGCAGCCAAGCAGGTACCTCCCTTATATTTACATTACGTAAGCTCATATAGTTATGTCACATCCCCCTTTTGGAGGCTTTAGTGGAGACTGTAGCAGGTGAGAAGCTTTTTTTACATGCTGATAAAATATGATTCAGGGCTCCAATCCACGCATATAATTTACACATCAGGTACTTACCTACCCTCTGTTGGGGATTTTGTGGAGTTGGAAGGATGTAGTAGGTTGCTCCAAGCAAAAACATAACGTTCAATTTAAAGATGAAGTGAAGCTACTGACCCATGTCTCAATGATATTGTGCTGCTGCTGTATCATTGGCTCACTGGATAATTACATGACCGAGCAAGTTACACCTATTTCTATAACATATCCAGGGAATGTGTATTTATGCTTATTAAGAATTTTTCAGTTTATTTTACCAATATTGTGTTCATACTAAAAGTTGTGATGGTTGTAGTCACTGATCGTCATGATAGGAATTGCATGTCACCTGGGGAGCAGTTGGGGTTGTCTTGCTCAACAGCACTTGGTCTATCTGGGAATTGAACCTACAACCGCCTGATCACAAGATCGGCACCTCTCCCACTATACCATGGCTGCCCCCCTGTAAGTTGTAATTTTCCATGTCTCCACAGCACAACATGCCCTTCTGGAGAATCTCTGCTCGAGGGGACCTGGTGTCCCTGCATCAGGCTCTCGAGCTGGACTTCTTATAGAGCAGCAGGAGGAAGGATCCCCGACTCCCAACACAACACACCTACCACCTTCTAGACCTTCAGCTGGGGGCTGGCCAAGCTCGGGTTTGGGGAGTCAGGTCCTTGTAAACTGGAGAAGACTTTGGGCAGGCAGGAGGCTCCTGGTCTGTCCTGTCCTCCACTACCTCTAAGGCAGCTACGACGCCGGGGGCTGAGCCTGGCATTGCTTACGGACCCGCGGAGAGCTCCAAAAACTCTGAGCCACATACTGCCGGCTGTCCGCCACTGGCTAAAGTTACCACCTCCACTGGAACTGGATTTACCAAAGGAACAACCAAAGGTCTGCACTGGCATGGACATGTTTGGGAGTTTTGGAGACTTTCTGCTCTGGTTTCATGTTCTCCATCATGATTGTGGTTTTTATTTTTGCTTCAAAAGGTGTGAACATTTAGATTTTGGTTTTGCACTCATTCCAAAGCGTAAAACGTGGAGGACTCTGGCCCTGATGAGTGGACTGACTGTGTATGCTGGTAGAATAGTTTCCTGTTATCAAAATCTTTACATGTTTACTTCAGTTTAGAAATGGCAGATTTGTCCTTTTTACACTTTTGCTGTAATGGTACTTGCAGGGTTTCCTACAGTTCAGTTCAGCTCATTGTCTTTTGAAATGTTCCTTAGTGTTACCGTGTATACCAGGGGGCCCTCAATATCGCACACATTATAAACAGATTAGTAACCTGTATGGCTCTTGTGCTGTTCAGTATGTTTTAGATTTCACTGGATGGCAGGACCATGTTTTTTATTGGTTGCTGTATAAACTGGGGTTTTGTTGTTATTGTTTCCCCACAGTCAGTACAAGGTCCTCAATGATGGGAACAGCCATTTGGAATTTTGCTGTGTCTTTTGAGCATTAGTCCAAAGTGTCCTTCAGAGAGAACAACCATCTTGCTAATTACTGTCTAACCGATGACCATTTATCTAAGCATTCATCACTCTTAACTTCAGTCAAACCACATGAGCTAATGAGCATTGTTAGTTTGTGAATAATCTGATTCTTGGATTGCTCTATGCTGTGTGCTTTTGATTCGCTGTGAAAAAAGGGAAACCATAACTGACAATATGGCTTACCATCAAAGCAATTTAACCCTACGTCACAACAAACTCAAAAATGACACATGCTGTGGGAGAAGGAAACAAACTGTGTGTGCAATATGCTCAATGTCGGCACTAACCGTTGATTCTTTGAAGGTCTGAGAATAGAAGGGTCAGTAACCGTGGACAATTCAGCATGACAATACTGAGCCTAAAGACAAAGGGCAGATTTACGAATGTGCTTTCCGTTTGGCTGTCTGGGTGTGGTGTTTTTCCTGTAGTTATTTATATTGTGCCTTTTAATCATAAACTACATACATCTCTTAAACCCTTAAATATGGAAAACATGAAACTCTGTATGCTTATTGTTTTTGTCCATGTGGTGTTTTTTTTCATCTTATGTGCATGCAATCGTATGAATGTTCTTTCAGTTTTATTACATACTTTAACTTTTTAAAAACAAAACATTTTTTCTGATCAGAAAAAAAAATTCTGCAGTCATTGTGTTCTAAATCCTTCTGCATAAACATCACTGTCCTTACAGGGTTGTCCACTCGACTGCCCCTATGTCCTGTTGGCTGGAAAGTTGCTGTTTCACATGCAGCCACTTCTGACACGCTGAAGCCTTCCATCACCAATTGTGTGTATGAAGGGATGAGAACACTGATCTGGTCCGTTTGAGCAGTCACTTTTGAGACTTAAATGCCCGGACAATCAAAAACTGCAAAACAGGTCCAGCTTTTCCAGCAAAACCATGTAGATCGTCTGGGTTTTCCCTCCTGTGCTTCAGGGTTGGATTTGGAGTCTTTGGCATGTCGGCTGTAAGTGCTGGCACATCCAGTCTGACTGTCTGAAGTGATGTCTGCATCACACAAAGTGTTTGTGTTCCTTGAGTTTTGAAGGAAACGGTGTTCATGCAAAAGGCTGCTGTGATCCTGGTCCCAAAAGTTTCTTCCCGTCTCCGAAAGGAGTGGTGTGTCCCATCCATGACACATTTGTGCTATGAGGTTTTTGTTTTCTTTTGTTTTGGTTGGGGGAGTAGTTTGTTTGGTTTTGGGGAGTTGCTTGTTTTGTGGCTTGTAGTGATATTTCATTGGTGGGAGTGGGCGTCCGTAGAAGGTGCTGCTCCCTGATATGTGCCTGATGTGCTCAAAAGAAAACCCTCCTATAGAATACAGCATGTTGGAAAGCTGCTCTTTACAGCAGCAGGAGGTCATGGGTAGGGTTTTCCCTCTCATTTAGAACAGTGTGCGTATAAGGGGGCAGTATTATGCAGCTATGACATGTCATCATTCATCAGATGTCGCGCCCAGTGGTTAGTGTTCTGCGAACTGGCACATCATTACTCACATTGGAGGCATTACAAGGAGACAAGACTCATGATCACATAACTGACTCCATTTGCTTATGTTATGGAGGATGTAGTTAAGTAAATATTGTGTTTGAATGCTATTTTTCACTCTGCTTTCACCCTCTCACCCCATCACCACCCCTCACTCTCTTTTTTGTTTGTTTTTTGTATGGGACCGGAATACTGTTTGACCCAGCAGAGTTTTCTTGGGTACTGTAAGAATGGCTGTGGCTCCATCAATAAAATCTTTTAAAGCTGAACCTGATGTTTGTGTCCTTGAACTAGGAGAAACAACAGATTAATGTTTTAATCCACTAAATCTCCAATCTATATCAACACACAAGTCAAGTGAACACTTTTACATTTTGGTAATTTTTGAGTGCTGTTCAATAATTTGCATATTGCAATAGACATCAATTTGATGTAACACACCTTGACACTGATGCTGGTTGAGCACATTCTGACCCATTTGGACAAATGTGAACAGTTTCAGTTGTTTGGTCCAATATTCTGAATGGTTTTATTTGGGTTTGTTTCACACCAGAATCCTGAGCTTCGGAGAACAGTTATTTCACACATCAAAACATTTTTACATATAGAAATCATATTTATGACAAAGTTCATGTGAATGAAGTAATGCAAAGGAACACTATTGGTGGCAGCATCAGCTTCAGAAGTCTACCACCAACTCCTGTTTAATGCTGCTTTTTCTGCTGAAATATCTCGGAAAAAACCCAGTACTTCTGGATATACACTATATTGCCAAAAGTATTCGCTCACCCATACAAATTATCGTAATCATGTGTTCCAATCACGTCCATGGCCACAGGTGTATAAAATTAAGCACCTAGGCATGTTTTTGTGAAAGAATGGGTCACTCTCAGGAGCTCAGTGAATCCCAGTGTGGAACTGTGAAAGGATGCCACCTGTGCAACAAATCCAGTCGTGAAATTTCTTCGCTCCTAAATATTCCACAGTCAACTGTCAGCGGTATTATAAGAAAATGGAAGTGTTTGGGAACTACAGCAACTCAGCCATGAAGTGGTAGACCACGGAATGGGGTCAGCGGAGGTGATGGCAGAGTCTGGTGTGGATGAACTTGACTGGCCTACACAGGACCTCAACCCGATAGAACACCTTTGGGATGAATTAGAGCGGAGACTGAGAGCAAGACCTTATTGTCCAACATCTGTATGTGACCTCACAAATGTACTTCTGGAAGAATGGTCATAAACACACTCCTAAACCTTGAGGACACCCTTTCCATAAGAGCTGAAGCTGTTTTAGCTGCAAATGGTGGACCAAGGTCACATTGAACTCTATGGAATAGGGATGGGATGTCACTTAAGCGTGAGTCAAGGAAGGTGAGTGAATACTTTTGGCAATATATTGTATATTAGCTTGGAAAGAACAGGTGAAAAAAGATACAAAAACAAATAAAAAGCAGAATCCAGCCTAGTTGTAGAAATGTTTAGCGGTAAGTATCATTCGCTTGTGGAATGAATGTTCAGGTTTTTGTTCATGTTCAGGTTCTACTTCAGTTTCCCCGTCCATTCCTCCATCCGAACCAATTACGAAACAGGCCAATTTGAAACTCTCAGGTGTAGCCCTTGGGCTTTCAGCTGTCCTGATCTCCACGTTCTTTGGATGGCACTTCCAGTAATAAACCATTTTCAGTAGGATTCCTGTAATGTATAGGGCAGGGACTACAACAAGCAACACGTAAGGGCTGATCAGGAGCGGGCTCTGTCGCGCTGACTCCACACTCCACTTCCACCACCACAGAGCCAGCAGCAGAGCCATGTCCAGCCCCAGACACAGGTGGTAGACGATGCTCCTCAGTTTTGTCTTACCGGATGCCACGTTGAACCAGCTAAAGTACCAGATCAGGCCTAGGGTGGCCCGGTAGAGCCATTCGCCTCCTATGGTGTCCATGTACGCCGTGTCCTGCCACCAGGCCCAGAGAACCAACAGCATCCACAGGCACGAAAAGTGGATGGCAATGTAGCAGGGATGGGCAGAAGTGAACAAGGCCACAGAAACCACCCGTGGGGTGATAAGAAACAGGTTCCACAGGAAGTAGACCAGGGTTGAAAGCCAACTCATCTTAGACACCTCAGGAACAAAGTTACGCATATTGCGATGGAAGCTGGTGACGCTCCAAGCAATGGTAACAAAACTACCAGCAATTTTAGCCACTGCAAAAACAAAGGAAGATTTTGTTGGATGGGGTGTATATTGTTTGTAATTATGAAATAAATAAATCCATGCCTAATGATGAAATGCACCTAGTGCCTTGCGAAAGTATTCGGCCCCCTTGAACTTTTCAACCTTTTGCCACATTTCAGGCTTCAAACAAAGATATAAAATTTACATTTTTTTGTGAAGAATCAACAAGTGGGACACAATCGTGAAGTGGAACTAAATTTATTGGATATTTTAAACTTTTTTAACAAATGAAAAACTGAAAAGTGGGCCGTGTAATATTATTCGGCTCCCTTGCGTTAAAACTTTGTAGTGCCGCCTTTTGCTATGATTACAGCTGCAAGTCGCTTGGGGTATGTCTCTGTCAGTGTTGCAGATCGAGGGACTGAAATTCTTGCCCATTCTTCCTTGCAAAACAGCTCATGCTCAGTGAGGTTGGATGGAGAGCGTTTGTGAACAGCAGTTTTCAGCTCTTTCCACAGAATCTTGATTGGATTCAGGTCTGGACTTTGACTTGGCCATTCTAACACCTGGATACGTTTATTTGTGAACCATTCCATTGTAGATTTTGTTTTGTGTTTTGGATCATTGTCTTGTTGGAAGATAAATTCTCTTCAGGGCGAGGAGCTGTGTTGCTTCTACGCCAAACATATCCTTTTGCATTGTGGCCAAAAAGTTCGATTTTGGTTTCATCTGACCAGAGCATCTTCTTCCACATGTTTGGTGTGTCTCCCAGGTGGCTTCTGGCAAACAAGACTTTTTATGGATATCTTTGAGAAATGGCTTTCTTCTTGCCACTCTTCCATAAAGGCCAGATTTGTGCAGTGTACAACTGATTGTTGTCCTATGGACAGACTCTCCCACCTCAGCTGTAGATCTCTGCAGTGTATCCAGAGTGATCATGAGCCCCTTCGCTGCATCTCTGATCAGTCTTCTCCTTGTTTGAGATGAAAGTTTAGAGGGACGGCCGGGTCTTGGTAGATTTGCAGTGGTCTGATTCTCCTTCCATTTCAATATAATCGCTTGCACAGTGCTCCTTGAGATGTTTAAAGCTTGGGAAATCTTTTTGTATCCAAATCCGGCTTTAAACCTCTCCACAGCAGTATCTTGGACCTGCCTGGTATGTTCCTTGGTCTTCATGATGCTCTCTGTGCTTTAAACAGAACCCTGAGACTATCACAGGGCAGGTGCATTTATACAGAGACTTGATAACACAGAGGTGGATTCTACTTATCATCATCAGTCATTTAGGACAACATTGGATCATTCAGAGATCCTCACTGAACTTCATGAGTGAGTTTGCTGCACTGAAATTAAAGGGGCCGAATAATATTGCATGGCCCACTTTTCAGTTTTTTATTTGTTAAAGTTTAAAATATCCAATAAATTTCGTTCCACTTCACGATTGTGTCCCACTTGTTTGATTCTTCACAAAATATGTAAATTTTATATCTTTGTTTGAAGCTTGAAATGTGACAAAAGGTTGAAAAGTTCAAGGGGGGCAAATACTTTCGCAAGGCACTGTATAAAATTACCAAGCATATTCTACTTGCAGTATGATTCAGTGAAGTCAGAGAAATTTAAAATAGTTTATTAGGAAAAAATGTAAATTGTCATTAATATTTTTCTGTTACAAGGGCATTATGTGTTAAAAATGAGATGTATCCTATAAACATGCTTAGGTTAGCATCTGAAGATTGACTATATATCCTAAATGATACATTGAATTCAAAAGGCCTTTCACAGAGCAACATCAGCGTGTCTGACCTGAAACGAGCTGCAGATCTTGCTCCTGTGTAAGAGTGTAGATCATGAGAATGAGCTGGGGAGTGCTCTCCACGAACGTCTCAAACAGACGCAGCGTGCTGAGGTTGGTGATCATGAACAGAGCAACGCCCTCATTGAAACGGTCTTTCTGTTTAATGTTGTAAATGATTTCCACCACACCTGTAAACCTGCATTAAAACATTGTTGATAACAACAATACACTAATACAGTACATATTTAAATAAAGTACAAGATTTAATTTTGATTCATGTTCAAATAGACTTTTTAACTACAATCTATCCTGAATATGGCTTTATTCATTGTCATCCCATTGTTCTTTTTTTCTTTGCAACTTAAGTTTTTAAAAATGGTATTATGTTGTTATATATGACGTTAAGCATTTTTTAAATAAATGTAATTCATTGCACATTCGGTGTGTTCATTGCACATTTGGTGTGTGTTTCATTCAACTTCGCTTAGTGTTGGACTGCGCTGGCTTATCTTTATTCTGTTTTTGACCCAATATGAGCCTGTTTTTACAATGATTTTTACAATGATGTTTTTTCTTCCTTTTATCTGCACACACAGATTTTATCTCCTTCCAGCCTAACGAGGAGCCATGATCAAATCAATTCACTAATCCCACTAGAGCATAGCAGTAATAAGTTTATGAAATTCTTTAATGATAAGATTGATAAAATTATGGAAAAAAGTGGTCGTGCTATCTCAGAGCCTGTCAACATGCCAATGCACCTTGACAGCTGTCTGGTCAGCTCTGATGCCCTGTTAGAGTCCTTCTCCCCAATTGGTCATGAGGAGTTCATTTCATTGGTGGAATCTGCTTAACCCTCCACATGCATACTAGATACCGTACCAACCCATTTACTTAAAGAATTACTGCATAGCAATGTAGAACCTTTGCTCACTATAATAAACTGCTCTCTGAGCCTGGGCTATATTCCCAGTTCATTTAAACTTGCAGTCATCAAGCCGCTAATTAAAAAACCTGGTCTTAACCCCCCAGGAAATGTCCAACTATAGGCCTATCTCTAATTTGTCATTTATATCCAAAATTCTAGAGAAAGTAGTTTCTTCACAACTCTCTTCCTTCCTACAGACAGAACATGTTTTAGAGTTATTTCAGTCTGGATTTAGGCCCCATCACAGCACTGAGACTGCACTTACTAAAGTACTGAACGATCTCTTAATATCCTCCGATAAAGGACACATTTCTTTTCTTATACTGCTAGACCTCAGTGCAGCTTTTGACACCATTGATCATAATATTCTACTTAATAGGCTGGATACACTCATTGGCATAAGAGGTCAAGCACTCTCCTGGTTCAGGTCCTATCTGACAGATCGTTACCAATTTGTACTAGTAAACAACGAATGCTCAGAGTGTTCTAAGGTAAAATATGGTGTCCCACAAGGATCTGTACTGGGCCCCATATTATTTTTATTATATATGCTTCCACTGGGCACTATCATCCATAGGCATGGTATTAGCTTCCATTGCTACGCAGATGATACTCTGGTGCTGATTCTTGGGCCTAAATATTCCCCTTACCCTAGATGGGTTTTCAGTAACACCTAAGTCCACCGCAAAAAGCTTAGGTGTCACTATTGATTCGGATCTTTCATTTGACACACATATATTCAATGTCACTAAGGCTGCCTTTTTCTATTTACGTAATATCGCCAAGCTGAGACACTTACTTTCATTAGCTGATGCAGAGAAGCTGGTCCATGCTTTTGTCTCGTCAAGATTGGACTACTGTAATGGTCTTCTAATTGGATGCTCTAAACAGTCCATAAAGAAGCTACAACTTGTACAAAATGCTGCAGCTAGAGTCCTAACTAAGGCTAGAAAATTCAATCATATTAGTCCCACTCTTGTGGCATTACATTGGCTTCCGATTAAATATCGAATTGAATTTAAAATTCTTCTCTTGACCTTAAATGGTCTTGCCCCACAATATCTGAGTGAACTCATTGCTTACTACAACCCATCTCGCCCTTTATGCTCCCAAAATGCTGGATTTCTCCTAGTTCCAAAAATTTGTAAGACTACAGCTGGAAACAGAGCTTTCTCCTTTAAAGCCCCTCAATTATGGAATAGCCTTCCAGCTCCAATCCGAGATTCTGACACAGTTCCAATCTTTACATCTAGACTTAAGACTCATCTATTTAATCAAGCCTTCAATTAATAAAGGCTAATATCAGTTAATATTCCCCTAGTAAGGTGCGGGGCTCAGGGGCCCCCAGACGTTGAGATTTCTGGTAATCTGAGATGTTGATGCTGTCATCCAGCTGTGTCATGGCATCACTCTAGTTGTGACTGACTTATTTCTATTGACGATTTATCAGACACTTTAGCTCTATAGTAGCTCCGCACCTGTCCTCAGACAACTGGATCCCTCTATGCCATTTGTGATAGAGGTCGTGCTTCCCAAGTAGGGATTAGAGCCGTTCTCTCTTAAAGAGCTCCCAAGTCACGTCTCCACCCAGTGGCATCTTTTCCCATAAACTGACACCCACTGAACGCAATTATGGTATAGGGGAACAGGAGCTACTGGCTATAAAATTAGCCTTGGTGGAATGATGACATTGGCTGGAGAGGGCTAAACATCCATTTAATGTACTTGCAGATCACAACGATTTGGACTTTTTGCGTAGTGCCAAGAGGCTGTCAGCAAGGCATGCACAATGCTCATTGTTCTTTGAAAGATTAAATATTTCCATTACATGATTTGAGACATCCTGGAATCCCGGTTTACCCAATCCTCCTCCCCTTATTATTGAACCTACACCTGTTCCCAATTCCAACATGTTTATATTTATGTTATATTTATATGTTTATATGTACAGTATATACACATGGACTGGCAAAGTATTGTCGAACCTTAGTGAGCAAACCGAGCATTGTTGGATTATTGTGGTATTGTTTGGATTCTCTGGTAACTTTGACCTGGTCTGTTTTCTACTACCCTCTTTGGATTTGCCTTTTGATATTGTTTGCTCTATGTGTTTTTGAACTTTGTTTTTTGTCTTTTGACCATTTCTGGATCGTTTTGGCTGACTTATCTTTACTCTGGTTTTGACCCTACGCATGATATATGCGTAGTATTAAGAAAAATCTTCTGCACACGTCTGCTTAGTTAATTATGTCCAAGATGGTCTTTTTAGGTACATTTCAGCAACCCAACTGCCTAACAAAAAATCTGATACAAAATACCTTTACTACTAATATAAATACATTTTCTACTAAAATAGAAAACAAATAACTTGGTACTAATACAAAATACCTTTTCTACTAATATAAAAATGAATACATTTGTGTATTTGATGGGTTTTCCAAATGTGCACAATTGTAGGATGGTATTTACTCCTTCAACTTAACTGGCTTGTCTCAACAGTATAAAAGATAGTGAACCCAACACGAACCTGAGGAACAAGCCCAGCTGACAGATGTGAAGCAGCCCCAATAAACCGCAGTTCTTCACAAACTTCTCTGTTTTAGTTTCCAGAGTGATTGAGGAGTCTGAATACCAGATCCAGCTGAAAATGTGGATAAGGACTGAGGACCCCAGCAGCAGGAATATTAACAGTCCCATGGAGATGTAAGAGCCCTCCTGATAGAGAGACACCACAGCCCAGATATCCAGTGCTATGTCCACTAGGCTCAAAATGAAACCCAGAAGGGAAAACAGAGTGTCCGCCTTGAACAAATGAAATGGAAAAGTCTCCTCCATGGTGAAACTGCCACTTTGCAACTCTGACAAAGGTTACATACAGCAGAAAGTGAAAGTAACAATGTCACTTATCAGTACGTCATGATGGCACTCCTGTGCATTTTTAAGTTGCGAAACTTTTCATCTCACACACAAGGTTATGCCCCATGTCATGTTTCTACCGGGGAATTAATAAGTAAGCACCTGACAGACCAACCTCCAGTGAAACATACAATATATACACTACCAGAGTGCAAAGCAAACCAGTTCAATTCATCTTGAGTAACTTTGTTTCAGTCACACTTTGGATTGTCTACTCTCTATTATACTATGCAAACTGCTGTTAGTCTTCCCAACTGAATCCTACTCTGTTATAACTAGTGTTTTCAATACCCACATAAACAATACAAAAACAGAACTTACTGATCCATTTAGCACTCTTGTGTTATCACAGCATGGAAAAGGCATGTCAACAGGTATACACTGGATTTGGTTAAAGTGTCTCACCATTATGGGCATCATCAAGGACGTAGCTCTCTAGCCATTTCTGTTTTCTTTTTTATGTCAAGAATTACACCTTCATAAATTAACATTGCCTTTACTCATATGTGTATGTGGTATGCAAGATGTATTACTGACAGCGGAAGAACAAGCTGATGTTAAACTCCATCGTCAAACCTCTGAAAAACATTGTATGTTTAATAACTTCTGAAGAACAGTGTATTATGTTTAATAACATCTGAAGAACATTGTATGTTTAATAACATCTGAAGAACAGTGTATGTTTAATAACGTCTCAAGAACAATGTATGTTTAATAACATCTGAAGAACAATGTATGATATTTAATAACATCTGAAGAACAGTGTATGATGTTTAATCATGTCTGAAGAACAATGTATGATGTTTAATCATGTTAACAGGCAGACCTTACCTAGGCTGGGTGGAACATATGTGAAAAACTGCATGCAAATATGCACAGCTATTGGAAGCACAATTAGATTAATTCACACAGCATATTTGTGTATGCTGGACTGCCATAACCATAACCAAATAACAATCTGTGCATGTGTTAGTGGAGTGTGTGATGAAGGCTGTAGGTGTCACGTTTAGCCCTCCTCCTCCTGTCGTCCTCGTGCTTGTTCTGTTGTTGTAGCCATGTGCGTCTTAGCCCTGCCCCTCGTTATCCTTGTCAGGTGTCCTGTATTAGTCTTGTCTATTTAAACCCTGTGTTTTGTCTGCCTTGTTACCGGTTGTTTTGTCTATCCATTTGCTGTCATCTGAATCCTGCCCTAGTCTCCGTGTACTTCCGTGTTTTCTCTGCCCTGTATTTCGTTCGTGTTCTAAGTCTGTGTTCTGTTCGTGTTAGTTAGTTCCTATATTTCATTATGTCTCTACGTGTTGGTTTTGTTTCGATGTCGGACTCCCTGCCTGTGATGACCCATGCCCGGTATAATGATTCTGATTCTGGATTGCCCTTTAATAAATCTCGCTCTTCTCAGCGTTTGTGTCCGCAAACTACTTCTCCGCCGATCCCGGCGTTACAGTAGGCAGCTTAAGTCCACTCAAGAACACAGGAGCTGGGTGGCCCACGTGCCACCACTCTCAAAGGATACAGGTAAGTACCAGTTCCCACTTCTTTATTAGTCTGTTATCTTTTAAAGAAAATGTCTTTATATAACTGCCTTCCTTAGGCAGGTTATACATAGAGTGTAGGTGTGTGAGTAGTGTGCGCATGAGTGGACTGCTTGTGTGTGTGTGTGTGTAAGTGAGTAGAGTGTACGTGAGACCCTTTTTCCTTCTCGTTTATTTGGCACAACAAAAATTGTGCATAACCTTGACACCGTATTGTTTACAATATTATATTGTCATCTGGACATATTCAAGAATGTGAAATCAACACTCCCATGGGAGAATGCGAGAACTACAACCAACTGTATATTCTCTGCTCTGAAACTGATGATATGGGACAAAAACATACAAACGAGTCATATGAGCACTTCATGACTTAAAACACTCCACAGAGAGTTTACGTAAACTGATACACAGTATCGTGCATGAAATGATTAACATTTTTAAGCTTTGCCTACATACTTTGAACCTATAACTACCACTACTACATCAAAAAACAATAACAGTGTTTTTATTTGGAACTTTGATCACTGGGTTTCTGCTGATTGGATTAGGTCATTGCCCTGGTGTATCGGGAAATTAAAAGAGTGGGTTCAGTTATGGAATGCCCGCGGAAATTGCCTAACATGATTCATGCGATGGGTAGAGTTGTCAGAACGCAGACTGTGACTGTCGGTAGAAGCCTGGATTCGATCATGGAGGGTATCACAGCTCTACAGGTGAAGTTGGATCAGTAGGGAGACCACTGACTTTAAGAAGAGTTTTACATGCTCAAGGACATGCTCCTTGCTTAATTCTTCATTCTCGCTTATCTACATTGGTGCCCAAACAAAAATTCTCCCTGAAGGTCATCGTCTTGGTTACCTGCTCCTTCCTCCACACAGAGACTGTCAGAGGATGGCCCTCGCTCTCCACCGTGAACTTTGACACATAAACTGTGTGCCAGGCCTCTGGCTCCCCCCTCCCCCGTCTAGATGAATTACACCTCACACTGCTTGACTGTCTGTGTTATCAATGCTTATATGTGCTATGGGGACTGTTGTCCTTGCGGAAATAATCTGTGATCATATTTTTTTGTCTCCTCCTAATGTTTTATCTGTCTATGTTTCTCCCCCTAATCTGTGAACGGCGGCGCATTTCTGACATTGCGGGGCTGCTCTGGGTTCGAGGTGCTTTACACCAGGGCCCGGGGGAACGCAATTTCGTTACCTTGTACTTGTGCAATGTGTAATGACAATAAAGAAATTCAATAACTGGAGGGCCATTTCTTCAGATTAGCATCAATCCTTGGACTACATCAAATTGTCATGTCTAATCTCCATTTAATTTGGAGATGATGATTTTATTTACAAATCTCCAAATAAAATCCTGTTTAGAACTGTATTTAACTTAATATCAATTCAACAGTTATTTGGCTAAATATCTTGATCTTTTTTTAAAAAAATGATCAACACCCTAGGCAGTGCAGTATGAGTCACAGTTCATTACAAAAAAAATGTCTTAACTGGATAAGATAGTTGACACTTAATTTCTGTCCTCATATAATCCCAGCCCCTTCTTGTCTACTTGTCCTAGCAAGAGCAATTGTCTTCACGCTGTAAAAGTTAGCAACGTGATTGGCCATTCTCTTGTTTACAGTCTGGGAATAAGCAGCATCAGTCTGAATAACAGCATTTTGATACACAAACCCATCAGGCATGTCCCCCTGATGCGTCCGGGTGTCGGCTGGCCACTGCAGCGTGGGGTGACAACAACTGTAATACAAAGCTTTGACCAGCAGACCAACCACGTACGACAGAGGCACAAGAGTGAGGAGAGGCAGGGCGTACATGTGCGTGGTCTCAGGGTCCCTCAGCCTCCACCAGGTCGACAGCAGAATTCCACCGTCCAGCAGGATGAAGGAGTGGTAGATGATGCTCCTCCACCTGGTATGACCTTCCGTCACGTTGAACCAACTGAAGTACCAGATGATGGCTACAGTGGCCCGGTAGAGCCATTCACCGGCAGTGCTGTCCATGAAGCACGTGTCCTGGAGCCAGGCCCACAGGACAAACGCAGGCCACAGAGACAGGAAGTGGACGGCGATATATGGGGGCAGGACGGAAGCGAAGAGTGCCACCGTGACCACTCGTGGGGCAATCAGGAACAGGTTCCACAGGAAGTAGGCCACAGAAGAGAACCAGTACTGCTTGGTCTTGTCAGACAGGAAGGATCGCAGTGAGCGATGGTAGTCAACCAGCATCCACGCCACAGATATCGTAGAGGCTACCACACTGACATCTGCAGGGCACATGCAGCAATGTCATGGTTATGGTCTACACGTCAAAAAAAAAAAAAAAGTCATCAGCATGCTTCTCACAATACAGACTGTTCAGTGTATCAAGTTCCTATTTCCTAGTTCCTCAAGAAGTTAAATGACACTGTTGTAATGGTTAAGAGATACAGGTCAACATTTTCCACAAATAATTACATAAGCATTTAATCCTTTGAAAATTACTCATATTATTGTTGGAAATCATGGTGATCGAACATGTATAAAGGACACTCAATCCTGAACATTCATCAGTTCAAATGACTGGTGGAAAAACAAACCAAAAAAATTACAGCATCTACATGTTCCAACTGTCTTCATTAACCATTTACAGACAGTTCAGTGATCTGGAAACCTTTTTTCCTGACATACGCCCTAAAAAGGTCACACAATAAAAGCTCAAACTCCTTCAATATAAAAAAATTCTATAAAAATATCTGGCCTCCTGAATTTCAACATCCACAACGTCTCATACAGTAGTCTCCACGAACAGCACATCCAACTGAACAGACGTCATGAGAGTCAGAGTGATTACCCACATTGGATGGTCCTCGCGTGATTGGTGCGGAGCATGATGTACATCATAAGAGTGAGCTGCGGAACGCTCTCGCAGAATGTCTCGATGAGTCGCAGCATGCTGAGGTCATGGGTCAGATAGATCACGTAGTGCGAGCCTGCCTCTCCTCGCCACCACACACTGAAACCCTGCCAGATAGCCGATATGTGTCTGTAAATGAAGAATGAAGTATGAACACGTTTAATTTCCCAATGACAAGATGTCTCTCATTACATAGGTTTACAGAAACAATACATGCAAACAGCACTACAGTCTGATGTCACGAGATAACGAACCATTCTGTCTGTGATGACCGTTAGCTAAACACCCGCTACGTCATAAAAACGTAATGTTTACCTGAAGAACAATCCAAGCTGACATACATGGAGCAAGCACGTACGTTTGACATGTCCAGGCCCACCGAAAATAGTATTTTTATCAGATGTTTCGGATACGAAGTTTTCAAGATCACGATCGTATTTAAGCCAGAACCAGCTGAACAATTGAACTATTGCTGATGACGTTAGCATAAAACCGACCAGCAGTCCAAACCAAAAGAAATCCCCTCGTTGGTAAAACTCCGTAGCTACCCATAGATCCGAGCCAATATCAAACAAAAACGTACACACTCCGATTAAAGTGAAAAGAAAATCCAGCCAAGAATATTTAGGAAAGGTCAAACATGCCATATCAAATCGATCTCAATAAACTTGTATTTCATGTCACGATCTAACGTTATCTGACGTAGTTACAACATCCCCAAAACTTCCACAAGTATCTAGCTAGCAAGCTATCTACCCAGAGTTTATTTAGCAGATCCACATTAGCATTTTTGCGTGAGGTTGCAAAGGCAACCTATCGACAGGTTGGAAGAAGTTAAAAAAATCCGTTTTATCATTGGGACCGGTGCAGTATTGCTTATCCAGACTCAACATTGCCTGTTTCTAAACTTCAGAGACAAACCAGTTCTGTCCGCCCTCTCTCTGTCTCTCTCTCTGTGTAACTTCTGTGGCCACTCCCACCTGAACCACTGTCTGTAGGAAGCGGGAACCTACTTGAGTGTTCAGCTGTTGTACAAACACGTTATGCCATAGTAAAGAAGTACTATTGTTTTTTTTTGTTGTTTTTGTATGTTCCAATTAATTAAGATCTTAATTGTGAAAATGTTCCTGTTGGTGCAATATTCTGCGTTATTTCAATACTGTTACGTCTGAGAGGTTCCTGCCGGCTGCCTCCATCAGTACCGATCTTGATAGTTTCCTGCCGCTCCCTCAACGGTTAATTAACGTTTATGGTTTATCCTAAAAAAATGCTCACATTACTCACATGCCTACATCTGTCTGTTTTTCCTGATATTTGTTTAATTATTTTATTTATTTTATGAGAAAAGCAGAAATATACAGACAATATAACAAATAGCGATTAGAAGAGGGGACACACAAGCATCCAGACATACAAAGAAAAGTCAGAAAAGTATTAAAACAAAAAACATATTTAGAGCTTTAGAATTTTTAGAGGGTCTGATTAAAGTATTTTGTGGTGTCATTCTGAAAAAAAACATGACAGGTTGTAGGCTAAATGACCTAACATATTTACGAAAGTAACATTTGGCATGTAAAACAGTTATTAATTAGAAAGACAGGCAAGAATAAATAAATAAATGCATAGAAGGTTCAAAATGTACTTCCCAAAAGCAGCTGGTATCAAAATCTTACATCAGCACCAAAAGAAAATTCGAAAGGCAATATTTTGATAATCAAAGCAAATATATCCACTATATCATTCAGATATTATATGTGGTAATAATGTCCAACTTTTTCTATTATTGTAACGGTAAACATGGAGGCATACTTTTCCCCCAGCTGACCCAAGAGTATCTGAACATGGTGCGACAGGAAGTTTCTTGGGCTTGATTGTGAAAGTAAGTTAAACTGCACTGTCATTACTTTGACCACTAGATAGCAGTACTGTAGCATATAATTGCCTTTGAACATCGAGATTTCGGAGGGCTGTGAAATTCATGTATTGAATATCAAACGTTCAGTATAAACGACAAAATCTTATCAGTGCACTCGTTTATTAAATGACATGATTGAGTCTAAGTTTACTGAGTAAGAAAGGATAGCATTTGACATTGACAATGCAACAGTCTGTTGCATTACGAGTGGTTTTGTTGCGTTATACAACTGGTTTGGTTTGTTCATGTAATTAGAATATCTACATTTACTGCATAACAGTTCGATTTGGATGTATTAATCGTTATTCATTTTTTCTTACAATGACAAACAAGGACTCAGTTTCCGAGCTTGAATATAAGAGATTAACGTTTTTGCGACTGCATAGGATTTGGAGTAATTATTTGATCATGCATTCTCCCTAGTCAGTTCCAACACGTTATCATTGATTTGGTTATTATAATAGATGTGTAAAGTTTCGCCGCTTTAGCGGAAAACTTCACGCTCGGATGAAAAAACTTTTTCGTTCATTTAGCCACATCTCGCGAGATTTATGCTGGCGCCATTCACGAAAGTTATACTACGTATCGTGTTTTCTTACATCCACGTTGATGGTGTTTTACTCTACGTAAAATAGTTTACGTAGTATCGTGGAGAATCGAGGAGTTGCCGTGAGTTGCTGAAAGGGAATGTCGATCAGTGAAAGATCGTTTAGTGAGGTAGCTGGGAACGTCAAAATAATGGGTGAGTTGAAGTATAGACTATCCGTCATGTACAACGAAATGTTATACTGTGACAAGAATGTATAATTAAGCAGGGGCTACGACGTTTCTTTTAATTATTTCCATTTGGAAAAGTGTAGCATAAAACTGTGCGCAAGATTTTGGTTTCCTGTGTGGGTTTTTTCGTCAAGCTTGCTAGCCAGCAAGCTATCTAGTTAGTTAACATCTCTTTAGCTTCTACCTAGGATAACTCTTTGAATTAGGATTTCTGTTTTTTTTGTTGGTAATCTAGTTAGCACGCTAGCTAAATATTATTTTATTTAACTGGTATTGCTAACTATCTAATTTAACTATCCAATATATATAATTAGTATATAATAGCGTACATTTCTAAGCGAATATTTCTGAGTTTAACATTTTTGGCATGCGTACTTTCCAACTATAATGTTAATTAAACTGCTTTTATCAAGTCAAAGTTATTGAAAGACTCATTAGTGAGTCGTGCTTATCTGTCTCGCTAGCTAAACAACCTGGTTAGTGAGACAGATTAACTAACCCAACCTAGCTAGGTTAGCGGTCTAACGTGCTAACCTAGCTAACAAAGCAACGTGTTGAATATCGGTCGTTGGTTAACCAAAATAAACAGAATTTGCGTCGATAACAAATGTTTTGGCACGATCTTTGCCTTTACTTTGCTGTATTGTATTGCAACAATTCTAACATTAGCAAAGTCGTCTGTCCGAACTTGTTAACCCAAATCGGTAAAAACTGATTTTAACCCATCTGGCATATTAATAAATGCTCAGATTTATTATAGTTAAGATACATTTGCTTTAATTTTCAAACGGCTAACAGATTGGCTATATTATCTTTTGTGGCTTTTTATGAAATCCCCACAAAATGAAAATTTCGCATCTATTGGAAAACCAGTAATTTCGCCGTACAGCTATTAGGTACAGGTGTGTTCTTGTTTGTGTTTGCAAACCGATTGCAAAATCGCTTGAAGTTATTTTCGCCTATTACACTGTAATAATATGCGCAGCCCACGGAGGTTTACTGTGTCCTGTTCAAGTGTGTAATCTTTGAAACGCTTAGTTAAAACAATGCAAAAAAGATATTACAACAGCTGTTAAATCCAGAATGCTGCGGTCGAGTTGTACTGCTCGTCCTTTAGCCGGTTTGCTAGTTGTGATGCAGCTCTATGGAGTTAGTGCTTTATTCACGTTTGCACTTCTGTTTGGGCTTAGCCATTCAAGTTGAATCAGGTTGATTGGAACAAGAAATTTGTAAAACGTGCAGTTCAGTGCAGGGTAGGGCAGTCCTTGAGAAAAAGCTGTCAGTTAACCGCATTAAAAGTTCCAGGGGAAGCATCGCAGAGACTAGTTCGCATAGTATCACAAGAAACCATGTGGTTATGCTGCAGTGTCAAACAGGTTTATCTGTCAAATGGCAATGTGGAAAAGAGGAAACGGGGCCCATTACTGTTTCACAGTAGGTATTTAGGCACACACACAAGTGGTAGCCAGTGCGTTTGTGGCTGTGGTCGCCCAGTGACTGTGAGAGTACAATTTCGCTGTACAGGTGATCCTGTAAATTCAGAGATCTGTGACTCATTTGTGATATCTGACTCTAGTGACCTTTCATTTATCATTGTGTGGAATGTAGCATGGTACACTGCAAAAAAAATCTTTTTTTTTTTTTTTTTTTTTTTCTCCAGGAGACAATTTAATGCACGCCGCAGTGCTGTAAAGTTGAGATTTTGGCAGCATGAAAGATTGTCTCTTTAGCAGTATGTCCTTACAGCAAGGTACCCTGAGACAATCTGAAGACTACTGACACCATAAACTAGTTTCCTTAGTCTGTGTTAGAGATCAGCCAGTCCTCACAGACCCCAGAGAAGGAACATTTTTGTGGTAATAGCTGGAATATTACAAACATATGCACATATGCATATCTGGGGCTTCTCAAGCACTGGGTAGGGAAACCCCACCACGAACCGTGAACATCCGATCACACGTCCGATTACGCATCTGATCACTGCTTATGTAAGCCGCTTTTAAAATTTCTTGGATCTTGATTACATCAAGATATAAAGGAGACCAGTGAACTCTGGTTTCGGCCCTGGGCAGATGCTTTGCTTAGCTCGAGTGCTAATGCCTTTCTCAAGCAGAATTGGGCTTGTGTTCCTGTGCCCTGAGCATCATGCGGTGCCATTTTGCAGTTGGCCAGAGCCACAGACAGCACTGGATGCCTTTACGAGTGTCTGCCAGGGTCAGTTCTTGTAATGTAATGAGGTTTGATTAGGTGGAGTCAAATGTTTTCTACCTGAAGAAATGAAAGGACTGAAATTATTTTTAAATGGAGTACATATAAATAAGTGAAGGTGACATTTAAAATGCAAGAACTAACTTGCAGCGATTTAAACAGCATTTGAATTCATTTGCATAATATTGTCAGTAGCCAGGTGGTTGGAAGCTAGACACTGCTTATGCAGTGCTGGCTGTCTGAATGCCAAATGACTTCCTATTTGACATACAGTGCACTACCTATGATGCCATAACCATTTTTTCATTCCATATATAGTGCACTTGACACATTATAGGGGGTAGGGAGCAGTTTGTGATTCAACCATCAAGGCAGCTCAGCAGTGTTTGTGCTCCCTGCCCAGTTGTGTGTGCCATTATACTGTCATGAACTGTCACCTCAACCGACTGAGCTAAACAGGAGTCCAGGTGTTATTATTTATTTGGCATAAGAGCATCAATTCAGATGCTCAACTGCCAGCCTGCCTGTGATTGCACTACAGTGTGTATCTATGTGTAGTGTGTGTCTAGAGGAAGGTGACATCTAAGCCCAGTGCACTAGGGGTGGGAATGCATCCACTGGACCTTTCCCCCGGTCTGGCGGAAATTAGCGTTAGCATTAGTGGGAATGTGGGCGTGTGTGCGCAGGCTGGACCTGTCCAGCTGCATTGCGTCACGGGTGTGCTCTGCCGTGGGGTCATGGGAAGGGTCGGCACCCTCGGCTGGCGGTGAGCCGCAAGAGGCCAATCCCAGACCAGCGGTGTTGACGCGTGACCGGGGAAGAGTGCGGCGTCTCTCACTCTCGTTCGACATCTCCTTATGATCTTTATCCGTGCACCCACTCTCTCTTAACTGTGTGAACTCGCAGTCTAAACCTGTCACACTCTTCTCTCTCTTTCTCTGTCCCACCCGCTTCCCGCCCTCAAACACACGTCTTCAGAAGAGCGTGGTCACCTCTCTTCCGGCTGCTAAGCCGCACTCAAAAACAAGGTGCAGAGCTGTCTTTCCCTCCCGCAATGCTGTCTCTCTCTCTCTGGCCCGTGCTGTAAAGCAGCGTGCGCAGCCGTCCGCGCCTAAAGGACCGTTTCTCTCCGAAGTGCGCATGGTGGTAGAGGGTTTATGTCAGCAACATCGACCGCGACTCTTCTACTCTGAAACGCAATAGCGACCCCACCCCAGTCACTCGGTCCACCAGTGCGCGACTGTGGGTGCGAGCAGCAGGTGTCAGCAGTCTTGACTCGCGGTAACCCCGTGACCCTGAGTAATTTCACAGCAGCGTTTCAGCCATTCCACTGCCTCGGAGGTGCAGAGTCACTGCAGCGGACAGAAAAATGCCTCTCGTGATTTTTGGCTTTAGCCTATAGCTTTTTTTCTATCTCCGATACACTGCATCTAGTCTTCCACAGACGTTTAGCTGTGTAGCTTGCATGAGAAACGTTAGGTGCGCTCTCAGTCACATGCTATATTTGACTCTCCTCCCACGGTGTGTGTATGTGGGGGTGGGTGAACGTGTGCTTGTATTCACTGTTTCACATATGTAACAACTGTCCTGTAGAGGAACAGCCATCTAGATAACAACAGGAAGCAGTACACACTTTGCAAAAAGCTTCCCTTCACATTCATTGGGTCTGTCTAGGGTTGTTTAGGGTGTCTCTGTCTGCCTATCTGTCTGCCTGCCTGTTTGGATTATAGATGTTTTCAATAAAAATAAATAATGGAGCCCCAGTTTGTGTGTGTGTGTGTATGTGTGTCTGCTTTGCGGATTTGCATCCTCAGTGTAGCGCAGCTCGGCTCTCTGTCCGTACAGACAGCAGATGCATGACTCCCTTTAGCGGGATCCCTGACTCCCTTAGCTCTCATGTCATGGGCAGCCTTCATTTTCTTAATCATATTAG
Organism: Brachyhypopomus occidentalis; assembly: GCA_020368025.1. Lineage (NCBI taxonomy): Eukaryota > Metazoa > Chordata > Actinopteri > Gymnotiformes > Hypopomidae > Brachyhypopomus > Brachyhypopomus occidentalis. The sequence continues at coordinate 187,767 of JAGXOD010001361.1, read as the reverse complement.
CCAGAGCCACTTTCTGAAAACAGCGGAGCTTCACTTCTGTACCATTTCAGCAGATGTTGAGCTATTTGGAGAAAGTTTTGTGGGACTCTGGAGAAGTACGCTAGCAGGAACTCGCAGTGCCGTTAGGGTAGCAGTTAAACAGCAAGTTAAAGTGTTTTCTACAGACCTCAAAACAAAAAAAGAAACGTACTAACCATGCCTCACAGTTGTTTGGAAAACGAAACGATATGTTGGAGTATAAAGTGTTTTTTGTTTTGTTTTGATATTCTTGGCTTGCGTTTCAGGTCTGCGGAGCAATAGGTGCTCTCCGTCAGTTCTGGAGCTGTTTTACTGTGACACATGATTCATTTGACTACATGTTCTTACAGCCTTAATCAGACTAAGTCAGACTTAATCAGACTTGGTGAGCGAGAACGAGCTGTTATCAGGAGCTGCGTTGGAGCCAGGCCATGCAGCCTACTGTTTGAGCTTTGAGTGATGAAAGCATGCAACGTTGTCAGCAGAAGCTTTTTCGGTAGTTTGGCTGATATTGGTTGATGATGAGCAGTGGGCCTGAATTGTGACTGAGATCTCTTAATGTCTCATCCTTTCTCCTCTCCCCAACTGACTTTCCTGCACTTTCGTCTCTGCCTCCATCAACACCCCCCCCCAACACCACCTGTGGAACATCTGGTATCCTTCTGATCTCCAAAGTAGCAGTAAGTGCAAGGCCTTCTCTGCATCGTCATGTTCACACACCCTTGAGATCAGGTGCAACTCGTACACACCCATGCTGAGTTTCTTAAGGGTTGCACAATGTAGCAGTGATGAAACCGGTGACCTTATTGTTATTTACACCACCCGTTTGGAGGTGAAGGTTGGCCTGCTAATGTCTTCGGTGTTGGAGTGCTGCGGGCAGTGTCGTGATTGGAGCTGCTCGTGTTGTCAGTGGAGGTTGGTTCAGATGCCCCTGGCAGACACTAACAGCCGTGTTTGGGTTTTGATTCACAGCAACAGAAGAACCTAGACGGGTATGTGGGCTTCGCCAACCTTCCCAATCAAGTCTACAGAAAGTCTGTGAAGAGAGGTTTCGAGTTCACGCTCATGGTTGTGGGTGAGTAGATGTTCAAAAGGACCACTGCCTTTCTGTTTCCCCTCCAGTAACTTACCTCGACAGAACGACTAACGGGCATTTGCTGAGACAGGACATGGTCGCTACTCAGTGATTACCTTAAACTATTGCAAACCGAATTAACTGTTTTTACTCTGAACACATCTGTCAGTGGACTGCAGAAAGTCTGTAGAAACTAACCCAAAAATGGAGGTGGCTGGAGTTCTTTGATTTACTACAGACCTGGCTTATTTATTTATTTGCCACTTAACTGCTAGAATTTAAGTTGAAACAGTTCCACCTGCTGAGCTTAAGAAATGCTCTTGGGCCCAGTTTACTAGTCCTTGGAGCCAGACTACGAAGCTAAAAATGCATCGGCCTCCCTCCCCACATGATGACAGTGGTCAAAGGCTTATCCATATTTCTAATACTTCAAACTTGTACCTAAAGTTCCACTGCTTCAAGTACGGTCATGCTTTAAGACACATGGAAGACGGTCATCAGGACTGTTTTCTGTCCTGAACAGTAATTGAACACCGTGTCAGTTATTGTTTGTATTAAATTTTTTTATCTAGAAGTTGTTAATTGTGCATTTCTTTTAGGAATCGGCATTTCTGTACATTAGCAGTATTCTAGCTCAGTGGTATCTTTGACTCGAACCCACTGTACTGGCTAGGGTGCATTCTGAGTAGATGACAAAGTTCTTGCGTATGTCACTCTGGAAACAGCTTCTGTTGAATGCCGAAAATGTAAATGAGTAAACGATGACTGCACAGGCTAGTTGGACTGTGTTGCTGAAGTGAGCTAAAAAGAGCAGGTCCTGTTGAGCTGACCGTCTCGGGCGAAGGTGTGGATGAGATGTGGAGGGGAGGCGTGACCGTGGTTATAGGCGTGGCCATGTTGCAGCCTCTGGCATTCAGGCTCAAGTATGCAAGAGGGCTCATTATCGTGCAGGAACCCGGAATGCTTACCAGCAGCTCATTAACATTCATTAGCAAAGGATTATAGGGAGTATGTGGAGGAAGGGATGCTTGCAGAAAATACTGATTCTTCCAAGGTTCACGTACCTCCTCTTTGAAGTGTGCATTTTTGTGTGGTGTAGTGGCTTGTGGGTGGGTAGTTTCGTGTGATTTCATTCAGCCAGGCCCGACATCAGATCAGCTGAAAGCTTGTAGCTCATATCCATAGCCGGAATCCTAAACGTCTGTCCATAACCAACACACTCTCTCCGTCACATCCTCAGTCTCATAAGATGGTAATACCAAGAACAATGAGGTAATTGGAGAGGAAGACTGTCAGATTTCAGGACAAACATCCCCACACACACACACACACACACACACACACACACACACACACACACCCCCCAACTGTACCGGTACTCTTTACTCTTTCTCTCTCTGCATCTATTTGACGATTAACTGGTTTGCCATAATCCCAGAATAAACTCTTATTTTGAGCACCTTACCTGTGATCCAGCGTGGTTTTCTGAAGAGCTGTGTATATGTATTGTGATTGGCATAACGTATAATCTTAAGATCAGTGACTGCTTGTATGTGTTGGCTGTGAGGAGGGGTTCCTGGGGCCTTATTCCCTCGATCGCCGAACTATGATGGATCCGACATCCAAACGACATAAATAGAACATAACTTCTAGCTCCTGGCCCTAATGTTTGTGTTTTTTATGATTCAGATAGAGGCTAACGTCTGTCCATTGCAGTAGGTCTAAATCAGTGTGAATGGCAGTGCTCTAAAGGCTTTCTCCTGTCTCTAATCAGAACCACTTTCTATTCCAGCTGCTCTGTCCTGCGTCAGCACAACAGCCGCCAAATATGTCGGCAGTAAACGCGCAATCTCTCTCCCTCTCGCTTTCTTTCTTTCTCCCTCTCTTCGTCTCACTCGACAAATCCCCCCCACTCCCGCCCTTGCGCTGGCCAGAGCGTTTTCCTGTCTCCTTGCGTCGTGTGACGGGGAGTTCCTGTAGTTCCTTCAGCAGAAAACCCCCTGTGGTTTACACAGCTGTGCGATATTTCCTTTAATGGAAGTGAATGGGAAGCTTACCCACCACACCATTGGTCTACCCTTCGGGACCGTTGGCCTACCTCGTGGTCCTGTTGGTCTTCCAGGGCCTCAAACTCTTCGCCTGTCCAGAGAAGGCCAACAGAGCTCACCTCTCCGCTCCACCCGTCATCTGCTTAGCATCGCACACACCCAGGGCTGGCTTTGCCTAACTGCTGCCACATAAAGGTTATTTTACCATCACAGCCAGGGTGCTCATAGCTGCCTACAGGGAGACACTGGCACCTTGCAGGATGTCCATAGTTGACCCGTGGCGTGGAGGCCTCCCGTCCATCAGCCATGCTGTGAATAGAAGGGCCCGGCGTCTCCCTCCGCTTGGGTCTTCTCCCCCTGACGGGGCAAAACCCGCGGAACACCCGCCCTCGCCCCACAGGCCAAACCTTCGGCCCTTTACAGCTCCCCACAACATTTCAGGCTCTGCCAGCTTCCCAAATAAATCAGCGGTGCCGCACATCCTGTCATTTCGCGTGGCAGACTCCACACTCTGAAGCAAGCTTCGCCGCGGCGGCTTCGGGAGCCCGGCCCGCGGAGCGGTGCGGTGACTCCGCCCTTGGCTCCTGTCTTTGCCCCGTGGGCACTTGGCGGGCACTGAATAACCAGGCCGCCCGAGAGGAGCTGCCCCTCTCGTTGCCTTTCTTTCCCTAATTCAAACAGGCATATTTAAGACCACCGTATTTCTCCCCCTGACTTCTAAGACCAATTCAGAGTAAACCCTCAAGGAAGACCAACCTTTTTTCTCTTTTCTTTAAAGAAAAGAATTGCTTTGGCAGTTTTACATTCCTTCTGTGGGTCGCTGAAAAGGTTTCTTGTATTGGGGGGGATTGGGGGTGTTCCAGTGTTGCTCTGCCCCTCTGAATAATATTTATGATTTCAAAGCAAGGGGAAAAAGATTCTTTGTGTAGAAGCTAAACTCACTCCCCTCTCTCTCCCTCTCTCTCTCTCTCCTTCTCTCCCTCCCTCTTTCCATAAAGTTCCGAGTGTCGGGGGTTGGCAGCATGTGCCCGTGCTGGGTTGGGCTGTCGTTAAAGGTCAGGAGAGGAAGGCGGCTCTGCCCCTGTGCTCGTTCTCCTCACACTGCCCGCTTTGTCTGTGGTCCCGCTGGGGTCCTGCTGGCACCCCGCCCGCCCCTCTCACACTGGAGCAGCTGTGGGCAGAACGGCACACCATCTGCCACCAGGACACGGCTTTAGTTGGAGCAGGCTTAGCCCTGCCATGGACGGCCCTGCCCGTTCTGCTCTGTCGCTACTGCTCTCATCAGGCCCACGTTCCCTGAAAGACTGCGATGGTGATGTCATTAAACATTAAAACCCTGTCAGGTTACACCGCTTCACACCAGAACACTGATTTCCTGTGTCTGCGCACGAACACAGGGAAGCAGCTTAGGAATGTCAGGAATTGGCAGGGCGTTGGAACAGCTTCACATCTTCAGACTACCTATCTCTGCCAGGCATCAGGGACAGCAAGAAAGAACAGATAAAGGGCGGAGCTTGCTCGCGGAGACTCCGTCTAAGTCTGCGTGCGTTGTTTCTGTCTTGCAGGGGAGTCCGGCCTGGGGAAGTCGACGCTCATCAACTCCCTGTTCCTCACAGACCTGTACTCCGCAGAGTACCCTGGACCTTCTCACAGGATCAAGAAGACTGTCCAGGTAAGGCCTTACTGCTCACGTGGTCTTTATGAACATCCCTCCACCTCTCTCCCTGCTCACCAGCAATTACCACGGGCCTCTGAGCCCTGTCGCCCCTCAGCTGGAGGTCAACCATATGTTCATACCAGGATTAAGTTAAGTGCATATGTGGTAGGGGGGTTTCCTGCCTCTGTCTTGCTGTAGGCTTCTGGGCACCTCATTGCTTTGCCGTGGTGGTTTTTAATCATGGCTATGGTTGTCCTCAGCTGTTACACAGTCCTTCTTCCAGGCCAGGTCTGCTTTTCCAGGCTCACGGCCATATAAAACCCTTTGTTCAGGAGTGCAGTAGGTCTCTGATCTGTGCTGATGGTGACCCCTGAAATGTGTCATCCCTGACCTTAGATCAGTTCCCTGACCAGAAAGACTCCAGGCATCCCTGTTAGACCTGGCCGTGTAGGAAGGACATGAATCAAGTACATACTGGAAGGTTGCCAGGTTTGGAGTCTTCACCGTACACCTACTGACACAGGTGTAAATGTTACGCCTGGTCTTAGGGAAAAATCAGCTTGCGACCGGTTTGTGCAGCAGTCTTAAAGTTATGGCCAGAAAGTTACGGCCCATGTAGCTTATGATCCGCTGTAAGCCCTGTTGGTGCAAACGACCCAGATTTGTTTGGGAACTGCTGAGCTGGAAGTGAAAGTGCAGGTCAGTGGGTCAGGCAGGAGCATCATTAGAAAGAAGGCAGAGATTGTTCTCCAGTTCACAGATGTTCTGAGCGATCAGCCCTGGGTACAATACAGAAACACCTCTGCCCCGCACAATCATCCTTCACTGTCCTCGTCTTGAGAACCCCTGGGGCCTTCTCTCTCTCTCTCCCTCTCCCTATCTCTCTCTCTCTCCCTCTCTCTCTCCCTCTCCATTTCCCTCTTTCTCTGTCACAAGGCTGTCTGCTGCTCTCTACTTATATTTACACCTTCACAACCCCAGGCAGCCTCTTTTTCCTCCACAGGCTGCTGTAGTTGCGTGGGCTCGGGATGGGGGGTATTAACAGCGCTCTAATTGCCCCTGACCCCAGAGTGAACCGCTTAACCACCATAACCACTTGCTCACCTTGACCATCAGCAGCAGGACTTCATTTATCAAACAGACCCCCACTCCACTATGCACGCACACACATACACACACAAAGCTTCTGAGCTCATGAGTATCTGCCTGGGCATCAGGCCAACTGATTCCACACACACTCAATGCTTTAACTACAGTGTGCTGCTAATGCTAAGACTTTTCTCTAAGCGTGTCTCTGTGTCATTACTGATCACTTAACTGTCTGGATTAACCTTGGTGATCAAATCACCGTGGGGGGGGTGGGGGAGTCCTGATGTTATCAGGACTTAAGCGTGAGGCTGTATGGGTATCTTGAGTGCGTGTGAGGGTCTGAGAGTGTGTAGCAGCGTGAGTGTATGCGAGTATCCCATCCTGTGTTGGCACTGAGGTCCTGTGGCAGGCTGTGTGGAGGTGGTGAAGTGTGGGCAGCCATTCACTACCTGCCCACACTGTGGCACATCCTCCACCATGCAGTGATCAGTCCCACACACATGGCCACGATCAGTCACTTATTGCCTCTTATGAAGCTGGTGCTTATGAAAGTAATTTGTTTCTGTTCATTTCTGTGACCCCATTCACGGCAAATGAATCAAATGCGGTCTTGTGCTCAGCTCGCAGAAATGTTCGGATCAGCGCGGGAATGAAAAATGTGTTTGAGCAGCAGAAAGGAAGGCCGTTCTTGATAAGGGCCGTTCCGCAAAACATTACAAAGCTTTGCAGGGATCCTGCTGTTTGGGTGATTGCTGTTTAATGTTTTGTCTTTTGGGGTTGTGGGTTTTATGACAGTGTTAACTCCGTATTTAGATGTGATGTAATACCCTCCCTGGCACGTCTGATGCAAACCCTCAGCCCTTCAGAGACACCGGATGGAAAGGACTGTGTGCTGAGGGCTGGACTTGGGCGGGGGGTTTGGGGGGGTCTGTGGCAGTGACAAATGCAGCTCTGAGACCTCTTAACACCTCCACGCCACCTTTCTGTGTACTTGCTGTCCACAGTCTGGACAGCCACTGTGTTTCTGGACCTCCCAGATTCATGGGCACCACTCTACAAGGGAATGGACATACAGGTCGTTGAGAACCGTTGTTCTGCTCAGAGTGTTTTAGTGTTGCACATAAACACTGCCATGGTTGGTAATGGACAGAGAAGTGAAGTGAGGTGGAGCTAATTGCGCCCTGCAGTTCTCAGGGCGCTGTGGCGATGCCCAGGCAAACCACGCTCTCTTCCAGAGCCGAAGCTCGCTGAAGGTGTAGCGTGTGTACGTACGTACGTTTGCGTGCTCGCCTGAGCCTGTCAGCTTACCGTGTGTGTTTGTATTTATATTTAAACGCACTCGTGTCTGTAATGGGTGTGGGAGTGTGCTCGTCTGACTGTTGCTGTCAGGGTGTCTGGCTTTCTGTGCCCTTGTGCCTGATCCAACCGGCCAGGTGATACGACTCCATCGGAGCTTTGGTACACAATCCGCTTCCTTCCACGATGACTGATTACAGGTCGCCATGCTTCTGAGTATTAACCACCTGTGCCGCTGTTTGCCACTGACCGTGACACGATTTGCCTGGTGACGGAGGTGGCGTGAACGTTGCACTGACGTCACTGTGCAGTCATTCCCGATTAAGACAGTTGCTGCAGGCTGAGTGTGTGTGTGGCGTGTGTGTGTGTAGACAGGCCACACCCCCCATACTATGCTGCGGGGGTTGGGGTGGGGGACAGGAAGCAGCAGGTGTGTTGAGCTCTGATCCCACCAAACCTCCGCCAACACAAATAGGTGTAGCGTCAAAACCCCATGAATATGCTGGCTGCCCCGCATATTTGGGCTTTGAAAGTGTGCGATTTGATGTTATCGACATTTCTATGAGGTGCTGGGTGAAGGACTGTCGCTACAGACATCACACACACACAAACTCACACATCCTAGCCAGTCTTTCAAAAGCATCCACTCTTCCCCTACATGTGCCCCCTTACCCCTTATTAGATACACCTGCCTTCGCGTTGTGCTGGTGGGTTTATTTTTTGCGCAGGGGAAGTTATGAGGGGTTCTCCTCTCACCTGGACCACCTCTGTGGTTTCCAGTGCAGACATGCTGTGTAATCACAGGGTGACTGCGAAGGTGCTTGTGGCCTGTACCCCCCCCCCGCACATGCTCCGAGCGCACAGAGCCAAAGCCAGGCTACCAAACCACAGTGATTCAGGTTCTCCAGCATAGTTTGCTGATGCTATAGCCTGGTGGCCCTGCGCGTCAGAACACGCACGCCCTCCCCAACACTCCCGAGTGTACTTCACTCTGCTCTGTGTCTGAGGTGTGCTCATAGTTCATGCTGCTGCATATAGTGTAGTGTAGTGTGTGTGTGTGGTGTGTAGTCATGGTTCACTGCTGTGTCTGGTTGTAGTTCACTCTGGTGTGGGTGTGTGTCATGTGTACTCATTGATTTCTGATGTGTTTGAGAAGTGTGTAGTCGTTGTTCACTTGTGTGTGTGTGTGTGTGTGTAGTTGTTATTCACTCGCTGTGTGTAAATGTATCTTGCCCCATTCTGCTCTCCTCTGTGGAATGCAATTGGTGTCGTTGCAGATTTCTTGGGAAGTGTTTACACAGATACTGTAAGATCTGGTTTCAGTAAAGCTGGAGAAAGCATGGTAAATAACCTAATAACCTGACATGTGCTTTAAACCTGCTGATGGTTCTGTTCAGCTGTTTAAAACCTGAGCTTGTGTCCTGTAACGTAAGGACTGTTTGGCATCACGGTACAGTTGGATGGAGGATGGGATCTTTCACATAAAGCAGCTCTTTTCTGCACATGTGCTATGCACCATTTCAAGAGGTATTTTCCCCATGCCTGCACACACACACGCACACACACACCCCTCACTGTTTCCTGTCTGTGAGGTGAGCTTCTTCTGCAAACATGAAGATTATTTCTAATCCTCTAAGTGTGCTTCAGAATGCTGTTTGAATCACTCAATTTGTTTTACACCTTAAAAGTGGTTTACCTGCTATAATACATCTTAAAATCCCAGAGTTTAGATCTGGGGAGAGGAGCTTTCCTCTCTCAAGCAGCCGCTTTCTGTGACTAAGAAGAGGCGCGTGTGTGTGTGTTCATGTTTGTTCTTACTGGATTCCAGATAAAGCCCGTGTGAGACTGCCCCTGGTTTCAGAGGGGGTCTGGATCTGCTTGGCCCGTTTCTGGGGCTGTAAGGGCAGACCCGTGTCACGCCCCTCTCTCAGCTTTCACACAGACTAATAGAATTATGTCCCCCATTGCTGCGGTTTCGGGGTAGAGAAAAATGCGACAAGGAACTTTAAGCTAATGAAAACCAGCCACTTACACAAACACACACAAACACACAGAGTGCTCACAGCAGAGAGCTGTGCTTTACGTTCTCCATCAACGAAGGCACCAAAGCTGTTGGGTGGCGTGTTTTGTTGGGGGGGGCGGGCCATTCATCAAACCCCGGGACGCTCGGCTCTGGCACGGGTTAGAGGCAGGGGGAGGCTGCAGGGGCAGGAGTGTCTGCTCCAGTCCTGCAGGCGTTATCCCAGTCCCGCACACTCCACATGGACCCGCACCAGGCCACGATGACTCTGCCTCCGCCAGTCTCAGCCGTCTAGGGCTGAAGAATTTAAAGTGGGAGCCATGGTCAAAGGTCAGGGGTCACCAGGGCGGCGCATGACGCACTGTGTATGTTTTCAAACTCTGGGGGAAGGTCACATGGAGAATGTGGAGTGGTGGAGCAGCTCTGATGGATCCGGGGGCTGCGTGTGCGCGTTCGTCCGTACATTGCCCCCTGATGTTCTATCCTCCTGTCTTCCTGTGAACATGACACCTTGCAGGAACAGCAGTCTTTATTGTAGTATCAGATTATGAGCAATCATTTTGTGTGTGTGCGCGTGTGTGTGCGTGCGCCCTTGAAAGCAGCCCCGTCACTGCCTTCACACAGACCTCAGCATGTGCTTCATCATTGATTCTACAAATGTCCAGGAAATGAGCACACGCAACTCACCACCCTAACTCTGTATGTCTCCAGAAGCGTTGTGTATAGGGAGGAGTTCCACTATAGCCTAGAGAGCATCCTGCAGTTTTGGAGCCAGGCGACGGGGGCGTGGTTTTGGAGCCAGGCGGCGAGGGAGAAGTTTAGGTTTTGTGGATCTGGTTACACTCGAATGTTGGCCAGCTACAGCTAATGATCTCAAAGTCTTTACACAGTACCACAGCATCCTTTAAAGCACGTCATATCAAGAGTTGTTTTCTGATGATGCTGTATGTGGGTCATAGAAACGCTCTCAATCAAGTGTGTCGAAAGTAGGCCTGAACATCTGACTAAATGAAGATGCCTTCCCCAAGGACACTCTGATCCCTGCTCGGACACACACATCTGAAAAGCATGCCTTCTCCAGGGATACTAATCCCTGCACACACACACACACTGAAACCTGCAGGGCTTGACATCAACTCTGAGACTGAAGAAAAAACTTGAACCCATTTTCTCACCATGAGTTGTTGGCCATCCTGCTGGTGGCATTCTATGTCTCTCTCTCTCTCTCTCTCTCTGTCTGTCTGTCTGTGACTCTGTCTGTCTGTTACTCTGTCTGTCTCAGTACATTGTCAATATTCGCTTTTATTGTTGTCAGGTAGGTCGCTAACGTGTAGTCTGGATTTAGGGTCAAATAGCATTGGAGTTTGTGTTGTTGTGTTTCAGTTCAGCAGGTGATGTCATTTTGTTTATGGTCGGTGATAACTTGATTGGGTCTGATGTTTGGAGTGAATGTGTGGACAGGCTTTTAGGTCACTGAGACACAGGACTCCTTTCAGTGCTCAGTTCCTGACTAGCAAGTACTTTTTTCAAGTACTGAGAGTTACTAGATTTATGTTTCTAAAATGTATATCTCTTTTCTGAATATTTAATAAAAGTGGATATTGTCCTAATTCAGCTCTGTGGGCATTATTGGTGTTTTTTTTCTGTATGTGTAGGATGAGGATGTTGTTGGTTTTTTTTTTTTACACAGACGTCTGTATACAGGGTTTCAATTGGATGTTTATCCCAGATCATGAAATTAAGTTTTTTTTTTGTCAGGGATCCACACACCTCACTGCTATTTAGTGCATTTGGTTCAATTACTGATTTGAATAATTTTAATAAAGTTTAAAGTTTAATAAAGTTATTGGTATTTCAAATTTGCTGGATTTTGCTGGTTTTGATGGCAGACAGAGCTCCTTCACAGCCAAGCCAAAGCGTCCTGTAGAAATAATTGTTATGCCTAGATAAATGTATGTTTTAGTTTGTCCAATGTTCGTATTAAATGTTAAAACATTCTTCCCTTGACTTTTGGTTCTCTTCTGAAATATTCAATATGTCCAGACTTTGCTGTAGCCCCTTTCTGGTGGGGGATAGTAGAACGGTTCAACTGTTCGGTACTTTTTTCTGCACAACTTGCTGTTCTCTAACAAATTCACAACAGGTGTTTAAGATTTAAGATTGCCACATTGGTCAATTGTGATTTTCACCCCAATCGAAATTTGTCCTCCGCATTTACCCAACTGTGCAGTCAGAACACACACACACAAGTGATCACTAGGGGGCTGTGGTGCACACGTGCCCAGAGCGGTGGGCAGCCCGGCGAGCAGTTGGGGTTAGGTGCCTTGCTCAAGGGCACCTCAGTCATGGCCTCAGGAATCAAACCCACGACCCTCCGATCACAATACCGGTTTCCTAACCACCAGACCATGACTGATCCATGAATCGACCAATTTACCGTGGAGAGGCACATAACGCTGTACCCCAGAACCTCAGTGACCTGTGGGCCACTCTTCAAGTTGAATGGGATGCAGCAGACAATAAGTCGACTTTTGACCAACATGTCCTTGTTGAGCTGTAATTGATGATCAAGGGCACATGACAAGTTATTGAGACATTTTTTTTTTGCTGGGGTATACCCACCACTGCTGTTGGCTTTTGTTTCAATATATTGTTTGAGATTAGGAAATCACTATTGCATGCCCTACTTTTCATGATCTAGTATCACTGTAGCGTGAACTTTTTACGTTTTCTATAAATCTCCACTGAAAGCCAAATACCGTTACCTTTTATGAGTAGTGTATATTAGAGTGCTCAGACTGCAGCGTGTATATTCGAGTGCTCAGACTGCAGCCTCATCTCACTCCTCATGACTGCGGAAAGAATTCAGTTGGGAGCGTTCCAGTTTTCACTGCGTATCTACAGTGAGAATACATTGATTTGATCCTCCCCCTCCCCCACAACACCATTTTCAATGAGTTTATAAAAATAATCCTTTGTGCCAAATTAAGTCAAATGCTTTTTGAAAGTCATCACAACAAGCAAAGATCTCGCCTTTATTCTGGTTTACATATTTATCAATTAGTTTGCGTAGAGTGAAGATGTGGTCAGATGTTTGATAATTTGCTAAAAAGCCAATTTGATTTTTGCTCAGAACATTATGTTCTGTTAGATAGTTTGTTATTCTATTGTTGATGATGCAGAATAACTTGCCCAGGTTAGTGTTGACGCAGATTCCTGTATAATTATTTGGGTCACATTTATCACTGGATTTAAATGTAGGGGTTATGAGTTCCTCATTCCAAGTGGCCTACATTTAACATGTATTTAAAATCCTCTCTCTGTCTGTCTGTCTCTCTCTGTCTGTCTGTCTGTCTCTCTCTCTCTCTGTGTCTGTCTGTCTCTGTCTGTCTGTCTCTCTGTCTCTGTGGATGCTGTGTGGCCTGCTTAACCAAAGTTGTGCTGTGCTCTTCTCTGCCTGCAGGTGGAGCAGTCCAAGGTGCTGGTGAAAGAGGGTGGAGTCCAGCTGCTGCTCACCATCGTGGACACACCAGGGTTCGGGGATGCCGTAGACAACAGCAACTGGTAAGCACTTTGCCATAATTGTGTGTGTGTGTGTGTGTGTGTGTTACTGGTGCTATATTAAATGTTTTTGGTGTTTTCTGCAGTTGGCAGCCAGTGACTGACCACATTGACAGTAAGTTTGAGGATTATCTCAACGCAGAGTCACGCGTCAACCGCCGACAGATGCCGGACAACAGAGTGCACTGTTGCCTGTACTTCATCGCCCCCTCTGGGCACGGGTGTGTACTACACCTTTTGCAAACAAACATATACACACACATACATATTCTGTTTGTATGGGTGCTTAACAAGACTGCTTCTTGTTAATATGTATATTACAGTAGTGAAGAACCTGACTGTGCATAACTACACCTCAAACACGGTGAAGTAATGAAGTCTTCTTTAGCTTTTTAAAGTAAAGTTGCGTTGTTGGTCAAAAGTGGTTTGTGTCATGCTGAACAGGCAGGGCAGTGCTGGGTGGTGTGTATAAGATGGAGAGGATTAGGGAGTGTGTGTGTGTGTGTGTGTGTGTGTGTGTGTGTGCTGAGGTGCAGTGTGGGCTCAGGCCTGCCAGGCAGCAGCTTTCAGCAGAACCCCCACGCAACACTGAACCAGCAGCTTACTCTCATCCACCAGGACAACCCCCCCCCCCCCCCCAGCTCACAGGAGCTGTCATACCCCCTGGGCAGGGGTGTGTGTGTGTGTGTGTGAGAGAGAGAGAGAGAGAGAGACCTCAGCAGAACAAGGAAGGGGCAGAAAGAGCAGGAATAGCATTACCATAATTGTTTCTTCCCATGTGTATGTCTGTGTGTGTTTTGTAAGAGAAGCAGAGACAAACAGTATTTTGATCATTCTGTCCCGTGTGTGGCGATATCCATGCCATGTTCACATATGTTAAGTGCTCGCTCAGTGTCTGTCCATTCAGCAGGACTGCGGCTGCTGTCTTCTGCTGTGTCCTCTGTAACAGAGGAAGGACTTACTCATCCTCTCTGTATCGCACTTTCCTCCCCTCTCTGCTTCTCTCTTATGTGATTGGTGGACATGCTACCTATCTTCACACTTGCAGCAGATCAGGTATCCCCACCCGTGAAGGTGTGTGTGCATGCACACGTCCACGCGCCGATCTAAGTAGAGTTTTTCACCTCTACAATGTGTACATTCTATAAAGATCAGTACTTTCAAAATGGAGGCTGATGCAGTGAATCTGTATTCTGGGTTAACAAATCAAAGCTAATTCATGCTCGGCTAGTGACGCTGGCCAGTTTGTGTGAGTGGGGAGAGAAGGCAGGGATCCAGGCTGCAGCGTCTCTCATGGCTCAGGCTCCCCGGGGGAACGTTGACTCTCGGGGACTGAGGTGTGGGCGTAGATCCTCATTGATCGCCAATGAAGTTGGGGCAGGCAGCCCAAATGACTAAAAAATCGTGCGAAAGGTGCTATAAATCCCTCTGTTGCAAAACAAGCCACACCAGCAGAAGCAAATATGCTTATACTCGAGAAGAAATGATTTTTTTTTAAGTGCAAACAGCAGAGTTGCATCAAATCAGGTCTCTCGCAGTTTAGCCGAGCGTCAGTCTTTACGCCACATTTACGGGAGCCACTTTGAAAAGTGCCGGGGGGCCAGAATGCAGTCCACCTTCACGCGCCCTCGAGGAGACCAGGTCCTCAGAGACGCACGTTCACTGTGAAGAGCTCCGCTTTGGGAAGCGAGGGCTTCTTTAAAGGCTTCAGGGGCATGTTTGTTGGTTTAAAATACATTTGTAGTACAAATGGTTTCTCTTTGGTTTTATTGCAGAAATGTGGTTTCTCGATTATGTCAGTTGTGACGCTTTAATTGTCTTGGCGTTGTGTCCGAATATAAGCAAGAACGTTTTCTGAGTCTGTCATTAGTAGTACGTTTTTATTGAGGAAAAAAATGTCAGTTATTACTGAATATATGAAGCAACAGCAGCTTGGAGAGGAAATGCTATACTGGTTTATATATTTAGACTGGTCCATTACCACTCTGTCCTGGTCTCTCCTCAAAGCCACTTGAGGCCACAGGAGCAAGTGCTCGATTTTATTTTTTAGAAAATATTGTCCTGAAGGTTATGGAGCATGAGGGGGGGGGGGGCATTTCCATTGCAAATAAGCTATTTGCTTCATTGCCTAATCAATCGTTAAAATTCACACAGTCTAATTGTAGACAGTAAGATATTGATGTCTGTAATTGAGACCAGAGTGTACAGCAAAGCCTTAAAAATATCAGGGTTCTCCTCAGTATTCTGTTCTTCACTCATAACTGCCGAAGCACACATGGCCCTTCCTGCCTCACTGTGCTTTTCACTACACCAGAACAGTTATTATTCATGCTAAAACAATGGATTTATTTGGAAAATGCATCATTTTGGCATTGAGAGTCATAAATCTATACTTGGTGCTATACTTTGAAGTCAAACTTCTGGTATAATGACCAGCCTCCATGTGAGTGTGAGTACGTGGGTCTCTGGCAGTGAGGGTCTGGGTCTGGCCAGCGAGAGTTAAGCAGCACGCTCTGACGCTCTCACTGCTAGGGTGTGAAGTGCTCAGGCAAGACGTGCAGATTTGAGTATCACACACGCACGCACACACACACACACACACACACACTGCATGTTTGTTCTGAAGCCGTGCTCTCTCTCTTCTGGCTGTCAGGCTGAAGCCGTTGGACATCGAGTTCATGAAGCGTCTCCATGAGAAAGTGAACATCATCCCCCTCATCGCCAAAGCTGACACACTTACTCCTGAGGAGTGCCAACAGTTTAAGAAGCAGGTGTGTGTTCTTCCTGTGTGTGTGGGGGGGAGGGGGGGTCTCTGCATGAGTGCTGTTATTGTGCAGATATAAATAAGCCACCGGTTTGTATTTGTGGTATTTTGGATTGTATACATAGGTTTGTATGTATTTAGAAGTTTAAATTGTCATTTGGGTCTGCAGAGGAGTTAGGTTAGTTATCTTCTAGGACTATATTGAAGTTAACAAATATCTGGGTTTTCAGAGAAATTAAAGAGCTAATATGGGTGATTAGAGGTGGGTATAATGAAGTGATCTGGGTTTATAGACCTTTTATATGATCTAATGATACAGTGTGCGTATAGAGCAGTTAGATGTGTTGGGGTGTATTGGGCAGTTAAAGACGTGTTGGTGTGTATAGGGCAGTTAAAAATATTGGGGCGAATAGAGCAGTTAGACGTGTTGGGGCGAATAGAGCAGTTAGACGTGTTGGGGCGAATAGAGCAGTTAAAGATGTGTTGGGGTGAATAGAGCATTTAAAGATGTGTTGGGGTGAATAGAGCAGTTAAATACGTGTTGGGGCGAATAGAGCAGTTACAGATGTGTTGGGGCGAATAGAGCAGTTAGACGTGTTGGGGTGTATAGAGCAGTTAGACGTGTTGGGGTGTATAGAGGAGTTAGACGTGTTGGGATGTACAGAGCAGTTAGACATGTTGGGGAGTGTACAGAGCGGTTAAAGATGTGTTGGGGTGTATAGAGGAGTTAGATGCGTTGGGGTGAATAGAGGAGTTAGACGTGTTGGGGTGTACAGAGCAGTTAGACATGTTGCAGATGTACAGAGCAGTTAGACATGTTGCAGATGTACAGAGCAGTTAAAGATGTGTTGGGGTGTGTATAGAGTGGTTAAAGATGTGTTGGGGTGTATAGAGGAGTTAAAGACGTGTTGGTGTGTTGATTTTAGAGGCAGCACTATTGTAGATGCAGTTGCAGGTCTCCATCAGTAGCCCATGTGCAGCACAGCAGACATGTGATTCAGCAAATGAAGCTTTGTTGGAGGACTGGCTGGAGTTGTGTGTTCTGTAGCATCACCCATAAACCACCCTGACAGTGAATCATAGCTGTAAACCTGCTCTTTACAGCAGTCTGTCCCCTTCTCTCCCCCCGCCCCCCATAACCCCAACAGATAATGCGGGAAATCCAGGAGCACAAAATAAAGATCTACGAATTTCCAGAAACGGACGATGAGGAAGAGAACAAGTTGGTGAAGAAGATAAAGGTGTGTGGTGTGTGCGCGCATCCCTGCGTGTGTGATCTCGCTGACCTTGTGATGACACGCCTCTATCAACTCTTATGTTTCTAAATGCCGCCGGTACTGGGGAATGTTTGATTCCTGCAGCAGAGCACAGACAGCAGTCAGTGGTGTTTCCCTTAGGTCAGACAAAGAGGGTCACACACATACACACACCACACTCCACCCACCCACCCACCCACCCAAACAGACACTACACACACTCCCCACATACACACAGGGATGCTTTTGCCATGCACTCCACACACAAACACACACACACAGACACACTCCCCACATACACACGGAGTTGTATTTCCCCTCACACACACATTCCACCAGAGTGTGTGCCCTTGAATGGAGTCACGCTAAGCCTGTCTTTGCAGACTCTCCACAGTCTGGTTTTAGACCAGTGAAACAGTGATCCTCCACTCCCCCTCCCCCTGCTGCTAGGCTAAGAAAGGCTTTGTAGAAAATCACGTTCCCCCCCACCCCTAACGCACCACGGCATAGTGTTCACATAAACATGCACGTATGCGAATGTGCGAATGCTGACGGGAAGGTGAGACCCCTGTCCTGTGCTCACCCCTGCGCAGGATCGCCTCCCACTGGCCGTCGTGGGCAGTAACACCATCATCGAGGTGAATGGGAAGCGCGTGAGAGGGAGGCAGTACCCATGGGGCGTGGCCGAAGGTAAAGTGTGTGTGTGTGTGTGTTTGTGTGTGAGACACTTCGCAGGCCTCTCACAAGCTCCTGCACTGAACCGCTTCTCAAACCATGTCAGCATCCACACACACCAGATGTGCTTCACGGTTGGATGTTGGGAAGTGATTCCTGATGTGTTGAGACATTTAGAATGTGGTTTTTGTCCCTCTCGTCAGTAAGACAAGAATTGTGTGAATTTCTTGATTGGTTCACATTAGACGTGCTTACATTATAGACCCAATCATGAGGTCAGAATCCTAATCGGATTTGTCATTGATACTACAGTAGTGTGAGTGTGTGTGTGTTGTCTCAGTAAACACTCAGGCTTTTGTCAGTTTTCTTGAGATTATACTAAAGTACATACACACATATGGGTGGGTGTGCGCGCGTGTGTGTGAGCATGCATCCTCAGGCATGTATGTAGGTCTGATGTAGGTCTTATGTAGGTATGTGTGTATGTGTTCAGAGCAAAGGCATTTCTGCAGTGATGCGGGGGGGTAGGGGTGTGTGTGGGGGAGGTATGGATGTGTGTGTGGGGGGGGGGTTGTAGGGGTTTGTGGGGTTGGTGTGTCCTGGGACTGGGATCAGAGGGTTTCAGATGATCGAGATGGTTTTGACAGGAATGTGCAACATGGAAGCTTTAAATGCCCAGATTGCTCATTAGGGATCTGGACCAACGCAATTTGTAAAGCTGCTTTGTGACAACATGTGTTGTAAAAAGCGCTATATAAATAAAATTTAATTGAATTGAATGCCATGTGGGTGGTTGGCCATTTGTCAGCCATCTCAACAAATCGACACAGCCTGGTTGTGCCTTGACGTTAGAGCGTTTCATGTGCCATCTACTGGTTGTGAAGGTTATTGCACAGAAGAGCAAAACGGTCACAGTCCCACTCAATCGAATTATTTATTTATTAGGACTGCCACCACTAAAAGTATGAGTTTATGTGCTCTAAGCTTAAAAGTAGGAGCTGTTTAAAGTCTTACAGGTTAAGAGTCTGTGTATCTGTAGCTACAGAGTGGCTGGGATCACACTGGCACTGTGACTCTTGTTACTGTGACTCTGACTTTGTGCTTCTGTTTTCCAGTTGAGAACAGCGAACACTGCGACTTCACCGTGCTGCGGAACATGCTGATCAGGTGTGTGTCTAGGGGTCGGGCCCCGGGGCCGATGTGTACATGGGTGTCTAGGCAACACCTGCCATCTCATCTCCGTTGTACTCTGGCGTTGGGGTTTGCAGAACCCACATGCAGGACCTGAAGGACGTGACCAATAACGTCCACTATGAGAACTACCGCAGCAGAAAGCTTGCAGCGGTAACCTACAATGGTGCGGACAACAACAAGGCTAAAGGACAGCTCACCAAGTGAGTGTGTGGCCGGTCCTGTGGACCTGCTTATGAAAAGGGTTGTGTGTGTGTATACACCTGACTTTCAGAGTGTATTGTGTGCATGTACATGAGGATATTTGGATTTCAAGTTGAATGATTGCATGAGAACAGAATTAACCGCATTGTTTTTTATCCTTCCTCGAACCTGTAGGTCTTACTACTGTGCCTGTCCCACAAACTTTAACAGTGATGTAAAAAAATTTTGGAATTGCTTTTAAATGGCCCCAGAGCTACATATGTATCCCCATTTACTACTTTAAAGCTGAAGCTGCAGTGCAAGTTTACCCTCTCCCAGCTCCGCCCCCACCTCCCACTCTGAGGCCAGAGCAGTAATCCTGAACTGAAGCACAGAGCTTCCAATTGCACAAAGCCGGCTGCTTCCACACATAGCCCTCACTGCTAACCCTGCTCCCCAGTGTTAGCTCACCACCTCTAACCCTGCCCTCCAGTGTTTGCTCACGACCTCTAACCCTGCCCTCCAGTGTTACCTCACCACCTCTATCCCCGCCCTCCACATTGTTAGCTCACTTCCTCTAACCCCGCCCTCCACATTGTTACTTCATCACATCTAACCCCACCCTCTACAGTTTTGGACCCTGTGCTCATCCAGCCCCCCACACCCACTGCACATCCCACTGCTCCTGTGCATTCAGACAGGCACGAGCTGACAGCACTACCTTCAGCTGCATGGCAGCCGCATGCTAAAGTGTGTGTGTATGTGTGTGTGTTTGTTCTTTTAGATTTGACACAGTTGAAGGCATGTAAGTGGCTCGCTACAGTTGCACCATTAGACACCCCTGCCCCTGTCCTATCTCCGTCCTGCCCCCGTTCTGCCTTGTCTTGTTCTGCCTCTTTCCCCTTGCCCTTCCCTCCCTCTCTGTCTGCACACTCCTACAGCAGGTGCCTCGTTTCCAGCAAGCCGGGGCAGACTGGACTCCCTCTAGGGCAGGGCTAGTCGGGTTCTTTCTCTGTGTAAGGCAGCGCTAGTCGGGTTCTTTCTCTGTGTAGGGTGGGGCTACCTGAGCTCTCTTTAACTTCTGTCTACACTAATTCGAGACCTAAACCAGTATTGAGGAACTGTAGCAGAACAGTGTGAATCCAAGATTGCATGTATTTGGTGCCAGATGGTGTCGGTCACATACTGGTGATGAGGACCCTCAGAAGATCTAAATGACATGTTCAGTTATGGTCAGTGGGTTCCTTAGGCGTTAACCTGCTTATGCTGTTGTGGACAAATAAAATCTCTGAACCAGTCAGTGTTCATCGCAACAGATACCCGGATAATACCAGAACAGGAAGAGGCGTTTCTTGTTGGACGGACGTGAGATTCTTCACTGTTTCTATCCCTGTCCATGAGCTGATGCCGTTGTGTAGAGCTTGATGCCTTCCCCTACGCCTGCTGCAGCTTAGCTCACTAACACAGCCCGTGAGGAAGCTCTGGGTCTTAAAGCCTGCTCTTTCGAAGCTCTCTGTCTGTTTCACACGACTCACCTCACTGGCTCTTAGCTTTTGGAATCGGTCTTCTTTTAATGCTGCACTGTTATAATTCTGTGTATATGTGCATCTGCCTGCGTTCTTTGCGTGTGTGTATGTGTGTGTGAGAGCAGAAGTCCGCTGGCTCAGATGGAGGAGGAGAGGCGAGAGCACGTGGCTAAGATGAAGAAGATGGAGAGTGAGATGGAACAGGTGTTTGAGATGAAAGTTAAAGAGAAGCTGCAGAAACTGAAAGACTCTGAGGCAGAGGTACATCCCCGTTAACAGTTCCCCAACATCAAGACTCTATCACCACCATCTCTGTGTGCCATCCACAACGTGTGTGTGTGTGGTTGTGTGTTCCCTCAGCTCCAGAGACGTCATGAGCAGATGAAGAAGAACTTGGAGGCGCAGCACAAGGAGCTGGAGGAGAAGAAGAGACAGTTTGAGGAGGAGAGGGTCAGCTGGGAGGCCCAGCAGCGCCTGGTGGAGCAGCAGAAACTCGACGCCTCCAGGTACACACACATGCACACACACACCCACATTTATACATTTTTATACACACACACACGCAGACATATGCACGCACACAAACGTAGCGCACACATACACATTAGTACTGCTTGGGGTTAATCAAATAAAAACAGTCCTGACCTGCAGAGTAACCTTTAACCTGACCTTAAATGCAGCTGTAACCACACTAGACGTAAGCCACCCCTAAAATTTAGACTGACCTAAGCAGGCCAACCTTTTTGTTTTTCTTTTTCCCTTTTCTTTGTGAGAACATTTGTCCTAACCTGATGATTGATATTCAGAGTACAGGCATCTGACTGAAGCTGTTCAGTCCTACAAGCTAATTTATATCATGAAAGTTTCTTTAGAATTACACTTTTCTTGGACTCATGGTCTTTGCACTTTTCCCCCTCAGGACCTTGGAAAAAAACAAAAAGAAGAAGATATTTTAAAGTGTTCGGAGCACCACAATGTACAAGTTGCCAATAATGCCAGCCTGGACTGTCTGTCGGTTGACCAAAAATAAATAACTATCGCCCCTGAATTTTCACCTGGTGTCTGTCTGCCATGGGAGGATGGTTCGGTGTTAAGACAGCGAGAGGGCGAGAGACGCCAACTTAGTGTCTACGTGGTGTACTGCGTCTCAAAAAGAAATACATTACTGTCGGCCCGCCTTTACCCAATCACCTCTCCCTGTCAGCCCGCCTTTAGCCAATCAACTGTCTGCCTTTACCCAATTACCTGCCCCAGTTGGCCCGCCTTTATCCAATCGCCTATCCCAGTTGGCCCGTCTTTTCCCAATCGCTGTGCTTTATCAGTTACACGGTGCTCGCTATTCAGCTGTTGGTAAACACAGAAGACAGTAGGCAGGACCATAAGGCTGTTAGAGAAGTGTCCTGTTCCTAATAGACCTCAGTTACATAGTCCAGAAGGCTGCCATCACATGCATCTCTCTGTCTCTCTCTCTCTCTCTCTCTCTCTCTCACTCACTCTCACACTCACTCACCCTTGATATACTGTATTGTCGTATAGTGCAGAGGGCTGCCCCCTCCCCTCACACTGACAGGCTCCATCTGTAACCCTCTAGGCTGAAGAACACCTCAGGTGATCTGCTTGTTGTTTTGTTTTTGTTTGTTTATTTGTTTTTTAGTTAAAAAAAATGTGGCTTTAATTTCTTCTTGCTAAGAGATGGTATACTCTTCCACTTTTTGTATAATTTAAGTTATCTAGCCTTGGACCGCATTGTATTAGTTTGTTTATGCAACGTTCCTTTACTTTTGATTTCATTTGTCTTCTATATCAACCCTGATGCATCTGTTGCTATTGGCGACACTGTTTAAGTGGTACCATAGCCATTTACAATCCTAAATGTGTCATAATATGGCCTCCAATTTTTCCATCTTCATATTGTGGGTTTTTGATTTGTTTATATTTTGTTTGTTTAGTTGTTCATTTTTTATGTGCGAACAAGCAAAATATTTTTATAGACTGCATGTAATATTGTTTGCTGGTATTACATTGGATAAGACCTGTTCTCTGAAGTGCACATGTACTTTTAGACAAATTCTTGCAAAATTGTCTTTCAAAACAAGGAAAGAACAAAGAAGCCATGTGCATATGGTTGGTTTGGTGTCTGATCCGTGTCTCGGCATGCTGGGCCTGCGTTATGATGGTTACCACCTCCAGGGTCTCTTTTCTGTTAAAATGCTTGTTGAGCTGCTTCTATCGACCTGCTACTTTACCACCTCGATCAGACGTCCGGTTTTCGGTACTCTACCT
Source organism: Brachyhypopomus occidentalis (assembly GCA_020368025.1). Taxonomy (NCBI): domain Eukaryota; kingdom Metazoa; phylum Chordata; class Actinopteri; order Gymnotiformes; family Hypopomidae; genus Brachyhypopomus; species Brachyhypopomus occidentalis. The sequence continues at coordinate 165,125 of JAGXOD010001361.1, read as the reverse complement.
CCACAGGCTGAGGATAACAACTACAAGCCCACTAAATCTCCACCACTCTCACCAGTCCTTTATTGATGTGCTCCAAGACGGTTCTGGGAGGTGGTCCTGCTTCCTTGCTGTTCCTGATTGGCCATTTTGGAGCAGTGGGTGGAGAGCACCCACATGACTGGCTGTGTTCAAAAAACACATTTAGCTTTTGGTTATGTACTGCATCTATATACATTTTTTTTTATTTTTCTTCCTTTGTTTTTTCATTTTTATTGTACAAAGTCACATAATAAAACTGTGATTATACCAATTCATGTGTACATTAATTTATGTCTCAATCATATGTAAGCATGCTATTTTTATCTCCTTTCCCAGAATTAATTAAAACATCGTCAACAAAATCTGTTTTTTCTGTGAAATGTTTAGTCAGTCTGGGTAAACGGGATATCTGGCAGTTGACAGTTCAGCAGTAGTAAAATGAATGAACAGCAGAGAGCATTCATTAACTTTTAGCTTCTAAATTCATTAACTGATTAATTTCTGATTCATTTATTAATTTCTAAAGTTTTAAATTATGGATACGTCACAATCATTACTGAGGACCAGTGTGTGCTATGTGTCCCAAATATGATCCACAACACCTGGTTGTAATAACCTGAAGGTATAGAGGTCTTATTAAATGAAGTGGCAGTGTAAACACTGACCCCTGCTGGACGCTAAATGCACCAAGTACCATTTCATCCTACACCTCGTTTTTGCATACCTGAGTTCATTAAAAAGTTCAATAATGAACTGATGACTGACTTTAGTAATCTAGCTCTAAACGTGCAGGAGCCTGTCATTCCACTGAAAGCTTCATCGGGAATGATTTGTGCAACAAAGTGGTCTCATTCGTTTAGGACCTCGTTGTGACTGAAACTGAAGTAGAGCACTGCAGGTGAGTAGGTTTGGAGATATTAATATTACCAAGTACATGAATATTCTAGTGCCGGGCAACAAGTTTGCCCTATTAATCACCCGAGCTGTGTTCGATTAACCACGATTATTCATGTCACCAATGAGGTTCAAGAAATACATTTTAAAAGTATTCACTTTTTAAGTACTGCTACATTAACAAACATCAATACAATGCCATATTGTTCACAAAGATATGGTCCTTTTTAACAGTATAAAATTAATACATTTTTTCTAAATATCAATGCAATCAAATCATATAGAAAAATCAAAGCTTTTTGATCCACAGAACATTCCACAGTACTAATGGTCCAACTGTTATCCATCCACGTTGCGATGGTGTTTGTTAGCTTGTCTTGTTTTGTTTATCTACATGTTTTCCATACACTGTGTCCAACGTGCTCTGATGAAGTCCCGTGCTATTAGCAGGTGTCAACTGTGTACTGCATTTAAGTGATACTTAATCTCGAAGTACTCTATTTCAGCGTTGACTCTGACCTCTGTTCTGAACACCTCACACACCATGTGATGTGACTTTTTTCTCTGCTCTCTGATTGGCCTTCTGCTCTCCTTGGGCATCAAGTTAGATATAGTCATGACCAATCATTGTTAGCCATGCTTGATTGTTTGACTTCTCAGGCCAAAGTGTAAGTTTGATATTTGAGAACTGTAGATATTTTGTGTAAACAACCCACTATTTCACAATAACTCTAGGAAAATTTTATTTATAGGTTTTTGTAGGCAAATATTAAATTGTAGGCATAAAGGTTTCTGTTCAAATCTGTGGTGATGTGATGCACAGTGGTCAGTTTAGGTGCTAAAAGGAGAGGTGGGTTGTTCTTGCAGGAATATTTCACTGCCTTACACACATCTGTGTCTCAGCTCGTGGCCCATTTGGAACAGAAGACTGGACTTCCTTATATAACCCACAGAACATTTTAATTTCCCCTCTGTCCACACCCGGGCCTCTCTGGCACCCGTACAGTTCCTGCCAAATTAACACCCAGGCTGTAATTGCTTATTGACAAGAAGGAACAGAGTCTTCCTGCCAGATTTTACTCCTTTAGTTTTTTTCTGGCTGTTTAACTGCCTGTTTGACGATGACCTCACTCTCTCTGGCCAAGAGGCGATCTGACTGATGGGAGGGAAAATCAGCTGTTGTGGTTATTGGTATCAGGCATCTCCTCTCTGTGCCTGCACACACCACAGATCGTGTGTGAATCTCCCTCCCAACCAGAACACACACATTCACAGCATTTCATACAGCCAGCGTAGCTAGAGTTACCAGACCCCAAAGCTATGAAAGAAAAGAGCAAATTCCCTTTTGTCTACACTTTGTGAAATTTTATGTTATTTTGACCCTTGGTCAAAATGCACAGTACTTGTGTCAGCAGATAAATATCACTTAGTTACCTTTCTGAAAATTACTTGTCCTGAACATACTGATATTATCAGGTCCCTTTCCATGCAGTCTCTGAGCTTCCCACACTGTGTCAAGACAGCCCCAGTAGTGACACCAGCCAGGGGGTGAATATGTTAGTGAGATGCAGTGAGGGAGGGGCTGTGAACTCACACAGCTCCCTGGAGAGCAGAACACTGGCCACCTCATCACTTTCCCATTAACCCTCAACTTAAAATGAGTAGAGTTTTCATGGGTTTTCTCACTTTCTTGTGAAGGGTGATATGATGCGTTTGGGTCTTGGATAAGCCCAGATGCATGTTTTGGTGTGTGTCGCACAGGTTGGAGGAGTTCCTGCAGACAGCTCAGAGCAGTGGTACTGTTCTCCCCACTGCTAAACAAAGACAACTGACAGGGGAATGGCCCCACTGGCTCTTAACCTTTCCAGCCCAGGAAAACTCAGAGAAATGCAGGTCAGAGAGATGTGGGCTTCAGTTCAAGGTACCTTCCTGTGTCAAGAGACTGGCAGATCCGGCTGAATCCATGCACCCAGGAGACCGCAGTAAACAGTTCCTCAATAGGCGAACTCAAGCAGAGTTCACTAGCAGTCTGGAACTTGGACCATTCATTGATTCATTCATCTTCTAAACCGCTTAACACAGTTCAGGTCTGACTTTAAAAAGCCACAGCTCGGTTAAGAGTGACCTGTTTCGTGTAAGCTTTCACGTCCATTCGGACATTTATGACTCGATTTATAATTCTTAGCTCTACTTTTCATGTGACGGTCATGTAATTAACTTCCAGATCAAGACCGGATTCCAAGTAGCCACAGACACTTGACAATGCAGCACGTCCTTACGAGCGTCCAGTGCAGTCAGTCACTGATTCCACAGCAAGACTGGTCTTAATTAGTTCATGATGGTGCCACTGCAGTTCTCAGTTAACATGGGTCTTAGATCATCTGACACAGGTTTTATGAGACTGCTGCCGAGACTGAAAACATCCTGCTAAACTATCATCAAATCCATGAAATATGACATTAATATGTAATGGCCAAGAAGGGGAAGGCAAATTCATATAAAAAAAAACAAGATTCTGTGCAGGGTGATGTCGTTACTTCTGTTTTGATTAATGTTTTGTTAAATATTAACCGTGTGTCCTATAAGACACTGTATGGATATTAGGAGAAGTTCTAGTTGTTTTAGGACCCCCCTGACAGTGTAAATGTGATTGATCTTATCTGACTGCCCTGTGTATTTGCAGTGTTTCTGTTGCATGAAATATGACAACCATTGCAAGTCTGCACCATGCCAGCCCACAGTTATGTGCATAGTGCTGGATGCTCAGTGAAGTGCGAGCTGGCCTGTTTCCCATGGTCATAGTTTTACTGAAGGCTCAACCGGCATGGCCCCGGTAGGGTGGTGCCAACGGTATGAGTTCTGTCTGCAGTGTCTGGGTGTTGTTTTTCCTCTTGCTGGGCCAATGTCCACTGCCAGGTAAGTATCAAAGCGCTGGTGCTAACGTGAAGATGTAGATTATCTTAAAGGTTTTATTTGACATCTCACCCCTCATCACACAAAGACGGTGATTATAATTATACATGTTATAAAGACTCACTTGTGTTTTTTAACGGGATTAAAAAGGCCTACCATCTCCTGACGGTAGGAGAGGAAACGAGCATTGCTATGCAAATTCTAGCTGAGCAGCTACAGAAACTGTTGTATCAAATGCTTGCCCAGTTGCTATGTTTTTTTATCATCTAAATTATTCTGACCGGTTTAAATCTCGTGTACGTAAAGGGAAAGTACATAAATCTGCTAAAGCCAGTGATTCAGCGGATATTTCAGCCTCAGTATTGTCTACTGTTCTCAGAATAAATCAAGTGGACCACAAGTTAATCGATCGAGAGCCACGCCCCCTTCGAATGATGTACGGGACGTCTGACGTTTGTTGCAAGTAGCCTGCTAACTTGCAAACAGGAACAGCGCTCCTCAGTCCATCCTGAGTGCCGACAAAGCTTTGTGACCTTACTGCTCCACACCGGACTACCTAGATGTTCCAGCATTTTTATCGCGGAATATGCAGAGCAGAACACCGAAAACGTCAGACAGGGATTTTTAGACAGCGCACAGAGGTAACGAACTGCTGTTCCGTCGGTGCAACCCCATAAAACTGTATTGGCGTTTTCACAATTCCTCACGTGAGTTCTAAAGAGGCTTGTCAGCTACTATAGCTGCCGCTATACTTTTAAGTACGCAGGTCATGAAATCGCAGGCGGACACTGATTTTCTCCGCGCAGTGAGAGTAGAGTTTTAGTTCTGTAGCGTTGGCGGCTTTCGAGCTGAGGAGGATTGGCAAGCTATTAGTCCCAGACAGACATGGGGGGAAATTTGGGGTGTCACAGATCCATCCCCAAGGATCCAACAGATTTTTGTCACGGCAAGCGCAAGTTCAGTGCCGCATGCAACTTCAGCAACGTTCTAGTCAACCAGGAGCGTCTGAACATCAACACAGCGACCGAGGAAGAACTCATGACCCTGCCGGGTGTGAATCGCACAGTCGCGCGGAATATAGTGGAGTACCGGGAGTGCATAGGGGGATTCAGGAAAGTGGAAGACCTCGCGCTGGTCAGTGGGGTCGGCGCTACCAAACTAGAAGCTATCAAACTGGAAATATGCGTCTCGAGCAAAAACGGGTCATCCCAGCACTCGCCGTCCTCCTTACGGAAAGATCATGAGCACCTCGCGTGTACCGGTATGAACATAAATACTGCTACGCCGGCTCAACTCTTGAGCATCCGCGGTATCACTGAGAAGTTAGCTAAGAACATTGTTGACTACCGTACAGAGCACGGTCCGTTCAAAAGCATCGAAGACCTAGTTAAAGTTCCACAGATCAATTCATCACTGCTGGACAAAATTCGTTTCCAGATCTTTGTACAGCGCTCTAGGACGCCTTCAACAAACACTAACGGTGGGTTGACGTGCACGACGAAGTCACAACCGAGCCCGACGTCTTTCAGTCTCAATAGTGATGAACTGGATCTCCCTCCCGGGGGCCCTATACAGATCATGTCAGCCAGGCAGAACATAGATCCTCCATCGGGCACGCGCGACGGTAAACCCGTTGTCCGAGTGGCTACGTGGAACCTGCAGCGCTGTTCATACGAGAAGGCCAACAACCCGGGTGTCAGAGAGGTCGTATGTATGACGATACTAGAGAATGAGTAAGTATGTTTAAATACATTACAGTACGAATACGTTTGTCCTTTCGGGTGCTGATTACCAATACGTAGCCTGCAAGACGCTTCTCCTATTTTCTAGTTGTAATTTTTTTCAAACATGCATGTCATAGTAAATGCAATACCTTAGAAAGTACATTTCTGCTGTGTTAAACTGAACACGTGAACGGTATGAGAGTAAGGCATTTCTGAAGGCAGACTAGCAGGTTGGGGTTTATTAACGTGGAAATATGTTCCAATAAAGAATTGCAGTGTTTGTAATGGGAGTCTGTATCAGAATCAGGTATGCGACCCCCATGCTAAAGTGGAGGAGCTGGCATGTGACCCCCATGCTAAAGCGGAGGGCCTGGCATGTGATCCCCATGCTAAAGCGGAGGGTGTGGCCCTGTTTGAGTTTCTGCTATAATCATAGAGAGGAGCGTTTTGTCTCTGGTTGTGTTGTCCACAGTGCTTTTCAAACACAGCATCACATCCTCTTGTGTAAACACATGTAAAAAAAATTAAATTGATGTTACTGTTGTTTAATGTGTTAGTGTGTATTCACTTGCATGTGTACACACACTCAGACCTTTAAAATGTCATTTGTCCAGAGTGAACCACATACTTTCATGAGTAGGATTTATACTGTGTGTGTCTGTGTGCGTGCCTGTGTGGACTGCTATCTCTATACATAGTCCAAAGTTACTTGGTTGACATTTAGAGCTGCACCATGACTGTTTGCTTACATTTCTCTTGCCATTGTAATGTGCCTTGAAGTGTATCAGCACACACTGAACCCCACATATGATGTGGTAAAGACTAGCTGTGTGGATGTTTGATCAAAAGAATTTAGTTGTTTGAATCACAAACACCCAACACAAACATTCATCAAAACACCAAAAGACCCAGAAGGCTTAGCAGGAGCACCAGACAGTCACATACACAAAATACAGCAAATTGTTATCGGACTCAGTTAGCAACCTTCTTTGATATCAGTATTGCAAAAGCCAATAATTTGATTATCTGGATTCGGATCTGTTGCTCAGCCCTGCCGGCTCTGTGGACAGGTGAGGCGTGGGCAGGCGTGGGCGAGCAGGCGGCCAGTTCCATGATGTTTCTTACTGTGACGTTTCAGAGAGAGTGTGACACTATCCTTCACTGTCCTGTGTAAGACGGGATGGCCTGAGCTTGTATTCAGCACTGCATTCTGGCACACTGCCTTGCACATGTCTTTCACCAGCTGGGCAGGTACAAGAGGTGACTGGCCGGCGCAGCTGAGCGCGAGTGTGTGTGTGGTTAGCCTAAAGGGGGCAGAGCTTCAGTTTAGAGAGGGGAGGAGAGGGGGCTGGGGGCTGTCCTGAAGCACAGATCGGTAGGATACATGGAGTGCGTTAAAGCAGAGTCAGGGTGGACGTTTCGACCTCTCGTTCTGATTGCCACCCCAGCTCTGGCGTGGAAAGAGAGAGAGATGGAACAAGCAGGCAGGGAAGGATGTCGGACATTTGAGCTCTCATCAGACAGGAGGGAAAGAAGATGCATCCACGGTAAAGTGCTGACGGAGGAAGGGCTACGTGCCTGCTTACTTGAGAATCTGCAGTCAGCTGACTTATCAGTTCATTAGAGGAACTTCAATACTTCTTGTTGAGACAGGCAGTGAGAATCATGTAAAGAGAGAGAGTTAGAGAGAGACAAGGACGTGCAAGGAAGAAGGAGGCTCGACTGTTGTTGTCCATGTTTGTCCTGTGTTATGGTGCTCTTGTGGTCTCTGGTGTCTGTGCAGTTCTCCCTGAGGTTACTGCCCTGCTTCCTTTTTTAAGTGAGAGGAAGTCAAAGAAATACAAACAAATACACCCCCCACACACACACAGCTACTCACTTCAGATCAGAGTTTGTTTGGCAGGTGCATCTAATTATGAAGATTTAGTACACTCGCATCTTCAAGGGGGGTGGTTCTCTCTGAGTCAAAGTAATCGAATGGCAGTTTATGATACGACTGAGCTGAGTGCAGTCCACCCTCATCTTGCTTACACATGCACGCCAACAGGAAGCTGAGTAACAGCAGACCTCCGAGGTTACTCCAGTTCAGAGGGAAGGCAGGAGAAACTTAATCGCAAACGCCCCATAGTAACCCCGCTCACAAACACAGATGCTGTGACTCATTACCATAATCGTAAGAGCTTTCACTCTGTTTACACACATGACTTGTGTATATGTGCATCATGCATCATGTGATATTTGGACAGTAACCAAATGCTCAGATCCTCTCTGCATGCTGTGAATAGCTGTGTTTGGATTGTGTTTGGATCCGCTTCAGTAGATCAATGAGAAGGAGCTCGGTATGTACACCTGCTGACTAGCAGCTGCATTGTTATGAATTTTGATCAGGTCAGGTCAGTGGAGTGTGTGTGTGTGTGTGTGTGTGTGTGTGAGAGTGAGTGAGATAGCAGGACGCCTAGACATAGACTAAGATCAAACCAATTTTGGTAAAGGAATACTTTTCCATTATATGAATACTTTATTATTCAGATTTGAGTGTCATGGTTTGCAAAGAGAAGGGCCTGTTCTCTACTATGACCACATTTCTTGTATTTTGGAAATATTGCTGAAATGCATTTTTTGTTATTCTTTGGATCCTGAATGCTGCTGTTTTGCAGCTGTGTCAGTGTGACAGCCCTGACGCTTCTGTCTTTTTGCCTGCTGCAGCGTTTCGGAGAATGATGGTGGGAAGTGCTTTGTGTCCAGACTGAACCACAGACACCCCCGCACACAGCATTACATCAGTCACGGGCTCCTGATTCTAGTCTAGTCTGCAACTTTTGCTGAAATAAGGACAGCCCATTATTCTACCTCCAAATAAACAAACCCAAGAGGGGTAACTTGAGGGCTGTGTGTGTGTGCAACAACCTGCCTAGATGAGGAAAGGCTGTGTATATTGATGTCGGAGATGCTTTCAAAAAACACTGACAATGTAAATTCTTTCATATCTGAAATCGCACAGAGGCTCTACGGTAGAGGCGTAGGGACAGTGGAGAGGAATTAGAATGAAGAGGGGGTAATTGAGTTGTGTAGGGGGAGCAGAGGGCAGTTAGGGGGGAAGCAGCATCTAGTAGAGAGGAGTAGATGGAGTCGTTCAGAGGGGTGTTTGGGGCATCAGTGAGGGATTTCTGTAGAGCCTTGTGATGGTGTAGCCACGATGTCCTGGGAAGAGCTCTTATCAGGGTGAGTGATCAGAGAAAGACTTCAGTCCTCAGCACTTTACTCTGCATTCAAACCCTGAGACCTGCTGGAGAGCAGTGCCCTCTGACCCTCCAGTGAAGGTCTGACCCTGGCCTGAACAAACTCCTGAGGAGGGCTTCAGCAGTCTGACTCAATCAGCCTAATCTATGAGTCCAGGAGGCTCAACTCAAGCGACGACCTCCGCGTGCTGCTGTGAGCTGGGCAGAAGCAGATGCTAGACGGGCAGGTCGGCAGCCTCGCTGACTCAGTTGAACACTGTTAAAAAGTACTGTTAAAATGTCCTCTAATGGTGAGTAAACACTGCTTGGAACAACCTCTCTGATGGAAAGACCTCTAAGAATATGTAAATCATGGTTCTCGCTTCTCCTTTTTTGGTTAAGACGTGGTGGTGATTGGTATCTTTAAACAAGCAACACACTGATATGTTTGGGTTTTCCTTGCTTTGCTTCTCAGGGAGCAGTAAGGGAACACACACACACACGCACCAAAAATATACAGCGTACCAAGATCATTCTCTCTGGTCTCCTCTGTCCTGTCCTCCTCTCCTCTCTACATTCCTCTCTTCCCTCTCACTCTCATCTCTCCTTCATCTCTCCTCTTTTCCATCCATTTCTGCTTTTCATTTCACTACCTGGGTTTCATCCTAATGTTTCGGATATATTATTAGGAATTGGTAGGGGGGGAAAAAAGAGAATTAGGTCATGTTTCCATCCACTTCTGTTATGCGAAGAAACTTCAGATGACGTAGGCTGCCATGATTATGGGTGGCTTGGAAACAAGCAAAATGGAGAGATTTTAACTGGGTCTGTGTCGATACGTCATCGTTTATTATTAAAAAAAACACCTTTTTCATCACCATTTTTTGCATTTCAGCCTTAGCAATATTCTAACTTTTCTACCACGTTCTAGCATAAAACATTTTTTCGTAGATTTTCAAAATTCGCAAAAACATTGTGACTGCAAAACCCACTAATGTCCTGTTCCATTCTCTCCTCCCTCTCCTCTCTCCATTTTCCACCTCCACTTTCCTCTTCTCCTCTCCTCCTTGCCTCTATCCTCCCCTTACCACCTCCACTCTCCTCTCTCCTTTTCTTCCTCTTTCCTTTTCCTCTCCTTTCTCCTTCTGCCTTATCCATTGTCTCCTCAACCTCTCCCTTCCTCTCATCTTTCCCTCTGTTCTCTGTTTGCATCTCCTTTCCTCTACTCCTCTCCTCTGCTTTTCACCTGTCCTCTCCCTCCCTCTCCTCTTTTCCTCTGTTCCTCTCTTCTTTCATGCCTAATGCTCCTGACTTTAAATCAGTCTGTGTGTGTTCTTGCATATTCACCACTGGTACAGGCTAGAGGGTTCTGTGTGAAGGAAAATTACAGCTAAGCAGCCAGTCTTGGGCCAGCTGAGAGTGGAGCAGCCAGACAGGACCCGCCCCCAGCCCCTCCCCTCTAGTCCGCTGTGCTTTGGACTGGTTTAGCCACCGTTCCGACATTATTCACTTACCCTAGAAAGTGTGTGTACACAAAACCCACGAGACCAGACCTGTTGTGGCTCATGGGGAGTGAAGTACGTTGGCAGTGCGTTGGCAGTTGCAGCTAGCAAAGGGAATTGGCCTTAACTTTAAGCATGGCGGCCTAGGTTTAGTAGATGTAGGTTCAGTCTTCAGGGATTCCCAGGCAGGATTTCTCTCTTTGTCTGTTTACTCTGATCTGTGCTGCATCTGCTCCGTTTTGTCTCCTAGCGCTTGAAGCAGATGTAGGGCTGTAGACCTGCTGCCTGCCCATCTGCCCCTGGTGTTTTAGCAGCTAGATCAGAGAGAAATATGTGGACCTGGCTCGTTAAAGATCAGAATGAGAACATCTGGTGTAAGCTGAAAGTAAGGCTTGGTGTCAGAAGAGACGTCTGAGCTCTACATGTTCAGGTACTTTGGCGTCTGTGCTGAAGCATCAGGGAGCTTGATTTGAATCTCAAGCTTGACTGTGACGCGAGTCTGAGTCCAAGCTGTTTGTAGGTTATAATTTTTAACTTGTCTTGAAGACAGCAAAGGGGCATCTGCGTGGAAGTGGTCGGCTAGATGTTCGGCATGTCTCTTCCTCCGGGAGGTCAGCAGAACATTGAGCTGGATGGCCAAACGAATGGAGTCCCAACCGAAAAACACCAGATCATAACGAGGGCTGCTGTCTTTGTGCTGATGGTGTTCCACCAGCCAGCTGTTCCATTAGACTTTACCCAAATGTGGCATGTGTAAACAGAGCAAAGTTCACGAGGAAGCGACGGCAAGAGACGGCCCCTTCCTAATCACAGCAGTCCATGCGAGCACTGGTGCGAGGACACCACCTGGCTCCACTCTCCAGGTGGATATGTTATCCAGCATTGTGACCCATGTGCGGAGCAGGTGAGACTTGGCTGTCTCTGGGCTAATGAAGCCCATGTCCATTAAACAAGTCAAACTCTTTCCTGCAGGTTTTTGTCTATTCCTTCAAAAATCACCTTATGATATGCTGACTAGGACAGTCGGCAGTAGTGCGAGGCAGTTAGTTTCTGGAACTCATTCTCATTCTGTTTACACGTTATATTTAACTAGAATCCGTCTATGAACACTTATGAATGTGGTTTGAGTAATCTGATTGTAATCTGATCACCATGTGCCCTGAGAGGGTTTTCCACCTGGTGTTACATCTAGCCAAATTATATCAGAAATTAATGTTACTGGTTAAAAGTTAGGGTTGCATGAGTCTTGTACTGACTTGTGGCTGGATGAGTAGTTTACTAGAAGAATAAATAACGTCTGTGCAAAGAAACTTGGTTGTAACTGTATGAAGAAAGTTCAAAAGTGTGTGCTGTTTGTTTATTGCTTATGTGTTACTGTGAACGTAAAGGTCATATTACCCTTATTTGAAGGATATCTGGAACAAGCCACTTTGTTTATGCAAGGAGATGTTGTGTAATTTGGTGGTTCTTATCTTGACCATGTGCAATAATTACGACAGAAAATTGCTTCTGCTTCATCATGCTGTTGTTATTACGTACACAGCATCATTAATATGCACGTTGTGATTGGCATGTAGAGCATTGCGGCCTGAGGGACGAGGGGAGCATGAGTGTGATTAGTATACACTGAACCTGAGAAAATGGAAGCTTTACATTTTTAAAAACCCCTCTCTCTCTCTCTCTCTCTAGCATCAAGCTGCTTGCTGTTCAGGACCTGGCTGATCAGGAGGCTCTGGACAAGGTAGTTTCACACTTTACCAATTTAACGCATCCATCCCATCTCTGCTTGCAGCCTGCGTATTTCGCCATATAGAAAGTTGGCTCGGCACACACGTCCGTTACGTGAGGCATTATGTGCACACTCCTAAGAGTAAGTCTCTCTTACTCTTCCCTACTTTGAGATGTTATTTTTGAGATGTTATTTCTATGCAACTCATGCATGTCCTTTCAAACCAATAAAGCAGTGGCAGTGTCTGTGTGTGCACTTTGAGCTCCGTGAAACAATCCTCAGTGCATTTCTCTGAGAGCAGGACAAGCATCCATGAAATTGCAGTTTGACTGAGGGTGGGTGTGTAGCCTGACAGAAGCCTAGCAGTTTGTTTTCAGGTATTAGGTTGACCAGTGATGACACCAACACTGCTTTGAACCTCATGCAGCATGAGAGGTGAGCATAGGATTACGGGTTAGATAACGCGCATTCAGATTAAGAAAGGGCAGTTATCTTATGTAACAGGCAGTGTGTGTGCATCTGCTTATGTGTGTTTGAATGCCTGACCTGTTCTGGTGCTGTCAATCACATAAAATAGGTCAACAGAGCAGTGTGTGTGTGTGTGCGCGTGTGTGTCAGTGTGGAGAGCAGAAGCCTGCTCTAAATGGAGCAGCCCTGAATCTCTCCCTCATGCTGTTCCAGCCTTTGCTTTTCCTCTGCCTGTCTGAGGACCCAAAAGAGTCTCTTCTCTGACAGGAGCCATGCACATTCACACTTAATCACTTACTTACAAAACTCATGCACACTCATTCAAGCACCCGTGGGCACTTTGCCACACATTATGCACACTAATTCTGCACACTCATTCAAGCACTCTTGGGCACTTAGCCACACACTAATTCTGCACACTCACAAAGACTCAGCACATCCCTCTCTCTCTCTCTCTCTCTCTCTCTCTCCCTAGCCCTCTCTTTTTTTTATTTCTCTCCCCATTGCACTGCAGTGGGGTGTGTGTGTGTGTGATCACAAATGACACTGTGATTTCACGCTGCTTGGTTTCATTGCTCCCCTGTTCTTGCATCACAGTGTGGTGTGGACTGGGTATTGCCAGTAACTTCACGACATGTGTATCATGATAAGGATAACAATATGATACAATACGATGCCTGAACAGCCATTATTGAGTTAAACATTACCAGCAATACTACTATTTTCTAATACTAATACTGTTTCTTTCTATCTTTTGGAAGTTTTAAATATTGCACTTTGAATGTGTCAGTTTCACACTGGGTGAATATACATGTTCATAATACAGCCATGACTTTATTTATTTATGTATTGTTTGGTAAATGTATTCACAATATACTGCCACATCAAAATATTGATCACAACCCGAGTCCAGACATCCTTTCCCCCTCAGTCAGACGTACATACGTGTGTGTGTGTGTGAGGGGAAAAAGACGCTGGCATCCAGTTCTTCCTAACTGATTGTCCTTTGTGTCTGAGAACTGGGAGGTTTGGGAGCTCTGGCTGGCTTTGCACACCACATAATGATTCAAAGGAGTGAATAGAGTCAGAAGACCCTCTAAAGGACACATGAACGTCCTAGTAAATTCAGAGCTCAATTGAACTGTGGTATGGTCTATCCTTCTCTTATAGTATCCCTCTCTACAGCTGCTGTCTTCATAGTTTTTTGGTTTTGTTTTGGTGTTTCTGGCTGTGCTGGATTTACATGGTCTTTTAATGAGCTCCTGCTGTGTGCGCAGTTACATCAGGTACAACTCCTTCATCTCACCAGCAGCTGTGTCCACACTCGTCCTGCCTGGATGGTCAGCTACCATCCGTACCACAGATACCATCTAAGCTACTGTTAACTGTGATCACCCGCATCACCGACCACAGTTACCGTCAGTTCCTGTGTATACCACTGTTACCAATGTTACTGTTCATACCTGTTGTCATAGATTCCACTGCTTGCAATAAATATCAGTTACCACAGTTACTATCTCTCTTACCATATGTCCGATATTTTACTATATTTACTTTCTGTAACACTGTTACCAGTTACGATCACTTACAGGGCATGCCATGATTACCACAGCTGTTATCTGGGGTCAGAGCTTTTATCTGGGTTCAGGGTATCACCAGAATGTGGGCTGTTATCTGGGGTCAGAGCTTTTATCTGGGTTCAGGGTATCACCAGAATGTGGGCTGTTATCTGGGGTCAGAGCTGTTATCTTGGGTCTGGGTATCACCAGAATGTGTTATCTGGGCTCAGGGTTTCAAATGCTTGCCTAGTAATTTGAACTAGCTATAATGTCTGGAACATGGAGACATGTCTGTGATGTGGTCCCAGTCATGTTGCTCAAGCATATGATATTAATATTTGCTACATGCTTATGTGAGTAATTGGCCAGGTGACGGTCATGTGACTGGTATGGCATATCTTGAGTTCCACAACTAAACCATTGTGTTCAGTATACAGGTGAGGAACTCTTGTCATAGGACCCCTTGTTTTAGCTTCCTTTCTGATGGTGCAGAAGGGTGTTATTATGCTCATATGGACATTTGAAGAAAGCATTCTTGGACTTCCAGAGCAGAGGACAGCCACCCGCTGTTCTCACTGATCATACGTCTGAGCGTGTCTGTGCTAGAGCGAGTTTGTTTGCCAAAGGGTCTTCTGAGGGTCTGCCAAAGCCCAGATCACCATCACCACTCTAATCCAGTATCAAGAGTGAAGCACCATGTGCTAAAACCGCTGTCACTGTAGGGTAGAGGAGGCCCCTGGGTCTGTCCCTTGCTACCTGAGAGGGAATCGCACTTCATGGGTTAATTATAGCCCAGTGCTGGGAAATGTCAAGTGGGCTTATCAAATTGCATGGCCCCTGCAATGCATACTGAGAGTGTTCCAGATGCCCAAGTTATTGCTGGATGGTTTGCGTGTCAGCAGTATCTGGGGCAGATGTGCTTACTCTTGGTAACGGTATTGGGCTCATCATTCTCATCTCTGTGATTCCCTGCTCTGTGTCTCATCAGGTACCCCTTACATCAGTTCGAAATGCACTGGATTTTGTGTTGAGAAAAAAGTTGCTGTCACGCAAGATGTCTAGAGTTCCCAACCTTAGCACTGGGATGGAAATTCATGTATCCTAGGTACATACTGCTGCATGCTGACCTATGGCTTGGGACCTGTAGTCTGTGGTTGGGAACAGGGTGTTGGAGCATGAGACCTGGTACATGGGGACTAGAGCCAGGGCTTAAGACCAGCAACCTTTGGACTGGGGTCTGTGATTTGGAGTCTAAGGCTTAAGGTGCGGAGTCTGGGACTTCTGTAGTCTGAGACCTAGGGCCATGGGGTTTTGGTTATGGGGCTTTAGCCCTGTGGTTAGAGGCTTGGGGCTTGGGGTCCAAGGTCTAAGGCCTTGGTCCTGCTGTTGGGTCTCTGTTGTTTGGGGCATTGGGCACAAAGACCCCACAAGCAAAAGCAAAAACTCAACATAGGCCCTTCTCTCTCCTAAATTAAATATTTCTGTGGAAAACGGGAAGCAATGAGCTCAGGGAACAGGATCCAGAAGCCTGGAGCCATTTTATGTACTAATTGCTTTGTTTACATTCTTGGTTTATTTGCATAAAACTAAAGGCCTCTGTTCACACAAAGAACCGCTGTCCAAAATGTGGTGTTTCTCTGGAACCGTTGCACAGTACACCTTTAATTTTTAATACCTATATGTCATCTTTGCTACAGTACACTGAGTTTACTACTTGTAATCTTTAGAGGTGTGAGAGGTTATTAAAGGTCACAGCACCTTGCATGATCTCAGTGGCCATAGAGTGCAGGTTCTGCTTTTCTTTGAGTTTTGTGTTTTTAACCAATCACCCTTCTGTGTGTGTGTGTGTGTTTGTGTCTTCCAGTTCTGTACAGAGCTGAATCAGCCATCACTTTCCAATGTGTGTAAGTGGAAAGGCCCTCGAGGGCTGTGGAAATGTGCTACTTCTGAGAAATCTACTGGACAGTCCTGTACGGTAAGAATGACTCTAGGAAAACTTGGAGCCACTCTCGGAGTGGACCAGGCGCAAACACAATATTGAGGAAGTCAAAAATATGAATGAGTCCTAATGTTCTGGACAGTCCCTCAACGCACCGACTGTTTCCAGCAACGTTTGGTTAAGCAAAAGATGTCCTCCTGGGAGTGTGGATAAGGCACTGTTTACACACAGAGGAAAATCCTTTGCTGTTAGATCCAACAGTTACAAGTGCTTGCTGAGCTGGTGGAACCTCAGCTATTACAATATAGCTAGATAAATGAGAATGGTTATTACACAGCAGAAAAATGGGAGAGGGATTCATTCATAGGCAAGATGCAGGAGCGAGAATATACTGTAGGAGAGAAGCCAAGTGCGCGTACGCAACTCCTCCCTGGGTGCTTTAGCTTGGTGTGTGCATAAACCCAGCTATGGACACAGAGACATCTCTCTCAACCACAGGAGGAGATTCCTGTTGAAATAGGGCTGAAGTGTCTGTGTGTATCTCTGGCCTTTATCTCCGACTGCCCCCCCCACGTGGAGCTGGAGCATCAGGCTTGCATATGGTCCAGCCCTCCGTCCACATGTGGTAGCCTGCTAACTTCACTGTTACACAGAGGTGAAGGCAGCCTTTCATGTGCTGAGTCAATGGTTTTACTAATAGTTCAGTGCTCTGGATTTTGGGCACTAAGAGCTGGTTTCTTTGGGTCATAAAATGTGGCCTGTGCTTAAGGGCAGAGTGCAGCAGTCTTTACTTATTCACTGGAAAGACCCATTACTCCACATGTAATCCTTATCTCACATTAGCGCACTTACCCTGCACTTAACCCAGACTTACTTCACACTTGCCTCGCGTGCGTGCATGTATTTTAGGAACAGCCACATAAAGATTGTTTTTGCTATGGTGTCATTGAATTGACACTTATTTTGTTAACTGCCTGGTGCCGAGGGTAACCACTCCTTCCTGTGCACAGGGTCCGGAGTACTCTGGGTTTCTCTGGGACTCCTCCGCTGCCATTCAGCTGAAGGATGCCATGGTGCTTGACAACGCTAATGCTAACAGCAATGGCAGCCACACCCTGCCAAAAGCCTACTTGGCCCATTTCTTTGTGAGTACCAGCGTCTTTGTGCACACCACAAATGTTTTGTTGAGGTTTTTTTTATTATTATTTATATGTCTCCCTCCCCTACCCCCCACATATACTCCTCTTTACAAAAGTTAACACTGTTCCCTGGAGAAATGTCTAACATGATTTGGTCAAAATACCTCAAGGATCAACCACAGTACCCTTTTCTCACTTCTCACTTGCTGGTTTAAGTGCCTGTTCAGTCAGTACCTGAGTTTGAGTTTTTGGTCTGGTCTCTTGGGTCAGCTACACATATCCTGACATTTATACCTACACATTGCAAAGTATGGCCGTTTGTCAAATTACATATGGACGTAAAGCATGTTTTCCACTATCACAACTTGCTAACTACCTGAGTGGACTTTTTTATCATGTTATTCACATGTTCATATGATGTTCATCTTAACTACAGACATTCAACTCAAACAAACAGTGTCACCTGCAGCAAGTAATAATGTTCTAGAAAGTTACAACATAGCTATAGTACTATAGCCGTTAACCTTAGCTGGTGCTAAACTGCTGAACAATGACAAGTTATCAAAATAATTTAATAACGTTTTGAATACTACATTTACTTTCTGTGCAGTTTTACCATGGACAGTTGTTGATCCCTCTTTTGTATTTAGTATTGGCAATCGTAACATACCTACATACACACTGGAAGGTGTGCCAGTTTGCCAAATTACAGGTGGTAAAGCACATTTCCCCCAGCACATCATGCTAACGTTGTGAATCCCTGATTGTCTGTCAATAACTTCATCTTGCAGACATTCATGTTACATGAAGCTCATCTTAGACATTCAACTCTCAGGGTAACAGTGTTATCATTGTGCATCTTGGAGCAAGCAACTCATTTAGAAACTTTTACTTATTACCTCGTCCATTAGCACAAGGTAGTGCTAATCAGCCAAATGAACACAGATCCTAGCATCATTACTTACTTAAAATATTTGCAATACCCTTTATTACCCTGCAGTTTCACCAGACAGTTGGTATTGATTCCTCTTCGTTTTATTGCTTTGTACTGACTCATGTTTAAGCAGTCATACAGTTGCTTATCACACAGGTTTTTTGACTGTAGCTTGGATGTTGCCATAAAAAAAAAATTTATTAATTGACTCGCCTTGCCTTCTGAGGCTAAGGGCTGATGTAGTATTCCTGTGGTCTGTGCAGCTAACAGAGCATTTGTAGTGCTTAGCTCTTAGCTTTGACATGATACTTGTGGATCTGGTACTTGGAAGAAAAAAAATCTGCACCTTTTGTAAAGGGAGTTCTTAAGCCGTGACCAGAGATACTCAGTATCTCTCATACTCAGGTACTTAGATTATCATTCTAAAGACCCCCTTAATGCTGTGTATGAGGGGCTCAAATCTCAATTATTTGTTTTGACCTTCTTTTAAGCTTGTTTTCTGAGTTAGGTACTTGTTAGTCTCCAGATACCCAATAACCGATGCTTCAGATACCCGAATTAATTTGCTCAAGCACTTTCCACAGTATGTCCCCTTTTAAAGTTTATTTTTTGTATATGTTATATGCAAGACATTATAGGAAGCATATGTTTTATCACGTGGTACTGGTTGTTGATACTATCAATGCATCTCATCTCACAAGAACAGCAAACAACGGAATGCACCATTAAACAACGGAATGCACAAAAATAAAGCAAAAAACACATTTTACAACCATCATTACATAACTGGTCAATAACTGGCACAGGTGTGGACATATAAAATGTCTTTATAGTTGAGTGGTTGTGTACCCACACTTGCTCAGTATTTGGCTAACACAGCTGACATACTAACGCAGTTAACCCTCTCCCATCTGCTTACATAACCAGATCAGATCCTCAGAGCTCACCATGGTGAACGTGCACATGAAAGCTCCGCCGCTTCAAAGGGAACAGGATGGGCTGAACCACGGCGCTGATGAGCTGAAAACCCATACGCTGAGCCCTGGAGTACAGGAAATTTTGAAAGGTCAGCCCTAGTATCCCAGAATTCCATAAGTGGTGGGCTCTGAGTTGCTGGGGGTGGGGGAGAGATCTTACGGTTGTGTCTTAGTGGGCTGTAACTTGGTTAAACCTAGCACAGCAGGTCTCTTCTCTAATCTTCTGAACAGCTTATTTGCTGTGAAATGCCTCCACCCCGAAGTCCTCGCTGCTCCTGTTTGTCGCTGGTGTGTGATGCCAGTCTGTGCCCTGCAGGTGAGAAGGCTGTGTTGGTGCTGGGGGGGTTCGGCCTGCCCTCTGACAGCGCTGAACTGGAGCCTCTGAGGAGGGAGAAACTGAGTGCCCTTCTGCCCCCATCTGTCTACACCAACATCAGCACCAGAGCACCGCAGGGCTCGCTCTGCCTGGACAACATCTGGGCCAGTCGTGCAATCAAGAAGATCTACACAGGTGGGTTGGATACTTTAACTTAGGTTAATGGATGAATCAGATTTGCTGGTTTGTTATTGGATAAATCGTGTACTGGAGAGTTAATTGATTGATTGTGATAGTTAGTTAACATATGTGCATGTGTGTCCTTCCCCTGCAGGTCACTGTTTCGTGGTGAGGGAGGGCCTGACAAACCCCTGGATCCCTGATAACTGGTCGTGGGGTGGTGTGGCCTCTGAACACTGCCCTGTGGTGGCTGAGCTTTACACGGTTGCCATGGTGAAGGAGCTCCTGCATAATGGGACCAGCATAGCAACTGTGGAGAGCCATGTCTTCCCTAAACATGAGCGATGACCTCTGATCTCATCCACAGTCGCTGTGTAGATGGCCACGGCGGTATAAATGGGGGCAATCTGGTAGCAACAGAAAGACCTGTAACTGGCATTACAGAGGACTTATCCTGTGGAGAGAGAGAATGAAGGAGAGGGAGAGAGAGAGAATGAAGGAGAGGTACAGAGACTCTTTCAGCTGTGGAATAGTAGGAATTATATAGCACTAGTACATTTTAAATAGACAAATTAAATCATATATTTAAAGTGTGTGAAATTACATCTGTGCCAAAAAATGCAATATATGAAATAAAGCAATAGAAATGCACTTGGTTTTTCAATTAGTCAGTTTTATTAGCATATATGATATTTTAATATGCTGCCGTCTACTAAGAGCAAACCAATTACAGAAAGATTAGAAAACTAGTCAGTATGAAACTTCAGAAATTGCTTCTGAGGTTGACATTCTTTCTGTTTTTTCAGTTCTTTGGGGAACTGCTCCCCTCCCCTCCCCTATGCCCATTGGCATCAGTGCAATGTGTGTTTCTGAGTCAGAGCACTTTGGGTTAATACAGATGTCAGAATGTTTTGTGTAGGTTTAAACAAGGGCAAAAAAGTGCTCACTCACTCTAGACCTGCAGGGTCTTTTTGGACCTTTTACTCAATAAGATTGAGGACATGGGTGATTATGTAAATTTAAATGATTATCTTCTGGACAATTCTACGCGACATTGTGTTGTAACTTAAATTAGACATGTGGGAATTATTTTAATGCAGTATTTATTTTATTTAACACTGTCTAAACAGGTTGTGTTCGATTAGTTTGAAACCAAAATATTGTGGCGTCTGGCACTGACCAAGGAGAGATGTATTTTATGAATGTATTTTATTTTAAAAAGTGTTTTTCAAGCAAAAATAGTGTGATTTGGTTACCAATCGCACTAAATACTTTGGTTCTACCAACCAAGTATAAATGATTTTATGTAGACATTCGCAAAATAACTGAAAGGAAATCACTGAGTTGCTCTACACGCCGTCTGTTAATAGCCTATTAAATGTGAGTTTACTTTCCCTGTTAATATGTCGCTTTTTAAATATGAAATTTTTGCTACAATACTGGGATATGAACTACTGCAGCTTTGGTTGTGAGCGGACATAAGCCGTGTGAGCGTTGCGTGGCGAGCACGATGACAGACGTAGGAGTCGCAGATCACAATCAATCAAACGGTAACGTTTCAGGTTACGAATATTTTGACAAACATCGTTCACCTTGAACTGTTTATACAGCTCTTGATGTCTGTCGCTGAGGTGCTTAGCTAAATTTGAGGCGTTTCCTTATTTAGTGACATGTTTTCAGACACCGTTTGCATAATGGCTTTGTGCTGTCCATTGTTTGACCCTGGTCGTAGGACGCAAACGAAAAATGTTTCCATACGAAAGTTTGGGCATTTTTTTTTCAACTAGTCAGCGAACATGATTCTTCTCCTGCGTTTGCCGACGTCGTGTTTGTGATGGTTGTGTTTTGGCGTTCTTGGCTTATTAGCTTGTAGAATTATTATGCTGCCCTCGTGTGGTCTAGGAGATCTGTGAAACCTTCCGTACCACAGGAACCGTAACGTTTTCAGAATTTTGGTATCGACTTGGCACCGAACTATCAGTTCTTGCGACATCTCTAGTGGGCAGTACACGGCTCCCCACGGTGATGTGCGCCTCCCCGCCAACAATGAGTTTTTTGAAGTGTAGTAATCTCACTTCTGCCTGCTGGTTTGCTCCTGTGTGTGACTTGAGAAAGGGGTCCATTGCAGACAAAAAGCTGTTGTTGCAGTACATGTCTACATCTTCTTTACCATCATCGCTATAATTATAGCACACAAGTCTCGTTTGTTCAGACTGTATAGTTGGTATTGCAGCATAATTCTGCTGTAAAGAACAGAGGACTGAAATTTTGATACATGATGGTTTTTTGCACCCGTGCAATCTATCCTCGGCTCACGGCCTGGAGTCTGGCTAAGCTCATGGGTGTTGGGCTCATTCATCATTGGGTTTACAAATGCTTTGTTCTGTGTCTGAGTGTGTAGAGAAGGGAGAGGAGAAGACGAGGGAAGGGGACAGTGAGGACAGTGTGCCAGAATTATACTTAAAGGATACATGGGAAGGGGTTCAGATCCTTCAGCTCCGTCTCAATCACATCAAAATGGCTGAAACACTGAAGCAAAAAACCTACACACACAAACTTCTGTGACTGACAGTGCTCATTAATATTGAACTTAAAAGGGAAGAAAAAAACAATATTATGTCACGTTAAGTCAGTAGTATGATTGATCTGCCCAGGTTCTGTGCCACAGCAGGACTGGGCAAGGGCGCTGCTACAGAAAAAGAATAAACCCGCATCAGTCCAGTCAGTTCCACTCGAGCTGGTGGCAGTCCTATTCAGCTACGTCTCAGTTACATTTACCTTAATGTGGACAAGACAGTGCAAATTGTCTGTCAACTGTTGTTTATTCATGAATGTTTTTTTTTCAGCAATGCATGCTGGGAACTGCCCATAAACCCAGCCTGCTCCTCCTTATTGGTGCAAGCATGCAAATACATTGAGGGAGCCTGCCCTCCGTTGGTTTATGAGTTGTACTGCAGTAGAATTTGACTTGTTCAATATCTGTATTTCCTTGTATGCTGTTTTGCTGATTCATATTATCCTGCTAAGTCTTAGGAAAGGAAGCCAGTGTCCAGACTGACATGAACTTTAACTACCAACTGTCATCAATCGTGGCCTCAGATAACCGAGCTCTCCAAAGTGAAGGACACAGCTGGGGAAAGGGTGTGTGGGTGTACAGTGTGGTTTGCTGTGTATATTTACTCCTAGTGTAAATATGAGCAAGTGCAGTGACATTGTTTCAGTTCCACACCAATGCCTGTACACTGCTACTCGTACGATCCCCCCCAGCTATGGTGGCTGCAGTGGGTCATGCCACAGTCCTCAGAGAAGCACATGAAAATGTGATCATTACAATGTTAAGTACCAGGCTGATGAGCTGTACATATTGAGGCAAGGAAATGAGCATTGAAGAACAGTGGGTATAGACATTTATTTAGGGTTGACATTTTCAAGCAAATCACAGGTCAATGGTTCAAACAGCTTGATATTTTAAACTCGCCACAGTTCACACAGCTGTAAATTCTCACTGGAGGGAAATGCTGGTATTAACCAACAAACTACACATCTTTATGGAAAATATGTCCAACACAAAAGTTCCCCCTTAGCATGTTCACAGACACAATGTGTTAGAACACTGTACATGTATCTGTCAACAACTGGTCATAAAAGGAGCACCATATCTGATATGTAAAAAACATTTTACTTTCTGGAGATTCTGGACATTTCCATCTACAAGTCAAGTCAGAGGGTCGTAGATCTCAGAAAACAGACAAAAGCCAAAGCAGTTTCTAAACTGACTCCACCCACTAATTTGGAACCCCCAGCTAACCTCCAGAGCACTGGGTTACCAACAGCTCACAATGTACCTGCTGCTGCCCAGACAGTGCAGAGGAAGCAGTTTAATCCACCTGATGAATTTTGACAAGCAAAACTCTACATGATGTTCACACAGTCGACCCGACACAGTCGGGTTTGGATAATGACGTATGCCATACAAACAGGTTTGAACATGGGGGCAAATTGGCACTCATTCAGCTTCCTGAGCGTTTGAAATCTCTCCCTGTCCATTGAGGTCTACGAAACATCTGAGTATAAAGGATTATATGGGGTGGGGGGTAGCAGGTAGCATTGTGTTGCAATGTGTTCATCTCCAACCACCTGCCTGAGGCTGTGTCTATATATCTATCTTAACAATGGTGACAACAAAAAGGACAGTAAACAGTGAAAACAATGGAAATGACCTTGGGGCGAGAAATGCATTCAGCAGAAAAAAAAAAAAAAGGTTGAAGGTACACCCAGGTTTCAAGTGCCTCACTAGGTTCAGTGCTGGTTGAGAGATATGAAATTTGTCACAAATTGACAGCTGTCAAAGTAAGGAAGAGCTCAGTTATTGGGCAGGGCTGTCCTATTGGGCAGGGGAGTGTGGGGGAGTAGTACAGTTTGGTCATGCTCAGATGAGCACTTGGAAATCTGGGCATGCACAGATGAGTGCAGGTGGATCTGGCCATGCTTGGAAGAGTGCTGGGGGATCTGGGCATGCTCAGATGAGTGCACGCAACTCCTCATCTGTTAGCTGGTTGACCTCCATGATCTTGTTGAGCTGCTCAGTGTAGCGAGCCTGGTCCTGCAAAAAGTGTGGGATTCGCACATGCTCCATCACAGCCAAGCCCTTCAGGCAGTCCACATCCTCAAACGATACCTGCAGGACACACACACACACACATAATATCATCTACACTTCATGACCTCAAAATAACACCTTTGCACTCACATTACGTGACCAACAACTGAAATTCTGAAACAGAAAGGTCCACACAGTAAAGGGATGGCAAACACACACCCCTCCAAAACACACACATACCCTTTCCCCACATACCCTACCACACACCCTGTTCTTTCCACACACAATCTTCCAAACACTCCACCAATGGCAACACTGCATGCATGCACATACCCTACTGCACAAATCCTTCTGCACACATTCCTCCAAAGATGCACACCTTTCCAGACACCCTTCCCATCCATCCATCCTCCCACACATTCCCCTCCATGCACACATACTCTTCCATACAAACCCAGGAAATATGAACCAGTTTTCAAAGGGATCTTCCCTGTGCCATTCAAAGGCATACTTGGGATTTGACCAAATAGAAAAACATGCAGCATAGTACAAACTGTGTAGACCGACCTTCCCGAGAGCAGTGAGGAGCTGGAAGTCGATCCTCTCTCTGTGCCGCAGGATTTTCAGGATTCCATCCAGATAAACCTGATCCTTACTAAAACAGCCTGGCCAACAGAGAACAACCCGATAACTGATCCAAATCTATTTGGACCGACACATTACCTGACGCACCCTATTTTAATGCAAACACTTTTTCAATCAGCAGTTCATGAATTATTCATGAACTATTCATGAACTATTTCAATCATAGAAGTTCATGAATGCTCTGTGCTCTGACTGAGTATAGCGTATATGGTTTCTATAATTTATTCTGTGTTACTTTTGTATTACGTCACCTGGATGTATTGTGTGTTGTGTGAGGTTTACACACAGTCTATATTGAAGACCTGGTGATGTGACTGATAGCTGTTTTATGACCAATGTCAGTGAGCATTCACAGTGATCCTCTCTCTGAGAAAGGGGGCGTGGGGGTGAGTTTCACATCACCATATAGTTCCCCTGCTCTAATATGATACTCATTAGATAACAGTTAGGTGACGGTATCCATAAGCTGTTCAGTGCAGCAGTTCTCAAGGACTGTCACTGTTTGTTGGGATCTGGATATATATACTACCATATTAAGTGCTATAGCTCTGTACATCAGTGGCCATGGTGATCAGAGGCTGTTTTGGAGAGCACTGCTCCATCCTTGCATGCTCCACCATCTGTGGCTCTCCCTGGCAGCTATGCCTACACCATGTGGGCAAAGTGTCGAACTGCGATTTTTCTCACCTATATTGGGATTGTCATTTAAACTGTAATTACGTTTACAAGCTCTGTTGTATGAGAGGTGTATTCACAGTATTAATGTGAAGTTTAAAAAATCTGCTGAGTATAATTACAATCATCTTCTTACGTGACTATACGTGACTATACGTATAACAAACTCTAGTTCTTACGTGAAAGGGATAAGATGAAGTGATGCAGGTACCTCAACTGTTTATTTAGTCAGCATGATTATGAAATGACTGCTGGCATAATGAAACAATTAATGTTTATTTAACAATATTTATTTTAGTTAAGAATATTGACAACATTGCTGTAGATACCAATCTGGAAAATCACGTCAATTGGTGATTTTGATACAGATTCGATTAATCATCCAATTGGGGCATGGAGGTGTATTACCTGGCTGGGCCGTGTCGGTCTGGCCACGCTTGGCCCTCACGCAGTAGTCCCAGCGCGTAACTGGGTCGCGGACGAAGCGGCCCAGGTCATGGAAGAGCTGTGCGAAGGAGGTGCGGCTGGCACAGTACACAGTGTAGTAGAGCAGTGCAGCGCGCCACAGCAGAGGGTCACGGCGAAACAGCACACTGTGGATGCTGGCCAGGCCCTCCTCGGTGGGGTTGAGTGGCCGCAGGCCAAGACGCCGCCGCCCGGTCCCACTGCCCCATGGCTGGTGAATGTTGTTGATGCCTCGGAAGTAGTGTGTGCCTTAGAAGGGAGGAAATAGATAGATCGAATCAGCCACTGATAATGGCGGATGAGTTTATAGATAACCACTGTCAGTCCATAGATTTTTTACTGTCATAGATACTCTCTCTAAACATATAAAGTCAAAGTCAAATTTATTTATATAGCGCTTTTTACAACACATGTTGTCACAAAGCAGCTTTACAATCACATAGGTCAAAAAAAGTGGAAAAACTCCATAGGTAGGGATTAGGAAGAAACCTTGGGAGGACCAAGCCTCAAAAGGGAACCCATCCTCCATTGGGCGGCCCGCAAGTAAAAGTCCATATTCATTGTTCTAATATAGTACTATAGTTCCAGTTATAGTTCTAATTCCAGGTCAAGCAGTCACAGTCCCTCAATGTAGATGTTGAGCCTCAGGTAGGAGTTGGCATCGGCCCGTGCGCTGGTGGTAATGGCACATCCATCCACGGAATTTTAAAATCAATTCGATATTTAACCAAAAGCCAGTTCAACGCTGAGAGAGTAGGACTAATATAATCAAGTTTTCTAGGCCTAGTTAGCCATCTAGGGTAAGAGGAATATTAGACCAATTGCTTCTTGCAGTTTTGGGTCCAAGAGGCAATGCCTCAGTCTTATAGGAATTTAGAAGAAGAAAGTTAGATGCCATCCAGATTTTTATTTCCAGTTTTTTAATAGTACTACTATTGGGAGTGGTACTGACATCATCCAGTTTAGACGATATATACAAATATCAACTGCATAGCAATGGAAGCTAATACCATGTCTACGCATGATTGTGCCCTGTGGTAACAAGTATAATGAGACTAATTTGGGGCCCAATACAGATCCTCGTGGGACACCATATTTTACCATTGTGCGTCCTGAGCATTCATTATTTAATAGTACAAATTCGTAATGATTTGTTGGGTAAGAATGGCGGCACGTTTCAGACGCTGCTTTACACCGAGGCCCCAGAGGAACGTAATTTTGCAAATTTGGGATCAATAAAGGTATTCATTCATTCAAAACTACTTTCTCTAGAACTTTGGAAATGAACGACAAATTACAGATTGGCCTATACAGTATATACCAAGTTTTTTTATTAGTGGCTTAATGAATGCAAGTTTTAATGATTTGGGGATGTAGCCTAGGCTCAGAGAAGAGTTAATTATAGTGAATAAAGGTTATATATTACTATGCAGTAGTTCTTTGAGTAGATGACTTGGTACGGCATCCAATATACATGTGGAGCGTTTGGAAGAATTCCCCAAAGAAATAAGGTCCTCACGACCAATTGGGGAAAAGAAATGAGCATTAGAGCTGACCAGACAGCTGCCAGAGTGCATCTGCAGATTGACAGATAACCATTTTCAGTCATATAAATCCACTCTGAACCCCCCTGCCATCCATAGATAACCACCATGAGTCCATTGTGCCATGGGCCATTCAGAGATGTTAACGTCTGAAGTGTCTGAAGTGCCACAGTGACTGAAGTGGAGTGAAACAGCACAGGTTCAAATTTTCCCTCATATAACTGCATGTCATTTGCTACTTACCATGACTTTTATTGCTATCCAGTCAAATGTGCTGACTCGTGTTGTGGGGTGTAAACAACACAGTGACTTTTCTGAATCCAAGTTTGACTGTAAATTTGCTGGGTTAGAGCAGGAAAATATTTTGCTACCCTTCAGATTTTAGTCTCATCGCATCTAGAATCTCTAACTCTTCTGACCACTCAAATCAGATTCATTCAGTGTGTGTTGAGTCACGTTCACAGGGGTCTACAGGGCCTCTTGTGGTAGCTGTACTGCAGTGACCTGTTTCTAGGGCACCCTACCTGGGTTCTCCATACTAAGACACAGTGCAGACAGAAAGCAAGCAAGCCTGATTCCTGAATGAGTTGTACTCTAAATCAGCACTTCCCTAACGGGTCTCTGGGGACCTCCAGGTAGTCCCAATTTTTGGTCCATCCCAACACCGAATGCACACAAACCAAGCCATTCAGCAACTGTGCTGGGAGCAGGGACATGGTGAAAATGTGGACTCTTTGAGTTGCTACTAGGACTAGGCTTTAGCATGTCAAACATGTCTAAATTCTGCCGCAGAAAAATCCCCTGTTTTCTTGTGCAGTATGAGAGTCCAGACTCTGAAGACTGCAATCCTGAAACCATGGCAATATGGCTTTATTTGGTTCTAACTATCATTCAGAATGCTAACAGTTACTTGACATGAATAAAGATGCATGTCCTACATTATACATACCTACTTGATGATGTTTACAAAAAAATACACCCACACATGCATATACCCATTTGCACACGCGTGCACATACACACTTGGACATACATGCTTGCATACATATTTGCTCACCAATCTCATGTCTGAGCAAGCCCTCCAGCCAATGTTCCCTGGCAGTGGTCATGTTGATGGTGAGTGTAGGTCTGCCATTCACTACAGTCATAGAGGCCCTGGACAGCAGGTCATCCGTCACGTGCACTACTATCTGCAGAGGTACACCCAGATACACACAGGCACACACACCATCACCATCACCAGGTTTCATGGTAAGTAATGTTTTTTTGCTCAAGGCTCCTTTTGAGCATGAAGGTTTGAACAAATTAATCAATATGCCTTATTTATTTGCCAAATTAAACAACACAAGGAAACTGTTCACAGTTCATCCCAAATCAAGCACTATACACTAAATGGGAGGAGTAGTTTGAGCACTAGTGCGCATCAGAGTCACTATCCAGAAAGAAATATCAAAGACCCAGGAATATGCCAGGATGATGGCCCTGTGATTAGTGAAGATAGGCCCTGTGATAAATGCTTAGTGAGTAACTCAGATAGCAGAAACCTGAGGTAGGTGCTAATAAGGAGCAATAGGAACCATCATGGGTGGATAAACCCATGCACAGTATGAACCACTGGCAAATGAAAGTGGCTGGTATGGAGTCCCGATTAAAGTTTGGAACCTCATGCTGAACTATTATAACTTCAGTCTGATGATGACACTCTACCTTGGCCATGAATATTTTATGAACAATCTAACCATTAGAACAACTATAATGCCAATATGCAGGAGGGTTCACCAGGTCTTGAAGAAGCTCATCATGTGGGCATAGACGTGCTTCAGTACTGAGAGGTCCAGGTCCTTGGTGCAGAAGAAGGGGAGCACTAAGATATCAGTCATGAAGAAGCCTGGCAAAAGCCTCCAGAAGATCACTGACGGCACTCTGACGGATGCTGCCCCTGTCAAGGCTACAGACCAGGAGTTGGCGACATGGTTGGTGGCAGATGACACGTCAGAGCTACCAGGAAGATAGATCTATCAGCATGGCATCTTTCCCAGGATTTTGTGGCCTTTACGGATATATGAATTATCTTTGTCCATGGCAAGAGCAGAGGGCTCCAAGAGCAGAATTAATCAGCATTGGGCCTGTCATGTAACTTGAGCAGCTGCATCGAGGTATGAGCCAGCAGAAAGCATGAACAAGATGCGAACAGGTGCTAGACCTGATGATCTCCTGGTCCAAGGTGTGGCAGGCGGAGCCCTTACACATAACGTTTGCAGTACAGTCTTCCAAGTTCATCCTGTCTCTTTAGCTTAGGGAAGGTCAACTCACTGGCAAGTCCCTTATGCTTCAGGAAAGGATCACAGGAGCACATATTTGATGTTACCCCAAGGCACTAGATGAATGTTGCTACCTCTAGTGGCATGACTAGGTGCTGAAGGCTATTGCTGACACCAAAGAGAGAGCCAAGTGCAAAGACAGAGCCAAGTGCCTCTAACTATCATGGCCAGCAGTGGCATTTGTTGGAGTAGGGAAGAAAGGCAGCAGTAGGGCTCTCTGGGACAGTACATAACTGGCAGATGTTCTCTGATTCCCAGACAACAGCACACAGACCACCCTTAGTCCAGATATTGTACTGGTTTTTAAACATCAAAGCAGGTGGTCATGCTGGAGTTCACTTTGTCCTGAGAAGAGAAGGTGACTGAGTCCGGTGAAAGGACATTTGCAGACTCTAAGCAGCAAAAAGGCCTCTAAATGGTCATGGATCTAAAGCAATTCATGGGCATATGCTACTTGGACACAAGCTGGGTCACCTGGGAGAAGATATATCACAACTAAAGATATATCCAAGTGCATCCGAAATCTGTTTTTAAAGTACTAAAGAAGATAACATTGCCGAAAATTCTGAGCCAGTGTTTTCCTGTGCCAATGTTTCTCAGAGCCAGTGTTTCTCCATGCTTTCTGACCACTGTATTGTACACATTTACATTAAATCTCTGTAATCAGTATCTACATTAACAGAACAGGCCTTGAGCCAAATGTCAATGTGTCTGTCTAGATTATCTGCTGTTCCCAGCAAAAACTCTGATAGATTTGATCTTACCTCTCCTACACAGCCTTCCTTCTCCATGTACTTCTTGACGTGGGACCAGATTCGGCTCTTGGTCAGCAGGTTGCCCCCAGTCACCTGCTCAAACTTCTCATACGTGCCATACTTGTGAAGGGCCAGCTCCATAATTCGCACTGCCTGGGACAAAGACATTAACCCAACCCTGAGGGAAACGTTTATGAAACCATCTGCAGTATATATGCATTGAACAAATCTCCTTAGAAAGCTATACAAATAGTGCATGGGCTTAAGTGGGGGAGAAATGGATGTAGAGAGAGGAGAAAAGACAGAGGAAGTAAGTAAACAGTAGCTTGTCAAGTACACTTGCAAAGGGTCTATAAAAATCCTATGACACCACTTGAAATAGATATGTGGCATTAAACTAATGTAGATTTAATATAAAAAGAATAGCATTCTTAATATCATCAATGTCATCATCATATGTGATTATTTTAATTCCTTTAGTTGACAGCAAATGGCCTACAGCATCCCATGACACTGAACTAAAGATGATGATTTATATTGGACGTGTACCACCCTGGAGCAGTTCTTAGTGCAGTCAGAACTCTGATAAATTTGTTGAGACAATTGCTATAGTAGATTAAGATCATTAAAGAAAGTGTTGCTAAAACTGCCATTTAAATGATTTGACTTCACTGCATACTTTGAATGTTAGAATCACACTAAACGTTTATACATTTTTAAAATATATTTTACAATTTCACCAAAAGTCATCCTTTCCAGTTGTTTTTTTCAAGTCTTTTCTTTTATTGCTTGCTAGCCCCATCAGAGAGGGCCAGGGTCTGTTATTGTTCCAGTGTGATAGAAACTGGTGCCAAGTGTGTTGACAGATAGTCAACTAACCTCAGATTTGATATGTACAACCTCTGCAGAGTTCTTTTGAGACTGTTACTAAATAACCCACTTATTAGTGGATGGCCGCCACTCTGCAAAGTGGAGAGAAGAGCTGCAACCATCCATTTCTGAGGACCATAGGCACATAAGCACACATCCCCATTTTGAACTGTAACCCCACCAATTCACACAGCAGTCATGTTATTCCATTATGGCCATCAAAAAAGCTTGTGCCACACTGTGTGATGAGCTGTTAATTACAGAGATGAGGCAAGTAGTACATCTGGGTTAATGGGATATCTCAGGGTCTTTGGTCCGTCACTGAAATGTTAATGTCCACAACACTGCACTTCTTGTGTCTTGCTGTGTAAAACTAAACCTGGAGAGTAAAGCAGGCAAACACGATAGCACTGACCATACTGCCTAATAAAGAGATCACCTTCCCTCATTTCCTGCACAGCTCTTACCTAGGTAGGGGCTTCATTCAGTGCCCTACCGAATGCCTGAGGAACTAGTCTCAAATTCATTGTTTGCAAAGCTGAATGTACCTCATTCAGGAACTGTAGTGATCAATATCTTTAGTTGTTAACTAATCTTTATGATTGTTTTGACATGAACTGCTTCTTCTATGATGGTTTGTAATCCTGAAACAAATATACATTCCAACAGCAGCAAACCTCAGTGACATGAGCTAACCTAATTTTTGTGTACAGTTCTCTAATATTGAGACTCTTGTGAAATTGGTTAACATGTGGAAAGTCATGCTAACATTACTGCTGTGTTCTTCTGCTTCTTTTCCTGCCATTGCTCTTGACCTAATCATATCGCTGTTTTAACACACTCCTATTCACCTTCAGGGAGTGCACTGCTGGATTCCTGCCTGCACGAAATATTCTAAAAAAAGGTTCTATTCATCCGTCATTTCCTGGTTTAATATAACTTGAAAGAACAAAATATTTTGAGGCTCCTTGCCTCAAAAGAAAGAAGACCCTGATATAGACCTTGTCTGATTTTTATCCCTAACTCACTTTATACATGATGTGTGCTGGATGAAAAAACAAAACACAATGTTTTGTAAAAGAAGATCATGTGTTTAAGGGGATTTATGGTTAGAGAGACAATAAAAGACAGATAGATAAAGATAAAATGGAAGGAAAATTTAAATTAGACACTAGAAAGGAGAGAGAGAGATTAGCTGCATCCTTGCCCTGATTTTTGGTACAGGCCGGCATTATTCAGGGCCCTGGTTTTTCAATAGAGGCAGACCAAGCTTTATACTGGCAGTATGGAGGTCTACTCTCTGGACCTTTCTTACCTGGGTGAGGAAACGATCAGAGGCAGTGTTGTGCTTCTCCAACACTTGCGGAGACACTGGGCTGTTGTACTCAAACTGAGGATTATATGTAAAGTCTGACTTGAAGAACTTGATCTTCTCACTCTCCACATTGGAAGGTTTAATTGCAGTGAGAATGCACAGTTTCCTTACTGAGTTCTCTCCTTCTCGAGCACCTTTGGCCAGCTGAGGGAGTTTGATGCAAGACGAGCTATCCTGAGAAGCTCTCTTAAGCACACTGATGGGGCGAGGGGACAGAATAATAGGGCGTCCCAGAAGTGCTATACCACTCCCTGGCACGGGGTTTCTGGTGTGAGAGCAGGACGAGTACAGGAGTGGAGAGCGGCTGCTGGCTCTGGATCCCTTGCTCACAGACGAGAGGTGCTGAAGTTTTTTGGAACGCATGCAGGACGAGTTCTCCAGGGGACTCAACACTCGCTGCCTGGTCATCTCCATCTCGGGCCAGCGCAAGAGCTCTGGACAGAAATACTACACTCAGCATACAGTGCAAGAAAGTGCCTGCATGCATCTTCAGTAATATCAATATCAATGGCACTATGTTGTAGATTGCAGTAGATTGCCTTTGCATTGGATGTGCATTTTATGTATTCCAGAAACACCTGAGCTTTTTGTGCACTCAAAATGATAAGGCCTGGGCCAGAAAAGTGCCAAACAGCCCTCCCCTGCCCCTAGTAACACATGCTAAATTTAACAAGCCTTAGTTGTTTGTTTAAAGAACATTTAGCAACAGTGATGCGAAGGCTAACATGGAACTTAATACAGGAAAGCCATGCCTATGGTTGTTAAAGCCCATGCCTGGGGTTGTTAAAGGGCCTAGGGCTTTGTCTCACTTGCTGTGCTGTTTGTTTTAGTGTGTCCTCATTTCCCTGGAAACACAATCTCCGTGTCCATGCAGCCCTGCCTTTAACAAAAGACAAGAAACAGATCTTGGCAGTACAGAAGTGCCTATTATAGAGCCTCATTCACTCCACTAACCCAACAGAACAGACCTGATTGATACGGTGAAAGCCAAAAAACACCCTCCTTCAAAACGTCCCGCTCTGAGAGGCCATACAGTCAGCTATAGCAGGTCAGATTAGAATGCAGATTCAGCATATAAATAGGAACTGTCCTGATACATTTAATTGCAGTAACCTTGGACTAGCTAATGCTGTGTATCAATCAGTATCCATCTCAAAACGCCATGCCCCGTTTCATTAAAATGAGCCTGATGAGTTCGGACGGTGGGAACGTAACATTCAAGGCTGCAGAAATCACCCCAGGCTTCAGAGCAGGGGACAGGAGCACTGGAGATGGAGGCACGGGATGAATCACCACACAGGGCCAGGCCACCCCAGAGCAATAATGCCAATAAATTAAGTATTACAATGTAAAATGATGAAACAAAACTAAGATACATTAGGTTTCAAATGTATTTGACATGACATGTTTGATGTCAGCAGATAAAATAGGGTTTAATGTATTATTTCAAAGTGGCTGGTGTGTGTGTGTCTGTGTGTTCCACGCATCGAGAACAGTGTAAGTAAATTTGCTGAAATGTTAGATTATCCCTGGATCCTTGTGTCATTGGATTTGTAACATTCTCAGATCTCTTCCAGATCCATCGGATTTGCAAACAAAATGTCATTATTGCTGGTCTGCCTGTCCTGGTGATCTGTATAAGCAGGTTTCTAAGATGTGGATATAGATTTGTTTTTGCAATTGCAGATAACTAAATCACTCTGTGAGTTGAAATTGGCTAGACTTCACCATTCTTTCAGGTGTTAGGTGCAATACGTTTATATAATCAGTATACCGAAAAACAAAGCAGGTTTATGTAACCAATCAATTGCAGAACACATCAAATGAACTCACCAGAAAATAATGCAAACTTACCGGTAACTTTTATAGACTCCAGCATTGGCGCTCGTTCTTTGTAATGTACTTCAGACGGTCGTTCACCTGCGATTTCAGAATTTCAGCTAAATAAATGAACAATCGCACAAACTGACAACCTGGTCAATGAAAGCAATCTCTGGATCTCAGAAACCATCTACAACACATCAGGGTACTTCCATCCTCGAGGCTTCGTTGTCCTGTTCGCTCAGTTTATAGAGCGGAGACGGTTGCCATGGTATACAATCTACGTCACCAGAACGTACCACGTTATTTACGTAAATCGACGGTTTACCGCAAAAAGAATTGTGCCAGAGTACTATGAAAAGTAGGTCAATTTACATTTTGCTAAAACATGAAATTTAGGCAGGATAAAAATGTGACAATATTCTTGAAACCGCAATACAAGTTGTAGATATACAAAACGTGCAAGCCTTTTTTAGCATTCATGCAGTTAATATATTCCCACTCAACGTCAACCAATCTGAAGTAATATCACCACCTAGCGAAGAATCATTTTTCACCTCATAACCAAACTAGTTGCTACTCATGGTAATCTGTGATAAAACACTGACGTGAATTTAAGCAGTACCTTTCCAACGAACGCATACTTAAGAATGTACTTCTCGCTGTTTTCATACATTCAGCAATACTGGTAACTGCAATACAAAACTAATGTAGGAATTAAACCAGTAGTGTCCAGTATTTTGTTATGGACTAATGCATCCCAATATTTATTAAGACTGAACTTACATTAACTTCTATTTAAACAAATGCTGAAAGCTATTAAATGTTTTTAAAATTGCACAAAGTTCTTACACTATATAACCTTAATAAGTTTTACATTTGTAGCTGGTTGCTCCAATTTCATGCCTGCTCCTACACAGTACCCAAGATAAAAAAAAAAGAAACAAGCAGCATAACACTCAGACTTTGTATATCACATCTAGTTGTGTATAGCTGGATATTTATAATACGGTCAAGAACAAGCACAATGTTTATGGTCCATCAAGGCCAAGATTTATTAAAAGCCATAATAGTAAAAACGGAAGGAGGGTTCAGGATATTTGAAGACTTCTGGATAATCTGCATTTCACATTTCTTTAACATAAAATAAACAAAGTTTAACATAACCCCAAATAAAAATTCTGCCATTAACTTCAAGAACATACCATTCTAATAAAACAGAGGGGGGAAATCTGTAGGACATTTTATTCAGGGACAGCCTGTGCCAAGACAAAACTGTAGGGATTTCACAAATCCTCAAAGTCCTGTTAAACAATTCAAGAGCCTGTGTTGTGCAAATGGGAGGGGTTTAGATAGTGGTATACTGGGTCTCTTGGGGGTTTGTAAAATCTCAGCTCTGCAAAGTATATCTTGTTTACAAGACAGGATAAGCTCACCTACAGAGCACACAAGCTTAATATCCACTTTAGAGAAAGCCCCCCTACTACAATCAACACTTCTACCAAAGGTTTGCTCTAAGGCTGTTTCTGTATTAGGCTTCATTTTACCTGCTCTTTGCTGTGGAACAGAAGCAGCAGAGCTTAACACATGATTGTGTATACAAATCTCTCACTAAGTACCCTTGTGGAAACTTTTCAGCCCAAATGTCAGTGGGATAATGTTGGACATTCAGGAAGAAAAGCCTGTGACTATTACGCTTGTCCATTTGTGATGACTGACAGAATAAAAAGCATCAGTCTATGAGCCTGCAGGTCATTGAGCACTGCCGCTATCACTCCATACTCTCAGGGTCTGCCTGAGCCATGTATGCGTCCAGCTCAGCATCCAGGTGGCCTTTGGTCTTTGACATATAGGCATCCAGCTGATTGTCCAGTTGCTCCCTTGTCACAACGGGGCGGCCGGTTCCCCTGCCTCTGCCCCGCCCCCGGCCCCGCCCAAGGAAGCTCCCGCGACCACGCAGTCCTCCACGCCCTGAAAGACAAGCTCACTTTGTTAGGCTGTACACAAGAAAATGAGTTAGCTGTTTTTGTACTGCTCGAGTGGATATATGTTGTTTGATCACACAGTTATATGGTCAGTATGAAGCATTATTTGTTCTTATCCATATGAACTGATGCATAAAGCAAGGTGCTAGTAACACCAACATGAAGGCTTTGATACCCAAGGAGTACAGTCAAACTGATAAATATGAAAGTTGCTTTAAAGGGCACCTGCTACACATTAAATGTTATGTAAATGTTTTTTTTCCTGTCAGTCTGGTTCAGTTCCACCATGAAACTATTTAACTATAGAGAGAAGTGAGCCACATTCCACACACAAAATTAGTCACTTTATGTAAATGTAATCCTCTATTGAAAATCTTAGCTTTCAAACCACACCCAAACCCATCTGACTTGACTTGCCAATCAATTACCACTGAAGACGTGATTGAGATGCATTACTCCCACATTATTTCCACTGAAGACTTAATTGCCAGGCATTCCTTTGGCCTAACCCATTCCAACCCAGTCCTTTGGACAGACGAGACTAAACGTAAGATGTTCAGGCATATGGATGTTGCTTTTGTTTGGCGAAAGAAGGCAGAAGCCTTCAACCCCCAAAACGGTTTACAGATAAAACAAGGTGATACGAGCACGACGCTGTGAGGTGGTTTTGCTGATTCAGGTACAAACCCAGTCCGGATCCTTTGTAAAAGGCAGCTGCTAGTCATTAAGATTGCACTATTTGCTGTTAATTGTCAGGGGCATTATCATTTTGGCCTTGGTATTTTTGTTTCTTTCTTGATTCAATTCCAAAAAAATTTCATTGAGAATGTCCATTCTTTAGCAAGCAATTCTAAAAAATTTTGGTGCCAGTAATTTCCTTGGAAAAGCTAACCGTCTTCTTCGATTTCATGAAAAGGCTAATAATCTTCACAGTAACTGCAACTAAATCAGCAGAGTTTAAAAAACCACCATGGTTCATTTCCCACAATTCCTGACCTCGTGGTCCTGGTGCTCCACGTCCAGCTGCTCGTCCAGCCAGAAGCGCTCCTCTCCCAGTGACTCCGCCCCTTTGGCGCATGCCCCGCCGTAGACCCATGCGCCCAGCAGCCCCTCTGCCCTTCAGCGGGCCAGCACCTGCCAACACAACACGGCTAAAGCTCAAAAAACCACTTCAAATAGAACTTCAATACATGCCCCAAAAATAACTTTGACCCTAAATGGAACATCCAACAAACCCGCACATCTATGCAACAGTTAGGTCTGGATAGTAAGGCTCTTTTTTTGTGTGCAGTGGTGCAGGGAATCCTTTGCAAAATGAAGGGTGGTAGCCAATACAAGCAACAGAACATGGCAAGAACACAGAGGAATCTCTTAAAGGGCACATTTTTGCAACTGTGCTGTTATTTAAGCCTTTTGGCTAGAGACAACAGTGTGAACAGCAGTAAAAACCCAGAATACACTCTCCAGTATAGAAGAAATTTCAGGACAGTTGTGGCATCCACCGGCCTTTCAGCAGAGCTGCGCAATGACTGTCCTCAAAATGGAGTAGGACTGCCAAAAAACGATAAACTGAAGCAATAAAAAGGACGACTGCAGTGACCAGTAGTGAGATTACCCACAACCCCCTCCTCACTGGTACAAAAAAGTAACAACCGCTGACCATCAGCACAGAATCAGAAAAAGTAGCCAATTAATGATAATGACATGAAACAATTTTATCCTGTACCACATTCAGGAAGGACATACTATTTGATTTTGTTTCTCTTAATCTGGGATATCTACCTTTGGATATGTATCAAAATGATAAATTATTGAAGGCCTTACTGGCAGCAAGTAAGAAAGTAATCACTCAACAATGGCTGTGTACCGAGCCTCCCCAAATCAATGAGTGATATGATATTACCTATCTTTTTAAAAGATAAAAGCTTGCTTACTCATTAAGAATTCAAACTGATACTTTCAATAAGATCTGGTCCAAATGGCCAGTTTATACAAGACCCCAGCAACCAGATTTTATATAGACACTTACAACTCTTTTTTTTTTTTTACCCTTTTTGTATCACTTTCCTTCCCATCTCCTCTTTCAACATGAGTAAACTTCCCTGCTCTGAATGTAAACAGTTCTTGTCCCTCAGTTTTTGTATTATTATTAACGCATGTTAAATTTCACATTATATTTTTTTTTACAAGGAAAACTTCTCTTTCTGGCTTTGTACCAAGTTTGTAACAATTACAAACAATTTTATATTTACAGTAATGTATTACTGAATGAAGAGGTCAATACTGTATACTGGTGTATTGTAATATAATGTAAACATTGTCATTTACTTGTTTATTTTTTTCCAGAAAACCTTTCCCAATAAAATTAGAAAATTTTATCATGGGTTCCAAAGGAAAACATCCTACAGCCATGTGCTGATAGCAACATTATGAATGATGACTTGCACCATAATGTTGAGATTGTTTTTGAGGTTGTTTTTGGAACCAATATCTCAAATTCTAATAATACTTAAAACTGTGACCCTTAATGTGACAGTACACCATGACTGTATAAGCCAGAACAGAACTGCCCCTTGGATAGTTAACATTTCTACACTACAACCTCTTCCAACATATCTGAAGTCAATATTGAAGCAAACTGCACATCTGGTACAGGTATTCTAAGAGCCATGACTGAGCTGAACTGGTGTGGACTAGCTAGGCGTGCAAGATTTTATGCACATTCAGATGGAATGTAGCATTTCAACTAGAGTGAACCCAACACTCATGAAAAAGATTGATTCAGTTGACACCCAAGACTTGCACCTAAGGACACATAGCACAGCCCAAGACGGTAAATCTTGAGACAGTATTATTGATCAAATCAGACCGATATCAGCTGCTCACCTCTAAGAGCCAATGCTCCTCTCATGATACCCCCTCTTCCTCTGCCCCTCAGGCTCCGTGTAGCTCCACGCAGTCCTCCTACAGCAAAGCCACGTCCTCCCACACCCCCTCTCATCAATGGCCCGATGGGCCGACCCAGCCTGGCCTGAATGTTGCTCTTCCCAAGCCGCTGCTTCAGGCTCTGATGACAAAACAGTCAGCTAAAACGATTACTGTAACCTACACACGGGAAACAAAAGGCAATTTGCACATGTGCTCCACCAAAATATTTGATAAAAAGCTGAATACTGCAACCACATCAATCTGGATTCAGTGCACAACCCAGGGAAGCATTGTGTACCACTTTCTTCCCTAAGCACCCAAACAACTTAATCCGTTGGCTTTGGCATTCCTTTTGAGTCGCGAGTCATTTAACTTGCATTTCAATATTCAGCATCTGGGCCCTGGGTCTCCCCTCCCTCACCTGTTTGTGCTGCAGGGCGGCCTGCACAGAGGGCCTGTTCTCCATCTGCTGGGCGAGGCGGCGGTTGCGAGCACTGGCCATGTGCTGCTGCTGCATGGTGGCCCGGATGCTAACTGCTGTCGGCTGCTTGTTCTTCATCATGTTAGTGAAGCTTGGGGAACGGAACCCGAGGTGCAGGGAGAAGGGGAGAGGAGAGACAGGAGGAGAAAGAGAAAGGGTGGGAGAGGAGGAAAACAGGGAGAAGGGGATAACGAGGAAAGGAGGTTTCGAAATCAAATCACTTCACACACCATGGACGCAGCCACAGCGTAACCTGCAGCAATTCAGTGAATGCCTTTGTTTTTTTCGGGCTCTCTTATACTCTCTCTTGGTAAAATCAGAAGACACCCCATCATTTCAGCAGTTTAAGCAGAACTGAACAAAAACAAGAAAGGGTAGAGAAAAGTAGAAGACAGAGCTGGTGGTAAAGAGGAGAAACAAAATGAAAGTGTTTTTAGAGCAACTGCCTCTTACAGACCCCTATCACCCTGGTGTGGCATCATCAGGTTTGGCCCACACAGGGGACGGTGGTCCAGGGCTGGAGGGGTGTCTGGCAACCCAGCCACTTACAACCCAGACCGTGACCCTGCACACTGCTCCTGTGATGCTCACGGTGGAGGGGGAGGGTATGGGGGGGACTGGTCACGTCCAGGCATGGACTGGGCGCCTTATTTAGAAGAGCAAGAAAAGCTACAGTGAGAAGAAAATAAGGAAAAAGATACATCTGAGCGAGAGAGTTTGTGTGAGAGGGCAAGAAACATGGAGGATGGTGTGCTTGGTCACGCCCGCTATCCGCTGTCTTAATCTCATCTCTTCACTCCCATATTTGGGGAATTTCTTCTGCAGTGCATTCAAGTGCAGGTCGCTTACCTCACCACCATTACCAACATTCTCACCTCGGGGTGTGCACTGCTTACACAAGAGGACCAGCGAGACCCCACTGTGTCCTGTTATTAGCGGTCACCTTCCAAAAAACCAATACTACATGAGTGTATCACTGATGCCGTGTTGAGTGAGCAGCACACACATTATTGCGTCCGTGCCTGGTCTGGTCTCTCCCCCTCATTGACCTCCACAGAACACGACTTTCTGCTTCATGCCTTAAGTATCTCTGCATGTTTGCTCCCCCCGGGCTTGAGATAATGCTGTCAGGATGCGTGGATCCTCACCGCTCATTCAGCGACACCTTGGTGGTGCTTTTCAGCACGACTTTTTGAGTAGAGGGGGAACTCATTTTTCTTCAGGCTTGCTGGATTGCTCCTGCCAGGGAAAGAAATTAAGATTAGGAAAAAAAAACTAAACATTGACCATAATAAGACAATCCAATAAAAACAATAGGCTTATGAAAAGAATATATTTCGAAATAAATGCATAACACAGTCGAGCAGCTAACTACATAGATAGCTAGCTAGTGATAGTGATGGGGTTTTAGAAATGACTAATCTAACTAGCCAAATGCCTTGCTTAGGAAGCTAGTTAGCATAGCTAGATTTTCTTCGCTATCTTGCTAATGTTTAACTAAAGTACTTGGCTCAATATAGCTACTAATTGATATACATGCACAAACGATAAAACATGATACAAAAGTATACATTAAACCTAGGTGTACCCGTAGCTAGCTACCAGGATATCCCTTTACCAATTAAACGTTTTTTTTCCATTGGCTACATCTTATGTCCCACAAGTAACGAAACGACTTTGTCAGGTTAATGAACGTTACATATAACTTACCTATGTCAATACCTAGCTAGCAAGACATATTTTTAAGACAGATATCACAGTGTATAACAAATGAAACTACTTACTTTATTGCTGTTAAGCGCACACTTTGTGGCTGACTAGTTAAAACGTTAAACGGTCGTTGACGCAAAAGTAGCTAACGTGTTAGCTAGCTAACTCAACTGTTCGATCTATACATTCGCGACTTAACCAACTTCTTATTGAAATCGACGTCTTGTAACCCCTCTTTTGGCAATATATTAAAGACTTTTAAACAGAATAAATTATATTCGACAGACGCCTGGCAATTCTATACCTATATACACAAAGCTACTGCCCTAACAATCACTCCTCTCATTCATCACAAAATGGGGAAAACAGCGGCGAAGAGGAAAATGGCGGCATTTGACTCCACCCTTTTTGATGAAGACGGTGCTCTGTCGTGCTTAAATCACATATCGCGAGAACTTACAAACTGCGTAAGGTAAGCAAGATGGCAGCGCTTGTTATAGAAAGCACATCAATTACAGGTTTCCTTCTGTTATCGAAGCCAGCAGTGCATGTGATTTCAGTGAGGTAAATAAATGCAGTCATTTTCGCGTGTTTGGCGTAACTCGCAAGCTAGTTAGCATGATTTTGTCAGTCTGTTTACATCGAGAACTCTTTTACTTTGGTTGCATGGGTCGACGTTACATTGTTAGCTTGCTATTTATCTTACTATTTTATTAGATAACTCGCAAGCATATTTCGATAGTAATATTTGGGTTGCTATGTCACTAACTATAGTTTATATCGCAATAACGTAATCTGACGCATGGATACTTTGGATTCGTTCATACGTTAATGGTAAATAAAAAGACGAAGTGTTATTCAAGAGACATCGACATAAGCATTGTTTATAGCACACGGTATGTGTAAGGACATGGTAGCGGTGTTATGTGAAATACTTTTCTGTAAGAGAAACCCCTCAGTAATTAGATGCTTGAAGCTAGTAAAATGTCAAAATAATTCACTTTGTCCTTTGCCATTGATGTATATAGCCACAAATAAGAACGGACTTCGTGTTTGTAAGATTAGAATTCACATTTCGCTGTAGCACGTGACTGCAGTGTCTGAGACGTGCTTATGCCAATGTTATAATTTGACCACTCATGTCATGTTTAATACCACATGTCGTTGACCACATATGCAATTTTTAATAATGACACCCATCCAGTGGACACTGCTTATGCATAGGCCCCAGAATTTCGTGGTACGCTCCTGAATACCTATATAAAATACTGTGAAGATACAGAATGATGCTCATCCTGTTGTGTCTCTACATGACTAATAAACAGTTGTCTTGAGTTTGTGTGAATGATTGTGTATCTGCATGCCCAGTGGTGGATGGTTCTCTGTCCTGGGAGTTATCCTCTCCCCTCCCTGCACCTGATTCACTCCCCCAGGTGGCTGAAGCTTCCAGAGTACACTGTACAGTTGGCTGCTACTTCTAGCTGGCATGTGACTGAATGTAAAATGGCTGTAATTGTAAAGCAACCTTGGGTATATAGAAAGGTACTATGTAAATGAATTCATCTCAAAGACAAAATTGTTGTTGCTTGTGCTAGCATTTAGCCAGATGCTTTAGTGAAGGTCCATCAGAATGGCAGAAACACATAACCCGAACACTCATTTCATTTTGTGTTTCCTTAGAGACATGCTGTATATAGCTCAGAATTAAATGTAGTCTGTGTGCAGACTATAATGAGCAGTCTATTTTACATTTGATTACAACTATAGCATATATCATATACTGTATATAGCATGTATCTTCTTGTCCAGAACAGGTATTGAATGATGCATAATGCCCCAGGAACCAACTGGCCTTGACTTGGGTGAGGTCAGAGTTCTGATTGGTACTCCAAAGCCAGAAATAAAACCCAAGAACTGCCTATCTCTTTTATTGTTCATTGTTATTCAGATGGAAACATGACAAAATCATACAGCAACCAAAAGTTAATATCTAGCCGAGTCTCCTTTAATTGCCACAATGACATGCCCCTTTAAGGGAAACTAATGATTGGCTGCCTGAGGAGTTTCACTTTTAACAGTCCATGTTCTTGTAGTGGTGATGATGTGTATTTGACATCACTGGTGTGAAGATGCACTCCCTTGCCCACCCTCTGA
This sequence comes from Brachyhypopomus occidentalis, assembly GCA_020368025.1. Taxonomy (NCBI): domain Eukaryota; kingdom Metazoa; phylum Chordata; class Actinopteri; order Gymnotiformes; family Hypopomidae; genus Brachyhypopomus; species Brachyhypopomus occidentalis. The sequence continues at coordinate 121,286 of JAGXOD010001361.1, read as the reverse complement.
TTGGTCTTCATATGACTTGTGTGAGGCTAGCTGCAAGGTGCCTTCCTTTCCTTCCTAGTTTAGGCACAAGGTTTTTAACAGTAATATGTCATTTGTTTCGATGACAAACAAGTTGAGAACAGCATTAGCCTATATATAAATTTTCAAAACACACATGGGTGCACAATTTTATTTGCACTCTCAGCAAATAGTTTTCTTTCAGAACTTTAGTTCCCTACACAACAACTGCTCTGCATGTGTGAGAACTCTGGAAAAGGATCGTTGGTGGCTGCCTCATGAAGCTGGCCAACACTACCAAGAGACAAGTCACTTTGAAGAACCTTAATTCTAAGATAAATATTGACTATTGCAGCATAAATTACAGGTGTTATTTCATACCTTCTGTTTTTTTAAATGTAGAAAAAAGGAAAAATTAAAGAGCAGGTGTGTCTAGATTTTTGACTGGTACTTTGTGTGTTATTTGTTCACATGTTTTTGTTTTTTTCCTGCACCCCTGTTCATGCTTTTGTGTACAATTGAGAGCCTTGGCCTTGTTTCCATGTTGAGGGTATGCTTTTTTGGCTGCAATTCTTCCATGAAGACCACTTCTGGCCAGACTTCTCCGAACAGTAGATGGGTATACCTGGGTCCCAGTGGTTTCTGTCAGTTCTGAGCTGATGGCACTACTTGACATGTTCTGATTTTGAAGGGAAGAAAGCATGACGCATATTTCATCTGCTGCATTAAGTTTCCGTGGCCGACCTCTGCGTTTACGGTCCTCAACTTCTTTGTGCTTCTTCAAAAGAGCTTGTACAGCACATCTTGAAACCCCAGTCTGCTTTGAAATCTGCCTGGGAGAGAGCTCACTGATGCAATATAGCTACCTTGAATCTTGTTGCTGCGCTCAGTCTTGCCATGACCTGTGACATGAAACGGTCATCCACAACCTCACCTTTGAGGCAGAGTTTGGCTGTTCCTCACCCAGTTTTAAGCCTCCTACCCAACTATTTCTGTTCCAGTTTCAACCTATACATAAAAGGTCATAATCATATACCTGACAAAATATCCCTGATATTCACATTACAAACTGATTATTGTTCATTTAGCATTTTGTTGGAAAAAAGAAATCATTAAGTTTTTTAAGCATTCTACTTTGCAGCATTTACTCAGTACGATACATCAGTTTAAAAAATAATTTCATGACCCTTAAATTGAACCTCTAACAAACTGACAAATCTATAGTTGTTGATATGGTCTATTCCAAGGCAACCAAGAAGCAGCAGACTGCAACTAGGTTTAGATATCAATTTTATTTTTTGTGTTCGTGATGGTGCAGAAGACTCTTCACAAAATGAAGGGTGGAAGCTAATGAAAGCAACAGAACATGTAAATAATTGAGGAATCACTTACAGGGCATGTTTCCCCAAACAGTCCTTTCATTTAAGGACGGGGATCCCATGGTTCTATGTTCTGTTATTAGCGGTCACCTTCCACAAAACCAATACTACATGAGTATCACTGATGCAGTGTTGAGTGAGGAGCATTATTGCCTGGTCTGGTCTCTCCATCTTTGACCTCCACAGAACACGACTTTCTGCTTCATGCCTTATAACATAATTAGCTATGTCAGTACCTAACTAGTTAGACATATATATATATATATATATATATATATATATATATATATATATAAAATATCACTGTGGTGGAAAAAGGCAGATAACGTTAAACGGTCATTGACGCAAAAGCAACTAACATGTTAGCTAGAAAATAACTAATTATCCTAGCTAACTGACTTAAGAGTTCGATCTACATATTCGCGACTTAGTTAACTTCTTATTGAGGTCAAGTTCCTGTAACCCCTCTTTCAGTAATATATCAAATCCTTTAAAACAATTATATTCGGCGGAAATCTGACATTTCTACACCTACATATACAAAGCTATTGCGCTAAAAATCACAACAATTTTTCATTTATCACAAAATGGGGCAAACACCGGTGAACAGGAAAATGGAGTCTTTTGACTCCACCCACTCTGAAGAAGCTTTGTCGCGTTTATATCACATATCGCGAGAACTTAGTAAGCACCTGTACAAGATAGGCAAGATGGCAGCGCTCGCTGTTGCAGAAACCCCTTCAGGGAAAGATGCAATTGCAGAAGGTCTCCTTCAGTTATTGAAACCAGCAGTGCAGCAGCTTGATCTACATGTGCATTCAGTTAGGTAAATAAATGCTCTCATTTTAGTTTGTTTGTTTTAACTTACAAGCTAACGAGCTAGGTAGGACATGTTAGCGCATCTCATAGTCACATGATTTTCCAGTCTGTTTACATCTACTTCTCGCTCTAACCTTGGTTGTATGGGTCGACGTTACCTATAACAAAGTTAGTTATATAGCTGGCTATGTAGCTAGTTATTTTTATACAGATTATAACATATTAAAACATTTTAGCTAGTAACATGGTTAGCTAGATAATTTAATATAGTTAGCTATGCCACTCGTTAAAAACGTTTTGTATTACAAAAACGTTATCAGATTAGCATAGCTACTTATATTTCTTCTGTATTTCTGTAGACCTTAATGTCTTAAATGTTAAGGTGGGGTCAGCTACGCTCTGTGAATAGCTTTACAGGGAAAATCAAATATGCATAGAAAACCACTTACCTTTGTTTTCACTGTTTCACAATTCCCTTGTTTTTATGATAATGTTCTTCAAACACCTCTTACGAGTTTTTTTGAACAAATAACACAAAATGGTGTGGGCCCATCTCTTTATGTTTCATTAATTTCCCCATCACTGAATTATTTCATAAACTTGTGTTAGTTTTTAATAAGCAGATTTGACTCATGTTGCATTACATTAATTAATTAATTAAATACATTTATTAATTAGTTTAGCTAATGATTTCTTTATTTACCTGTTTATTGTCAGTTGAGAATACAAGCTGTGGGGTATGTATTTTTGATCAGGGGCATCATGCTTTAATCTTTTTTGAAGGGCCACATTACATATTCCTATTTTTTGTGTTGAAGGTGGCAACTATATATAGCTCAGAATTAAATGAATGTACGGTCATGTGTGTACAGGCTATAATGAGCAGTCTATGACATGAGTAGCAGGTATCGAATGATAGCCTACATAATGCTCCAGGAACCAACTGCCCTTGACTTGGGTGAGGTCATTGGAGCTCTTAACAACTTAAAAATGTTTGGTACAACTGTTTGGTAATCCAGAGCTGGAAAAAAACCCAAGAATAATTCACATTCCTGTCTTTTTAATTATCTATTGTTATTCAGATGGAAACATGACAAAGTCAAACATGACAAAGTCATCCAGCAACCAAACAACACTACCTGAGTGTCATTTAATCGCAATAATGACAAGTCCCTTTCAGGAAAACTAATGATTGGCTGGCTGAGGAGAAGGTTCACTTTTAGTAGCTCATGTTATTGTGGTGGTGATGTGTATTTCATATTTATCTCATTGGTGTAAAGATGCAGTCCATCTAACTACTCATAACGGAACAATGTCCACCTTCCCTATCTTTTAAAATGTACAAAATAGTAAAAATGAGCAGAGAGTAGGTGCATCGAACCATTTGACTGGTACTGTAAGTATGCTGGCATTATCTTTGTTCACCTGTGTTTGTTTGTTTTGAATAGTTCTTGCATGTATTTGTGTGATAACTAGACACTGAAACATTTCTGAATCTTTAAAGTCCTCCTTCTATCCCATCTTCCGTAACATTAAAGGCACTACATAACCTATTTTCATTATTATTTCCACATAGGGAGAGTCAAGTGGAACTTAGAGAACATATTGACAATTTGGCAGCAGGTAATATTGTGCATCGTCATATTTGCTAGTAACAACCTTTGCCTGGGTAGTGGTACAGTTATTTGAATTATTTGTGTTCATAATACTAATATAGTTATTTGTTTATTCTCTGTGCACATTTCATTTCAGAGTTATGTAGAATTAATGAACACCAGAAGGTGGCCCTTGATTTAGATCCCTATGTTAAGAAACTGCTTAATGCAAGGCGCAGAGTGGTTCTGGTCAACAACATACTGCAGAATGCTCAAGTAAGTGACTCGTGCCAAGATTCACACTTGTGTGTGTTTGTGTGTGACACAGATATAGTTTTATTTACCACCCACCTAATTATCAGACTCTTCATAAGCTGGTTCAGGTGTGTTGGAGTAGCAAAAATTAGTAATTTGGAAAAGCGTAGTATATTTGTAGCATAACGTAGCTCTTGTTTTCATTCTTGCACCATTATTTCTTCCTCTCCTGTTCTTCATCACAGGAGCGTTTGCGGAGGTTGAACCATAACGTGGCTAAGGAGACAGCTCGCAGAAAGACTATGCTTGAAACATCTGGAGCATTTTCAACTCGGCCTCCTAGCAAGCAGTGATGGTCTGGAGCGACCGCCATTACACTGAACTGAAAAGCCGAAACACTGTACCCCATGCCACACAGTGCTACTGTACCTGGTCAGAGCCATTATGTCCTGTGGCTCTCGGGTGGTGGATGTATACAGGGCCATACACAACAACAGCTGATATGGAGTACTGCTTATTATACTATCTGCTCCTTTTTAACAAACGCTCATTACACATCTAAAATCGCGATAGGTAATATTAACAAACATGAACCGCAGCATTAATACGTTTTAAGTGTGGTAAATTTTAAAAAGTAATGTGTTAATAGACTTAACCATGTGCAAAAAGACTGAAGACCAAATGCAATTGGGCAATATTACTAAACTGAAAGGATACAGTGTGATAAATTTGTGTTACAAATGTATTGAATTGCTTTTTTCGCTTTACCTATGGTTTATTAATGCTGAAGTTCATCGTTCATTAATGATAAGTAGTGCCATTAATAATTGTATTTAAGCCAAACTTAATGCAACTGTTACTGTGTTATCAATAATAATGTCCAGTTTGTGGTTTTAGCATTGCTTTTGATGTGCACCTAGCATTAATATTTGTAATTCATATATTTGAAAAAGACCAAAAGATCTGTAAATGTCTGCAGTTCTAAACTTATTAGTCATACAGTATTAATTTTGTTATATATCTATAAATTTTGCTATCCCTTGTCTTTTTTGAGTTTTGAAGAGTGTTTCAGGACCCTCGTCTACTCTAAAACACCACTGAAATGCAAACGGATCACACTATCTGCTGAAGAATTGGTCCATGGAATTCTAAACCAGAATTACAGACTTTTAAGACACTGTAGATTCAGTTGCATGGAAATACTCTCTGCTGAAAAGAATCTTGCAAATTAAAAATTGCAGCTTGCGCTTCACTTGTTCCCTAAGGGTTGTTGTTTTATGGGTTGTGAAATGCAAACATATTCTCCATTCTCAAACAAATTCTCACACAGTGCTACAGGGAACCTGTGCAAAAGCATTTGCAATATGTGTACCATAATCTTTAATATTACACATATGCCTGCACACTTTAACCCTCTTCAGCTGGCATTTCCAGCAAATATGCATGTGTCTAAAATTGTTTAAAATTTAAGAAAAATAAAACATAATTCTCACTGTTGGGACTGACCTGAAATCAGCTTGCTTGTTTGCTCAGATTTGTACATGTAGCTCTTTTAATTGTGTACAATTTGTTAAGTGATCTGTAATTTCCACCTAATTAAAGTCAGTATGTAAAGCTTATAAAAATCCATCTTCTGTTTCTCAGGTTTTATGAAAGTGGATAAAGGGGTATACTGCTGCCTTATTTATATACTGATGGAGTTGTAGGTTCTGTTTCAGGAGCAGGATGCCATTTAAAGAAACAAGCTGTATTAAGGGGGAATAAAATACCTTTCTAAACTGCCTGAGTTGTTTCAGCAGTAGATTGCTGTATAATTGAATCAGCAGCAAAATGGTGGCTATGTATCTCTCCTGTGTAAATAATGAATGTTTTGTAATTTAAGAAGCAGAAAGCCTGTTTTAGATGACCCCATTCTAGTCTGAAAGGGTGTGGGTTAGGAAAGGATTTTGACCTGGTTAAAGGTCAAGAGAAGGAAGTCTTGAGGGAGGAACCAAACTTCACATGGAGGTCTCCCTAAATGTAATTCAAATAAGGACAGATATATATCATACAGCTGAGGGAAAATATCCAGGAACACAGAGGCAGAAACGGTGGTTCAAGTGACTACCCCGATTGCTCCTTATTATGTCTGTAGTAAAAGAATATTAAGAGCATAGTTTTCTGGCACCCAACTTGTTCTGTTCAATTTATTCTGTTCAGGTTTCACAACACAAAAGTTTAGTTTGCATTTAGTAATGTTTTCAGAGGTGCTGAGCCCATACGAATGTGAACATTTAAGTAAAATAAAGACATCATTACATATTAGACCAACCACATGGAGAAAAAAAATCACTGAAGCTATCTTCAGCTATATAGATAGAGAGAGAGAGATATATGATTTTAATTCGTTCACTCAAAGGTAGAACTACTGTGGTGCGAAGTTTGATTCTGACAAATGCATTTCGTGTTAGAAAGGTTCTTGTTTACTTATTTACTTGCTTTGCTTGCTTTCCTAAATTACGTACCATACTTGCATTAAAGTGGGAAGTATAAAAGTAACCTACAATGTAAATTGTAATGAACGACGATGGAAGCTGCATCAGATGGACCAGGCTGGGTGGGGGATCAGGGGGCTGGGCCGCAGGGCGGAGTAATCTTGGCGGCGCCACCTTAAAAAAACAGTCGCGCCGATATGTCAATCCAGACGCGACCCAGACAGCCCTCGGCCAGGGGGCCCAGTGATGAGAGCTGCGTCATCATTGGCTGAAATCTGCCGTCCCTTTGAGACTAGAGCCTCCATTGGCTGGAGCCTGGCGAGACGCTCACGCGCACAATGTCCACCCGCTTTTGTTATTGTACCAAGTGCGAGGAGAGAGGCTTCGGGGGAGCGAGCAGGATGCACGAACGGAGACAGCGAGGCTGAGTGTCCGATATCGACTTGGATAAAGACTGATAGTGGTTAACGGGGAAGCGAACTTGGAATTCACCTCACTGTCCTCGTTCCGAACCACTTCTGTTCGTTTTTCCCCCAGTAACCTGCCTGATGTGTGAGTATAGACAGTTTATAAAAATTGCACAGCTTCTTATCGGCACGCCGGCCATTTGAGACCTTATGGGCTAAGAAATAAGGAAGGTGGGGTGATCTCTAATGTCCAGTGCCGTTTGCGTAGAGGTATCTGTCGTAGCTCCGTAAAAAATCGCTATCTACCTCTAACCCCGTCTTTGGCATGATAATCCGCCAAAATGATTGGTTTTATGCGCGTACATGTTAAATATTTCGTAGCGGTATATTTATCGATGTGACCTGAGCACACTGACATTTTGCCCTCCGCACCAAGTTGTACTGAATTTTCATTTTATCTACTCTTAATAAGTAAGCTCCATTTACGTTTGGTATGCAGTTAGTTTCATATCCACTGGGACCTCGGGAAATGTTTAGACGGCAGTCTCGATGACGTGATATGACCAAATATGGTATCGCTGCATTTGCGTGTCTGCAGAGCAGTGAACAGTTTGAATCGGTTATTACTTTGCAAAAGATTAGAGGTGTAGATTGCTGTAATGTTCAGCGATCCAACAGGTTACGATTCTGGCTCTGGATAACGGCAGCACCAGGTGACGTCTTTGTCAGAATGATTACCGTATGATCAGTACACGCGAATCAAAATTACTGGTAATGAGATGAAAACCTTGTGAGATCTTTGATACTGTCAGTACCTACGGACTACTGTGACGAGGATGTGATGAATTGCTGGGCATTTGTGGCATAAATAGCCTAGGCCCAGAATGATAGCCTTAACCTTAGACTAGTTCTGTTCTGTGGTTGGATGGGTCCTAGATAAAGAACCTCTTCAAGACCCGGCAGCTGGTTGGTTAACAGCAGTGTACATGATGTAATAACGCGGTAATAAAATGGCCTTTTTCTCTGTACAAAACATGAAAGGGACTGTAAATGTGAACAGGATTTCTGCAGCCAACACTGATGGTCACAGCCAGGGCAGGTCTTTAGTATGTCTGTATGATTTTATCATGTAGGTGTGTTCCCACCAATGAACAGCATGTTACTGCACTATTAGTTTCTACATCTTGCAGTAACTTGTAGTCATCCACTTACAAGCTGTGATGTTTTATGTTATTACTTTGACCCTATGATCTATTTGGTACATTCTGTCCAATCCCAAATAAGGTGGCAGTTTTGAGTTCCACCGTAAGTGTTTTTAGTGTCATAATGACAAATTAACTGAAAGAGACCTCTAGAGCTTCTTCGTCCACTTGGGTGAGAATGTTGGTATCCTGTGGTGTGGTCCTGTAGGGCAGTCCTATGATCTAATGACACAGTCTGTTCCATTTCTGTGGCATGGTTCTTTGTAATTATAATTTAAAATAGTTATCTGTTCTGTGTTTTGTGCTTCTTTTTAAAAGTATCATTAGGTACAGAACATTTTCAGCACAAATGACTTTTTCCAGCAAACGTTAACTGTAGTTCGATCGTGGCTTCACCGACTCTGCTATTCTGTCCCACAGTTGAACGGAAGCTTCTTAATCATCAAAGGGGTATAACGGCTGCCGTGCAGAATTAGGGTTCCTTGTGCTTTTCTCCCTCACCTGTCGTTAAACGGCGGGCAATATGTGGGGTCCGTCGCGTTTAGGGTGGAAGTGGGCGGTCTCTCGGTGAAGATTATGCCCCGAGCGAGTGTCAGCAGCTTCTTCAGCTTGAATCTCCGTGAGCCCCCCTGGCACGGCCGAGCTGCGTTTATACCCCGTCGTTTCAGAGCGAGCGAACTGACGGCAGCCGGTCCATTTGCAGCTTCCGAACGAGCTTGGCGTAGTAGCTGCTGTCCCGGACAGAACCGACAGTGCTGCCGGTGGAGATGTAAACCGACTGTTAATGGAAAGAAAGTGTCATATCTCACCTCTTTGAAAAAAAGAGGAGTCTCCTTTTAACTTTTTTCTAGAAGAGACTCAACTGTTCATGGATTCTCAAGGTTCTTGGCAATCTGTAAGGAGGTGCAAACATTTGAATGGAATCAGTGATGTGTGTTTTGGATCCAGTGGATCTACGAGTGGTGGCCCTGAGGTGTTTTGCACCTAGACTGCAAGGTTGCATGCTCACAGAATCTGAGGACTTGGGATTTCTAATGTCTGCCTCTCATCTCTTTCCAGAGACAGATGACATAATGTGTTAGCTCGTCCTCTGGCTGTTGGGGTCTAGTGCTTCCTTGCTATATTTCACCAAGACACTAAAAAGGATCGACTTGACACTAAAAAGCGGCCACCTACATGAACAAGAGCAAAACTTGAAATGCCTCTTGCTGACAGCTCTTTGAAACCTAAAAGTCAAGATGTCTGGATTTTAAGATCTTTCATTTCTTTTGCTTTAAGTTGACTGTGTACAGGCTGATGAGAGGTGTGTGTGTGTGTGTCCTCCCTAATCCCAACGCGGCAGAGCAGCAGGATGTCGGTGAACCCCCCCAGCAGTAGCGACGCCTGCCTCAGCATCGTGCACAGCCTCATGTGCCATCGGCAGGGCGGCGAGAACGAGGGCTTCGCCAAGCGCGCCATCGAGAGCCTCGTCAAGAAGCTGAAGGAGAAGAAGGATGAGCTGGATTCACTCATCACCGCCATCACCACCAATGGCGTGCACCCCAGCAAGTGTGTCACCATCCAGAGAACTCTGGATGGACGGCTGCAGGTGAGGCCTCCACCTACATGTCCTCCAATGCATGGTGCCTCCACCCAAAGCTAGTGTTTATGACCTTAACATTACCCTACCAAAGCATTACCCTCTCTACATCATGCTTGGAGGAAAAGTCACCACCCAGTTTGGTGGAATTATTTGGTTTGGTATAATTAAAGAACATGTACAATAACATTTACACATAAAAAGGAAGTAAATTAATCAGCAAACCTCTATTCAGTTTGCATTAAAAATAGGTGCACAGTTAGGGATAAGTGATGGCCATCGTGAACCAGTGAATAATATCTAAGTCCGAGCAGCCTAAGGGGGAACAGTTTGAGGAATCCATCTGTTTTTGCCAATTGTAGTGAGTGTGTATAGTCTCTTTAATGAGCCCTTGGGGCACTTTCAGTCAGTGTGTAAGGTCTCTTATGTGAGCCTTAAGGGGGCTTACAGTGCACGCATATGGACTCTTATTTGAGCCTTAAGGGCTCTTACAGCAAGCATGTATGCACTCTTAAACTGGCCTTAGTGGCACTTACAGTGTGTGCATATGGTTTTATAGGTGAGCCTTAAAGGTGCTTTCAGCAAGCACATATGGACTCTTTGGTGTGATTTCAGCAGGTAAGGGGAATGTTGGGATGTGTGCAGCTGCTGTGAGATGGGCGTGACAGTCTGACTTGGCTCTGCCTTATACTGGGTATTCATGGGATGTTTTTAAAATATTTGAAAGACATGATAATTGTATGAAAAGTAGCACTAGGCTGTGTTGATGTGGTGTAGGGTGTGCGGTACATTTTGGAAACCAAGCTTCATATTCAGGATTTGTGGGTTTTGTGATCCAAATCTGTTCAGTATTTAGTGATATGGTTTGGTTGTTTTGGTGGTTTGATGCTGGTTTAAGCTGTGGTTTAATAGACCGAGTGCTGTAGACGAGAAGTGCACTGGTCCTGACTATTTTCAGTGCTGAGTGTGTATTATGCGGCTGCTCTGTTTTATGGCCTGTATGTTGTTGTTTTATGGCTTGTGCTGGTGTTTGTGGTTTCTCTCAGGCTGACGGAATTCAGTTGTAGTCAAATGATGTGACACTGTTTTCCAAAGCCTTTGTTTAGCTTCCACTTATCAGCAATCATTTTTGTGTGTGTGTGTGTGTGTGTATGTGTGTAGCTGCTGGCTGTCAGTAGTAAGCCTGTGGTAATGGTGGCTAATGTGGTATGACCTCTGACTGAGGGCCGTTCCTGTGAGAGAATGTGATACTTCAAAGAACTCACCAGTGCTTAACTCCCCAACGGCCCTTGCCAGTCGTGGCCATGGTGACCAGTTGATTGACAGCTACTGCACACAGATCTGGTAATAAAGAAGTTGGGTGCAGCTTGATTCTGACATGAGGGATCAGAGGGAGAAAGACTGGAACATTATCTCACAGTTCTGGTGGAAGGAGGGAGGGAGAGAGAGAGTTTTTGTAAAAGACTGAGCAATATTTTGTCTGAAACAGGAAAGGAGCGGGGTTAAGGGAAAGGCCGGGGTTAAAGGATAGGGCGGAGTTAAAGGATAGGGCGGGGTTAAGGGAAAGGGCCAGCTAATTTTTCTTTGTGTGGTGCTGTTTGCACTTTCTGTTCAGTACATATGATATGTTTCAGCTAACAGAACAGCAGTTCTGATTCTTTGTGTGTGTGGGAGGGAGGGAACATATGTGTGTTTGTATAATGTATGCTTGTGTGTGTAAGTGTGTATGTGTGTGGGGGTGTGTGTGTGTCTCAAGTGTGTACAAAATTCAATCAATCCTGTAGGAATAGAGCTATACTGCTGAGTGAAGACATCGTCTCACCTTTGTTGACCTTCCTTAGAGCAAGTGATAGAAAAGATGAGAGAGAGAGAGAGAGGAACTGCATAGAGAAACCAGTAAAAAGCAAGCAAAGAAATGAGAGAGAACACACACACACGCAGTGTTCTAGCTTATCTCCTCGTTCTTGTCTCTGGTTTATGTTCTGCCTCACAAAGAGGACCAGAGTCTGTGCGGTGGGCTGGAAATGGCTGCTGGGTTAATGGCAGAAGCAGCTGGGTTTGCAGCTCCGCTGTAGTGCCATGCCTGTCCCGCACTCTGGCATTCAGACATATCTCACACAAACACAGCCATGTAGATACACACACACACATACTCTGCTGCTGTAGCTTAGGGGTCAGGCTGGAAGAGCCATATCCGGTGGTTGTTCAGGGTGCTGGCTGTGCGTAGACCTGCGTGATCTGCTGTATGACCTTGGACGGTGTGTGTGTGTGTGTATGTTCGTTCTCTGGTGCCGTGTGTTCCTCCACTCCTGTCATGCAGCTCTCCTCTGACTTATTACATTACATTAGCCAGGCCGGTTTTATCCATGAGGTGATTTTCCTCGTACAGGGGTTATGAGCCTCAGGTTCAGCATGTCAGCGTTGAGGTGCGATAAGAATTAGGAGACGCAAGCATATTTCTGCGCAGCCAGAAATATAAGAATGTAGGATGTTAGCGATTCATTAGAGAGGAATCTAGTGCCTCTAAAGCTTGTCGTTTCTATGTTCTGAAGTTTTGTGATTACGTTCAGGAGTTTAGAAGGTTTGGGGGAGCGGTGGTTGGGTACTAGGCAAAGCTGGAGGTGGGGTGGGAGGAGACTGGGGGCCACGGGCAGGCACTGGAACTAACTTTCTGGGGCCCTTAGGTCTCCATGGTCTCTGCATTCACTCTGCACCCAGAAATTTGTGGAATGCTTGTGTAAAGGGGTTTCATATCAGCAGTTTCACAAGTCATATTCCTTGCTGAACTGTATTTCTCTCCTCTTCAGGATATATGCATATCTGATACCTGGTTAATTCTGTCAGCCTTGTGGCCGTTGCTGCATTTATAGCGCACTCTCTCGTGTCTGTGTGTGTGTGTGTGTGTGTTTGTTTATGTAGGTTGCAGGACGTAAAGGCTTCCCCCATGTGATCTACGCTCGCCTCTGGCGCTGGCCGGACCTCCACAAAAATGAGCTTAAGCACGTCAAGTTCTGCCAGTACGCCTTCGACCTCAAGTACGACAACGTGTGCGTAAACCCGTACCACTACGAGAGGGTGGTGTCCCCTGGCATCGGTAAGGCTTCTTCCCTGCATATTCATCCCGTTATGCATTCTCCTAAACTCCGCCTCTAGGGCCCATGCGATCCGCCTCTAAATACCATGTCTTAGCTTATGCACCTTATACCACTTATACTTATAATAAACTTATGCACCTTACCAGTGCAGTTTATTTTGTTAACGACGCAGCTGATACGCAGCAGACATCATTTACTGATACACATGAATATCCACCTATCCAAAGGAATGAACCACGATGAACAGTCTAAACTCTAAATGACATAAGCAGGTTGTGGTTAATCTGTCAAGATACGTTTGATGTCTAATTTGCATGATGCTGATTGGTGGTCTTAAAGCTGTGTTGCTTGGGAGTGATGATATACTTCTAATGGGCTGTCTCCTCTCTCTGTCTCTCTCCCTCTCTTCTGCTCTGAAGTGGGCCTCAGTCTTCAGAACACTGGTGAGTCGTTATCCCTGCTTATACAAACGCTGCCTATAAATCATCGTGCTTTTGGGCACCATGGTCCATGTCCATCTGGTGTGTTTTGCTTTGTTTCGCCCCGTAACTACCGCTTTGGTCCCAGGTCCCTCTGGCAGGCTGATCAAGGAGGAATACATTCATGACTGCATACAGATGGATGTGCCACCGGGTCTCACACCCCAGCCTGACCACCAGGGGGCAATGAAGCTCCCACCTCCAGAGCACTACGGCCAGCCTCTGCCCCCCTTGCAGCTGCCCCCGGAGCCTGCACGGGGCCCCCCCCCCCATCACCCTCTACCCCAGCATACCACTCTCCCCCACTGGTAAGCCCAGCGTGGGGCCCGCTCTGGAAACGGATGTCGACCACTTGCGGAAGAAAATGGGGCAGCTTACGATTATGTATTTATGGCATCATGACTGCAAAGGAAGGCCGGATGAGTTCCGGTTTGAAGTGCTGCTCGTGAACTGTTCTCACATTCTGTTTCCCAGCACTGTTGATATTGTTGAATGCTGTCCCAACGTCCATCTGTCCCTGTGCTCCTCCCTGTCTCCAAGTGTGTCCCTGTCTGTTACTCTGTTACTGTCTGTCTTCCTCTCTCCATCAGTCTCTCTCCCCCTCATTCTCTGCTTGTTTCTTTCTTTCCCTCTCTTTGGCTCTCTCTCCCATCCCTCTCTTTCTATGCCCCATATTTCTGACTTAATATGTGGATCTTTCTCTCTGCCCCATTCTCTCTCTCTCTCTCTCTCTCTCTCTCTCTAGCGTCAGGCTCTATGATATCCATGCAGGGTGGTCATGGCGAGGGCCTCCTACAGATCGCCTCTCCACAGGGTCACCAGGTCATGACCCCGACGCCTCCTCCTTCCACTCCCACGCACGGCCCACCCCAGCCCCCCGCCCCCCAGCAGGCCCCCCCCAACCAGAGCAGCTACAACGGTTCCAAACACTCCACCCAGACCCAGGGCTCCTTCCACAGTGAGCACCGCACGAACACCCACACACACACACACACACACACACACGTTATGCCCGGCTGCGTCTGATGCCTTGTCGTCCGTGAAACGTTTCAGCTACATGGACGGGCAGCAGCACGGCCTCCTACACCCCAGCAGGACCCCAGCAGCAGAGCAGTCGTGCCCACCAGCCACCCCTCCACCACCCTCACTTCTGTAAGTTCCCAGCGCTGCCATCCTGACCGGCCTGGTGTGGCTGGTGTTACGCGGTCCTGATGGTTCACTCTCTTCTTCTCAACAGGGTCTCAGCATCACAGCTCTTCAGCATTCCCTACACCCGTCTCCAACCACCCAGGTACACCAGCAACACACCGACCCATAAGTTGTACCCAGCGTGTGGGTGTGGTTATTCATAGCACGTTGAAACAGATGTAGAGACACACCGCTTTTTTGGCTTCCCTCTTTGTTCTCTCTCTCTCCTTTTCTGTGTGTGTATGTGTGTGTGTGTGAGTGCTAAAACTGAAAACCTACAATGTGGGATTAAACATACATAGTGTGCATTCAAATCTGAGCTCATGGGCACAGTAGGAGTTAATTCAGCACTGTGAAAATTGCTGTACACACACACACATGCACATATCTGATGTTGTTTTTGGCTTCACAGGTCCGGAGTTCTGGTGCTCCATCACATACTTCGAGATGGATGTGCAGGTGGGGGAGATGTTTAAGGTGCAGGCAAGCTGCCCCGTGGTGACGGTGGATGGCTACGTGGATCCGTCGGGTGGAGACCGCTTCTGCCTGGGCCAACTGAGTAACGTGCACCGCACCGACGCCAGTGAACGGGCCAGGTCGGCCAGCCGTGCGCGTGTGCAAGTGTGTGTGTGTGTGCGTTTTTGATCTGAATTCCTCTGAGGCAACAGAAACTACATGTTTTTATGTTCATATATATGAAGAAGATTCTAAGACCCCAGAGTACATACAGTACACTGCAGTTAAAGATGTAGCAGTAGTACATGAGGTATGCAGAGAAGTGTTTTGGACAGAGGTACAGAGGTCATATATGAATAATTGTACACAGTTTCCAGAGAAACATGGCATTAGCTGAGTACCTAAAGTGCTTGAGAAGTTCTAGGGGAAACCAGTTTACGTTCAGCATGGTAGATATTTAAGAATATTCATTCCACAGCGCTCTATCGTCCCTACTTTAAACAACCAAGAATCCCTTTGGTGCTGAATTTATGTCCTACAAATAAAACTGTGGCTAATATTATACTTAAACACTTCAGAATCCTGCAGGATTCCACAGAGCCCATATCTCATTTTAAGGATCCTCCACTAATCTCCTAGAGACGAGACCAAAACATCGAAGATATGCTTGTTAAGTGGAAGATAAATCACCAGTCAAATAATAACTGATGTGTTGTAGCCTGCAACAGCTCTAGATGTGCTACTAAAATACCCAACCCTCAAGAAACATTTTATCACCCATTCCTCCCATTACTCCAGGAGTTGCAAGAGATGTAATGTACATCTGCACCATTTGAACACCTTATGATCAGTTGAACACCATAGAATAATGGATTGTGCATTAATGATATATCTGTTTGCATTGCCAGTTGTTGCTATGGCAGCAGTGAAGTGAGGAAACTGAAGGAAAAAGATAGAATCTTCACTCGTGGAACTTTAGATCCTCATGGGATGAATTATTATTATTACGAGCTTTATTACTGATGGATGACTGTTGTGATTGAAATACCTACCATTTTGAACATAACCTGTTTTCATCTCCAAGAACTTCCAAAGCACTTTGCTTGCAAAGCTGATGAAGGAACTCTGTTCAAAATGTCAATTTTCCCCTGGACTACCTCTACAGCTTTAACACTACACTGCAGCAACTCTGTGGGGGGAAAGAAACAAAACAAACTGAAAAAATATTAATAAAACAATATGAACAATGTCCTCATAAGGTATAAATATGTGGGTTTGTATTTGCGCAAGTGCACGTACAGATATGTGTATGCATCTGTATGTGTGTTTGCCTGCCTACATGTGTTGTGTTGGCATGTTTGTGCATGTGTGCACATGTGTGTTTGTGTGTCTGTGCACGTTTAGACTTGTGTACATGTGTGTGTGGCAGGTTGCACATTGGCAAAGGAGTGCAGCTGGAATGTCGGGGGGAGGGTGACGTATGGATGCGTTGCCTTAGCGACCACGCCGTGTTCGTCCAGAGCTACTACCTGGACCGCGAGGCGGGCAGGGCCCCGGGAGACGCCGTTCACAAGATCTACCCGGGCGCCTACATCAAGGTCAGGAGGGCACAACCTGTAGGATTGGAGTTGGGGACAGGATTAGGCAAAGGAAATTGGTTTAGGGTCGTTATCAAGGTTAAGGCTGGTCAAACTGGTCATTATCAAGGTTAAGGCTAGGGTCCTCAGAGTAAAGGGTTTGGTTCAGATACGGTCCTGGTTAGGTTTGGGTTACCTGTGGCAAATGGACACCAGAGTCTGTATAATATGAATCCTTTAACCCGTGGTTTTTCGCCACCAACACATTAGTGTTGCTTCAGCTGTGGCCTGGTTTATAGAACCTGCCAAACATATTCCTGCAGCAGCACTGTATTTAGACACCGCTGTGTCTGTGCTGTGAAGCACCGAGCAGAGCCCAGAATGGAAGCTCTCAGCCGGGCGCTGCCGATGTCAGACCTAAACACTCACGCAGTGCATAGCAAGTATTGTCAGTATGTGAGGATTCAACCGTTACCTCCCCAATATGTCAACTGATACCGCATGACTATTGCGCTGCCCTTCTATTTTTAAATGAATGTTTTTGTATTGTGTATATGAAGCAGAGCTGTCGTAGGCAGGTGTTGTCCTGTGGTGTATGTATAGCTGATGCAGGTGTGTGATGTCTTTTGGGTCCAGGTGTTCGACCTCAGGCAGTGTCACCGGCAGATGCAGCAGCAGGCAGCCACTGCACAGGCAGCCGCCGCCGCTCAAGCTGCTGCCGTAGCGGGGAACATTCCGGGCCCGGGCAGCGTGGGGGGCATTGCACCTGCTATCAGTGAGAACCACGCCCACACTGCACACAGACACGAAAAGAGTGCGCAGAGACACGCCCACACTGCACACAGACACGAAAAGAGTGCGCAGAGACACGCCCATGCTGCACAGGGACACGCCCACACTGCACACAGACACGAAAAGAGTGCGCAGAGACACGCCCACACTGCATACAGACATGAAAAGAGTGCGCAGAGACACGCCCATGCTGCACAGGGACACGCCCACACTGCACACAGACACGAAAAGAGTGCGCAGAGACATGCCCACACTGCACACAGACATGAAAAGAGTGCGCAGAGACACGCCCATGCTGCACAGGGACACGCCCACACTGCACACAGACACGAAAAGAGTGCGCAGAGACACGCCCACACTGCACACAGACACGAAAAGAGTGCGCAGAGACACGCCCACACTGCACACAGACACGAAAAGAGTGCGCAGAGACACGCCCATGCTGCACAGGGACACGCCCATGCTGCACAGGGACACGCCCACACTGCACACAGACACGGAAAGAGTGCGCAGAGACACGCCCACGCTGCACAGGGACACGAAAAGAGTGCGCAGAGACACGCCCACGCTGCACAGGGACACGCCCACGCTGCACAGGGACACGCCCACGCTGCACAGGGACACGCCCACGCTGCACAGGGACAAGCCCATGCTGCACAGGGACACACCCACGCTGCACAGGGACACGCCCACACTGCACAGGGACACACCCACGCTGCACAGGGACACGCCCACGCTGCACAGGGACATGTCCACACAGACACACCAACACTGTGCTGGGAAACACCTACACTGCACACAGACACAACATGTTTATTGCGTTTCTTGTTGTGAATTATTTTTATTATTTTTTAATTAGTTAGGAGGTGCAAGAGGTGCTACTTGACCTTTATTATTATTTTAATCTTTATTAAGATTAAGTCTTAATCTGTTGGATTCTCAATTTTTTGTCAAATAGAAAGCAAGTTGTTATCATGAACAGTGTAATTTGAATTCTCAGTACCCCCAGGACTGAGTTTAGCTTTGGACTTTCGATTTGGTGTGTCGAGAAATTGTAGTGTGTATGCTGTACTTATCCAGAACTGTGATGGAAAGTGTGCTGACCCTTTCAGGAAGTGTTTGGTATGGCAATACATCAGCAGATGAGAGAGAACGATTGGAGAAGGTGCAGCACACTGCTTCTAAACTCGTTGGTTGTGAACTCACATCCGTTGCCTCTAGATACATCAGCAGAATGGAAAAGATGGCATTAAAAATTCATGCAGATGGTTCACCCCTAGCACAGTACCTTTTTAAACTGCTCCTTTCTGGTAAAAGGTTACAGAGCATCTTATGTAGGACATCTCCGTTCCATAACAGCACTTACTCTTCTGTCAGGCTGTTAAACTCCACACGACCACAGTGTTAATAATGTTTTTGTATATTGATGAATTTTAATATTTTTATGTGTGTCTATATCTTTGAGGTATTTTTTAGATAGTGGATGTCAGAGCTGTGGATGCTTTGTGTTTGAGCACCACTGAAACAAGTTCCTCTTAGTATTGAAAACTTGAAGTATTGAAGCCTGAAGCTTGAGGACCTGGCTTACCCTATAGAGGTGCTTGAATGTTGCTGGCCTATTCGTTTCCATGTGATTGGAGGACCATGAAGTATTTGTAGCTGTCCTCCTGGTCTGTTATACTGTATAGCCTTGCAGAAGTTCAGGATCCCTCGGTCCTGATCACTTTTTCAGTGATCCCACTCTTATTATCAGTTTGGCTGAGAAGATTCAGGTCTGTGCGTAACAGCAGTAGGGACAATACATATTGGTATGGTTTACACTGGATCATCTGGGTTGTTATTTTTGAGTTAGCTTCTAATGATGTCATCTAGTGTTTTGAGTTAGCATCTAATGACATCATCCAGTGTTCCTCTGAAGGCTGGATGAACACTGGATGGTCTTATTGACTTTATACAGAGAAAGCATCCAGCTGTGTGCTGCTGATTCGTACATTTTCTTGTAGTCAGTCCAAAGATTGCTTACGTTGGTCGGACAGGTCCTGGAACCCTGATGGACCTCGCTGTCAGTAAGGGGTTCTTCCCTGGTAGAGCCTCCCATTCTGAGCAATGCTCTTGTACTTACATATTTGCTCATTCAGGTTGATGGCTAGTTCAATGTTGTGGACAGGCAGATTATTGGTTTGTGGTTGGATGGTACTTGGCCCTTGTTGGGGGTCCGTCAGAACCAGTACTGCCCTGCCTTGTGTGAGCCAGCCTGGATGGGAACCAGTAATTTCCTGCCGATCCATTTGTTCTGCTAGTTGGACATATAGAGCTGTTAATTTACTTAGTATTGGCATGGATCATACCAGGCCTAGGTGATGTTCATTTCTTCATATCTATTGTTATAATGCTGAATGGTTCTTGTGCTGAGAGACTGTGGTGCTCTGCTTTGAGAACTCTTCAGCACTGAGCACTGGTGTTACATGATGATTCATTCTCTCATATGTTCTTCCAGTACTATTCTGTTTCAGCTCTGACTCCACAGCCAGAGTGTTGCACTGGAACTGAGAGCATACTTTGGAGCGTTCATTGATGTTGCTTCGTTTGGGCATCTCTGGAGTCTGTGTGGCAGCTCTGTTAACCTTTGTTTAGCAGAAGTTTAGATTCCCTCATGGATTTTTCACTGTATATCTTCTGTAGCCAGGCAGCAGGCACACACTTATGCCTGCTCTCGCTATCTTCTCTATCTCTCTCTCTCTATATACACATACACCCCACACACACACACACACACACACACACACACACACACACACACACACACACATATATATATATATATATATATATATATATATATATATATATATATGTATGTTGTTGTTGTTGTTGTTTTTGTGTGCAGTGTGCAAAGTAGTTCGTAGCTCTCATGGTGATTTCTGTGGCCTGCAGGTCTGTCTGCGGCAGCCGGCATTGGTGTGGACGACCTGCGGCGCCTCTGCATCCTGCGCCTGAGCTTTGTTAAGGGCTGGGGGCCTGACTACCCACGCCAGAGCATCAAGCACACCCCCTGCTGGGTGGAGGTGCACCTACACCGTGCTCTGCAGCTGCTGGATGAGGTGCTGCACACCATGCCTCTGGCGGATCCCGGCCCTTCCAACTGAGAAAAGGGAGAAAGATCCACATGCACACACACATACTCACACTCACACCTTCAAAGACATATTTGCTCATATATGTATTTACACACACACACACACACACACACACACAGAGCCCATATTTTACACACTACAAGCAGCCTCAGTTTTGCTCTTTATTTTCTATCCAAATCCACATGCAGCCTCTCACTCCTCATTTCTATGGAATTGGTTCCTTTTCTAAGGGACCTGAGACTCTCCTTTGCAGAGTGGATGCATGTACTTTGGATTAATGCAAGTTTCCACAGGGTTGATTGCGGATTAAGTTCAGGGAAATAGCTTTACTGTCCGTACACCTCTCCAGCATTGCATATCACCTTATTACAGTAATAAAACACTACCAACCGCAGCAAGTTTGCAATACTGAGAGGGAACACTTTTAACCTTGTCCCAAGACAATGGGTTTAGGGGATCAACTGACCAATGGTATTACTACACAAACACACACACACACGCACACACACATTCTAAGGTGACTGGTATGCTGTAGGAGCCTGTCATGATGCTCCTGACCCCCCTCACATGGCTGCCAGCACTCTCCCTGCAGGGTTGCCGGGGTGTGTCCTAATGATCCCAGAGCTGCAGCCGGTGTGTTGTTTTGCTCGGAAACACGCTAGAGGAGTCTGGACAACACAGACGGCACAGACATTTCGCCTGAGTGATGTAAAGCCAGCTCGGCGGGGACAGACTGTTCAGGAACTCTCTCGGATGCTTGGACTGCCGGACATAGAGCAGGATGAACCTCGGCATTGGAACCATCGGCGTCAAGTGGTCCCATCCCGTTGTGGTCGTCTGCGGCGGCATTGCTGGTCCTACGATCTCGTTTATTTTCATACCAAAAAAATAAAAAAATAAAAACAAGAAAAGAAAAAAAGATCAAGAAGAAAACAACATTGTTCAGCTTTAAAATGGTGGTGTTAGTAACCGTGGTGATGCCGTTTTGTGTTTGTAACCAAATCGTTTGCCATGTGGTGTACGATTCACCAAAAGCCAGAATACCTCATCATAATCTAGCATGAACCCAGTGGAACTTTATATGCCAAAATATGTCTAGTATCCTTCATTATTTGCTTTCATAAACTCACCTCATGCTTTGACCAAATCAGTATCAGGGGGTTCAGGTAAAGAAAACGGTATGGAGGACAGTGTTACACCCACTAACTGAATGCAACCCATGATCTTTTCTTTCTTTTAGCTTGAAAGTCTTGTGAGTTTAATTTTCTATGCCAGTGTTTCCTGTACTGCAAGGTGCGAAACACTTTTTACACACTAAAGATCCTTAGCAACTCTGCTCTCTCGAGGTTGTAGCCAGTATTCATTTAGTCGGCCTGATGACGCTGTTCATCTGAAGTACTGTCAGTTTAAAAGATGTCCTGAGTACTGGATGTCCTGAGTTGTCCTGAGTACTGTATGTCCTGAGTTGTCCCTTTTCAGTCTTTAGTTTAGAGCAGCGGTCACCCGCCCGATTCCAGGAGCTCCTGTCTTCTCACAGGTGTTACTTCTAAGCCAAGCTCGCCATACCCCAACCAACCATTCAGGGTCCTTGGATCTTCATGAGCTGAAGCATGTGTTTAAAAGCAGATGTTGGAAGGCTGGAGAGTGCTGCTTATACAGGAACTAATGCCATTGTGAGGGAGAGACCTTGAACATCAGCTGAGTGTTTTTAATAAGCTAATGAAAATACATAGCAGTTAGACTTGAGCAAAACAGTATTTTTACAGTGTATGTGGTCAGATAAACACTGGCATAATGATCGCAGATTATGTCACTATAATTATGTGAATTTATAGGGAGACATAGACCTCAATTGTATTTGGCTTTTGCGTTTGTTTTATTTTTTTGCATAATAATCTTTGTGCCTTTCTCTCTTCTGTTGTAGAATTCAAAAATCACATAAACTTCAAGATTGTATCTTGTTTCAGTCCTTTTCACTGAATTGGTTTTTGGTGTGTTTGGTTTTATTACACCAACAAGGGTGCCCCTAGTGTGTACGGAATGTAACTGCGTCACTTCTCTCCCAGTTCTAGAGAGCTTTCAGGTTTCATTTATAAAGGTTCCCTCCTAACAGACCGTACGTAATCGGACATTGCAACTGATGTTGTCTCCCAGTTCTTCTGCAGGGTGGATCATCTGCTGGCTCAGGTCATAAAGAAAATTACAAGCCTTTAAATACAGTCACACTATTTATGCATTTCGCCTTGTTGTTGTTGTTTTGTTGTTTTGTTTTTCTTTTTTTCGAACATTAGTTACTATGTTGTTGAATTTAGGTGTCAGGTATGCTCATTGTTTGGTGAGTGCCTTTGTGCTGTGTTGCACTGGGGAAAACGAAACCTTTGGTTACAACCTGTACTTTTAAATTCAGATTTCAAAGGCTTGCATTCTTATGTGCAATTAGTGATGAATATTTTTCTTTTTCTGAGCTTGAAGTCTGCTTCAGCAAATTCACTCTGCTTTAACCTGTACATAACATTTAATACACAAATTATTAGTGTATTAACATGTAATTTAGTGATTTTAAGATGGAAGACTATTATAAAATAGAACTAGACTAGATTTAAATTCCGGTACTACATGGCTTGCTTATTGCTGTATCTGAAAAATGAGACCCATTTGAACACATTAACCACTGATATTAGACAATAGGCCAAACAGTTATTGTCCACTTTGTTTTGCCTTAAAACCAGGTGAATTAAGACTCCTACTGCAGCAATTGTCATCAGGTGAAAGTTCGTTTCTTTTTAATACTGTAGATTGTCACCTCAGATTCTGAGAGTTAGTTCTTTCTGCACTAGTTATCCTAGAGTATATTTGGTGTTCTATTGTACCCAAAATAGAAAAGTTCCTTTAGTAGACCTGATTTCTCAGGAGGGTAGCCATTTTCAGAACTCAACTATCTACCCCCTTGCAACTTCCTTTATAATGTTGTAACATGATTGAATCATGTGAGTCAGTAAAATGACAATCATTCAACTGGAAAATGAGATCTAAAGCATTCCATGTATTCTTACAAGTATTTATCAGTATGTTATCTGGTGTGGAAAAAATTACTATTTTATTGATATTGTTAATTCAATTATTGTTGTAATTATAATTATTTTATTGTTAAAGGACATTCTGCTCCTGTATGTTGACTGTACACCAAAGTTAAGTAAAATCATTTTGATACAAATCTTTGGCATTGTAATATTTTAAGTAATATTTTCTTACATTTGTTTTAGCTATGCAATTAGAAAAGCTACAGTGTATGGATAAGTGTGTATCTTATTGAAATAGCGCAACATGATTGCACTTACGTTAACATCGTCTTTGGGAGGCGCTAATGCGCTTTGAGTGTCGATGTAGCGCCACATCCGCTCTGAGCATCATTTGGGCCTCGAGCGGAGGAGAGAAGGTGGTCGCGTTCCCGAGCACATCCTTGAGCAGCACGCGAGAAAGAACAGCCTACGGAACGGCAGTCCACTCAGGCGAATCCAGAGAATGAGAGAGCGGAATGAAGGCGTCATTCATGGAAATAAAATAGTTGCTTTTTTACATTTTCCTTTTTATTTATTTGTTTTCTGAGCACAACCTAGTTGGATTCCTAAAATGGCTGAGATGACCAATTTACGACCCACCTATGGTAAGTAAAACGCATATTTTCATTTAATCTGTGGTCAGACGCTTTTTAAAATCGCGCGTTTAAATGTTGTTATCTGTGGCCGTTGGTACTGGTGTAGCTCTGTATCATACCTCATGGCTTGACAACACTGTCTTAAACAAATTAATTTAGAATAACATTCAGTAGGCTATAAAAAGGACGCATTACGTGTGTTTAAACATGAAACAGCCTTCCAGGCCGAACCAGGCATATTTTCCCACTAGGCCTAATTGGAGAAATACATTCTACTCTTGAGCTGGGCTATTTAATACACCATTAATATCTTGTCATTCATTCAACAATGAATTGGGTTACAGAATTAAGATATGCCGTTTCTAAAGAAAACGTTAGTCGTTGACTGTGAAGTTTTTAAAGTATAAATTAAGAATATAGAGTTGTACGCAGTGTATGAAATGCTTCTTTTAAATGCTGTTTTATGATGTATCTAGAATTATTTAGGCATAAAATGCGAAAACATTTAAGTGTGAACGATAGGCGAAAGAAATAAACAAAACGTCGCAGCCAATTTCGCTGGTTTTGAATTTGTTATTGTCGCTTTTAATCGTTGATTTTCCACGTTAGACCGTTATGGCTTCCTCATAATGTACAAACTGAATAAATTAATTACGCAAGTCTGCATGTATTTGGATGCTATGGACAAACCGTGACACTATAACCAGGTTTAGGTGTTTTTTGGGGGACATAACTGATTGGGAATGAACCATCGCTGCCTGTTCCAGTGCCTACCTTATCTACGTCCCCGGTGGCGCTAGCTGTGCTCGTGCGCTCCGGAGGATGACGTTATGTCTATTCACGGTGCAAGGCATCAACTGGCCCTGTTCGGCACACATTGTTTAGTTAAACCCTCCAGGGGCCCAAAACTCAACATGAAGGATAAGGACGAGACCGCTCTTTGGCTGTTATATTTGATGCAATATTGGCTGCATTTTATCTGCTGTGCGGCTTTATTAATATTTTTTAAAGTCAAAATAAACAGGTATTATTATTATTATTATTATTATCATAAACATGTCAACATTTACGACTTTATGTTGCCTTGTAAGTTTGTTGTAGGCTGTTTTGCATACTAGGCTAGTACTGTATTCAGATTGTAGTACTGTACACAGTGTACAGTACTGCAAAAGTGTATCCTCTCAAAGAAACCTTGAACTCTAAAACCCTTTTTAAGGGAACTGTGTTTATTAGAATTGTCTTTAAGGAGTTATCTGTTATTATATAACTATATTTCCGGATCCCCTCTAATAATACTATTTTCATACTCATTTGGGGTTTCAGGTTGGTTTGGGTTTTTTTTAACAAAAAGAGGTTGATTAAACAAAAAAAGTGACTTCTTGATTAAGAAATATTTTTTTCACTGGAAAACTAAAGGTTCTTTTGAAACTAAATTAGAATATTTATAAGCCAAACATTTACATTTTTACTTAATTTACTATAATTAATGTGAACTATGTATTCACAGATTAGAACTGAAGAAATTATTTACATACAGCTATCAAATCCAGAGATACTTTTAATTTTAATATTGGTTATAATATTTAATATAATTTATTGATGGCACATTTTTTATGAATATTGTTTTATATAGAAAACTGTGTTTCTCTTTACTTTGTATTGACACAGTAGGCATTGAGATCCAAACTTGTGTGGACGATGCATCTCTTGCTGGATGCGTGTGATGTAGACAGGATCACATATTTAAAGTCTGTCTCTAGGGTGTCTGGGAACAGAGCCCACAGCGTAGGAGTGGCTCACATGCTGCTGAACAGGAAGGGCAGCCAAGGCAGGCTGGACTGGTGTGGGACTGACTCTAGACTGATATGAAATGGTCTGGACTGGTCTTGGACTGAACCTAGGCTGGTTTGAGATGGGCTGGACTGGTCTGGTACTGACTCTAGGCTGGTCTGAGACCAATTCTCAAGTAGTCTGAGACTGACAATAGACTGCTCTGAGATTGACTTCAGACTGGTTTGAGACATAAGGGATTAGTCTGAGACAGAGAAGACTGGCCTGAGTCTGTCTTGAGTGGTCTGGGACTGACGTAAGACTTGTCTAAGACTGGTAGAACTGTTCTAATGCTAGAATGGTTTGGAACCAACTCCAGAGTGAAACTAATCCTGTACTGCCCTGAGACTGACTGCACTGGTTTCAGAGTAGGTCTAACACCTACTGGACTGGTCTGGCACCAGCACTAGTCTGTTCTTTAACTGATCTCACACCAACTCTGGAGACCAACTACATTTGCCTGTGATTGATACTTGTCTGATACTTGCTGTGGACTAGTCTGAAATTGACTCTAGATTGGTCTGAGACTGATAATAGACTTATCTGAGACTGACTCTCAACTCAGCAAAAAACATCTTTGGACTGATTTGATTTGAGACTCTAGACTGATCTCTAGACAGACTTAGAGTGGAGTGGCTTGAGTCTGACTCTACTGGTGTGAAACTGACTCTAGACAGGTCTGATTGTATAGCTGCTGATTAGTGTGAGCTGAATCACTTTGTCCCTGCAGACAAAGAGTTACTATTGGTTTCTTACATTCTTACCATATGACTGACAATGCTGACATGTTCACAAAATGTCCGTGTTTATTGCTTGTTCTCAGTATAAGCATTCATTTAACACAAACCTGATCTCAGGTTTCTGGTGAGTGAATTCAACCCACACTCTGTTGTCTCTAACAGTAGACAACACAAGACATGGCAGTGAGAGACTGGATGAGCACCAGCCTGCTCAATCCCATCTAATCAAAGCACATCAATACAAAACTAATGTCCTGTCCCCTCTGAGAATGTACATCTTGATTGACTGCACAAACAATGTATGTGACCTTGCAAAAGACATGATATCATTTGCATGAGTTGTTCAAAAATGTATATATATATATATATATATATATATATATATATATATATACAGTATCTTTTGTGAGATGTGCCTGACATAGAACCCTGGTGAGCTCTCTTTGTCTTTGTGTGTGTGTGTGTGTGTGTGTGTGCATACACACACACGTGTGTACATTAAGTTGTAATAGAGGAACAACAGGCAGAATTGTAATGGAGAGACATGTGGTTCTGTGGTCTCACAGTAACAAACCTCTCTGTGTCCCCGTTGGGCAGTGACTCTCGGCAACATGTCCGCCAGAGCCGTAAATTTCCGGAGAAGCAGCCTACTGTGCTGCTCACATTAGTGGAAAGTTTTAAGAGAGGCTGAATTTGGCATGGTGGCTAAGCAGGTACTGGAGAAACAGTGTCCACACTGCAGAGCAGCTTATCATTGCATGTATTTATCAAGGACTTGGCTTTCTGTGGAGAAGCCAGAAATGTAGTTTTGCGCCATTGACTCGTGGAATGTCATGTGTGCATGTTTTGTGTGTGTTTGTGTGAGCGTGCGTATGTGTGTGCGTGACTGTTACCACTCGTCTGTCCCCCTCTCACAATCAGTCCCTTTTCGTTTCATCTTCTGTCTCTCTTCTCCTCCACCCTTCTCCTCCAACCTGATGTGATTAACAAACGGGTTCAATCAATTCATGCTTATTAATCATCGGTACCCACACACTCTTGTCTAATTGTATGAGTATAGCTGTAAAGTCATGTGTCCCAGTGTGAGGGCAGTGCAGGGTAATGATGATGACGAGGATGACTATGATGTTGATGATGATGATGATGGTGATGCTGGCACTGCCTGTCCTCATTATTTGTTTATAAACTAACTCACAAACAGCAGAGGTCATGCAGTATTATGACCCAAAAAGATACCACTGCCATACCCAGTTCTCTGATTAATGGTTAAAATGTGTGAGACTAAATTAAAGGGTGTGAGTGGCAAAAACAGAGGGCAGCAGCTCAGAATCCCTGTGAAGCAATAATCGCATGCCTCTCCCCTGCCTTCCTCCCTCCGTGGGATTGTATCCAAGCAACGGGAGCAGTTACCTTTATAAGATGCTGCCAAAAAAGTGACATCATGTGACATCAGATTTCGCAGGGGCGGCAGTGACCAATTGAACAGAGGAGACGTCCAGGCTTTGTCTTTAGAGAAGGTAGGGTGGGGTCAGATGGACAGAGAGAGAGAGAAAGAGAGATAGCGAGAGACACAGACAGAGAGACACACACACAGGAGAGAGGAAGAGAATGTG
Source organism: Brachyhypopomus occidentalis (assembly GCA_020368025.1). Classification (NCBI taxonomy): domain Eukaryota; kingdom Metazoa; phylum Chordata; class Actinopteri; order Gymnotiformes; family Hypopomidae; genus Brachyhypopomus; species Brachyhypopomus occidentalis. The sequence goes on along the minus strand of JAGXOD010001361.1, from coordinate 93,017 downwards.
AGTTAGATCATTCAAATGAGTTGGAATGGATAGAGATGAGGATGTTCGCCCAGGGATTTTTAAGTATCATTTTGCTGCCGGCAAGAAGCCTTGTTCTGGAAGTGCAACTCAAGAGCAAAGTTGACAGGCACATTTGCTGTTCTGCTTCTAGGAAATCAGAATCAGTTCACAATTTTAAAACCACTGGAGAATCTGCTAAAAGATACTCCAAATCAACTGGTAGAAATACTATAAAAGTCTAGCACAAAGTTCAGGCACATTTGAGTAGCCCTCCAGGTCAACAAGTCTTCCATCAATATCTAGGCATAAGGGATCCTGTCCTGTCCTGTCATTAGATCCTGGGCAGATGAAGGGGTGAGCAACTTTGGTCCAGTACCAGTCAAGACTCAAATCAGTCCAGAGTTGGTGAGCAAAGTGATGAAAAGATTTTCCTCCATACATTTGCAGAGTTGTGCAAGAGATGTTATATTTCTACAAAACATTTCTAGATTCCTACAAAATATTTCTTTAAATATTTAAAGAATATTAGGAAATTTATTCTTACTTCACAAAAGCAGGTTTTTCATACTATCGAAAGCAGTTTTAGAACGCTCCTGTTGCAGTGGACATATATATTAGTAAATAATTCTAAGGAACCTTTAAAAAAGAATAGACATTTCAGATGAAGAATGGAAAATGGTATGTCAAAATATTAAATGCCAGTCCATTAATTCTAGATTTGGGCTCAATCCCATTTATGATTTTTACTCCTACCACTTGTTTTCGAGTGTGCCCTTGTCCCTTGGAACTGAGTTAGAAGGGGTCGCAGTTGTCTGCAGTTGTTGTTCACAACTTTAATTTCACGCATCAGCTGGTCACCCAAATCAAAAACAACACTGCTTCATTACCAGGCTACTCACACTGTTCTGTAGGCAAGAGCACATATCTGCGTTGATATTAGAGCAGTGAAGTTCAGTAACCTTGTTTTAGTTACATTTTTGGCATCACATGCTTTCAAAGGAGACAACAATGACAATATGTCATGACAATATGGCAAAATGCAGGATTGTCATGCAAATCAGCAATAATGATGCAATGTTAGCTGAGATATCTGCATACTTCTAGTGATTTTGTAATGCTTGGTATGAAGAAAATGCTCATAATACATTGAATTGGCATTAAGCCAAGATAATACAATGGCTTTACTAATTTCTATATCTTTATTTAACACTTTATTTAGCCCTTTATCACAACACAAATCATGAGCTCTACCCCTGAGTGTGAATACACAAAGTGGTGAAGGCAAGGAGAGCCTTAAACTGGACTTTAAACTTATATATATATATATATATATATATATATATTGTATATTACCCCCTCTTTATACAACTTTAATGACAATAATAAAGATATATGCAATAAACGTGTTGTGGATGAAAGGACATTCTTCCATTGTATGTGGGAAAGTCCTCAGACTTAAAAACTTTGGAAGTGTGTAATCTGAATTGTAATATTACACTACTGCATTCTTTATAAAATAAAAATAACATTACAGTATACAGTACAATGCTATGTGCCTGTCTGCATATTTGTCATGAACATAAAAACGTGTGTGTGTGTGTGTTTCAGCTCCTTTCTAACCTTAAATACACCCATATCAGTGCACTTTGGGCAAATGAGTTGAAATTTTTTGTTTATGTATGAGTGACTTTGGCACTCATTAGGACCAATGTTGTTCCAAGACAATGTGTACAGCACACACATTTTGTTTTTTGTTTGCTGCAGTGCACCAAAGTCATGTGATAGCAGCCAGGTCATGTGATAGCAGCCAGGTCATGCGATAGCAACCAGGACATGTGAGACAGCCAGGTCACTATGATAACAGCTGAAGAGTTTGCTTCACATTAATATTAAAACTATCATATTCAGATGCAAATATTCATGTACTCACACATATGTGATGCCTTATGTTGCTGTCATTTTGAGTCCTGTGTGGAGAATGAGAGTGTCTTCTAATGAGAGTGTTTAAACAAGAAGCTCTGTTCACCACCACAGATCTGCAACCAAAAGTGATTATTAATTAATCGGTTCTTTAAATAAGGCATTTGACTTTGTTTCTAGTTTGGCTGTAAAGTAATTAAGTTCAAGGCTCAGGTAGAAAGAAATAAACAACTTGTGATTATCAGACTCCATTTCTAATTACTTTAAAGCAGAGTCCACATGAAGAGATCATTTTTTAAATATGATAAAATGTTTATTTATATAATTTTATTTATTTATTTGTCATATCCAGGGATGTTATCTGTAGATTTATATCATATGTGATACATCTCACACCAAAAAGATCAAAATTTTAACCCAAACAATCTAACCATATGTCCACAGTTTTTTTAATGAAATATAATCACACCAGAATCAATATTGGGTGACATTCAAATATATGAAAGTTGGTGCCACGTCTATTGGTGCCGTCTCTAATTTGAAGGGTTTAGAAGTGTATTGCCATGGAATAGCTCAATGAGATATTTTTTCTGTGTCTCTATGTGGGTTTGGCTGTTTGACATTGCACGTGTGTGTGTGTGTGTGTGTGCGTGTGTGTGTTCCAGGTCTTTATTATCCTCAGCAGACTAACTGAGGGAGGCTTTCTGCCAAGCCTTTCTACAGTATTGGCTGAGCTTGCATTTAAAGTGATATCCAATAAAGTTTTGACTATTTACAGATCCATTTTATGTAAGAACAAATTTCATATCATAAATGGCAAGGGCATTTTGGATTACCATTGAGAATTACTTCAGGTAACAATAGTTATTTGTTAATACCAGTTACCTTAGCAGTGATTACAGGCCATGTATCAGGCCTGTGTCTTCCTACTGTTAGGACAATCAGACTGGTATTGTTCTAATGTGAGATCCCGTGGGGTATGTATGTAACTCTAAGCGCTGGTGTAGATGTGCTGTTGCTGTTTTTTTGTCTTCGGGTTTAGGACACGTACCACTCTCTCTGGGTGTAGGACACGTACCACTCTCTCTGGGTGTAGGACACATACCACTCTCTCTGGGTGTAGGACACGTACCACTCTCTGAGTGAGTGTCCATGATTTAGGCATCCCACTTGGCTGGCAGCTCTGTGCTGATTTCTAGGATACATCCTGTTCCCACCAGCTTACAGACTTGGAGCACTGATCAGAATTCCAGTCAGTTCTCTGTGCCCATGACTGGAATGGTCCTGCTGTTGCTAAGGAGACTGATGGGCAGGAGGGGGTCTCTTTACACAGACCCCAGTAGAAGTGGGAGGAGGGAAGGGAGAGACCAGTGACAGAGAAAGAGAGGACGAGAAGGGGATGGGGGGAACATGGGGACACCATAGTGAAGCAAGCTGTCTGACTCCACTGACTCCACTGCAGTGAGAGACGACCATCGAAGGCTGTGAATAATGACGGTAATAAACGTTAACAAATTCTTGACAGGCAGGAATGATGACAGTGATGATGATGATGATGATGACATCATGATGATAATATGGGTCAACTCTGAAGTCAGCTAACCAAAGCTTGGTCCAGCATTGTCTGATTCACACTTTTTCTACAGTGCGAATAGGCAGAAAGTTATGTGTAATATTGCCCCCAGACCCTTGGGGCATGAGCAGATCCTGTCGCTGGGCTTAGTTTTCTCATGCCATGACTGCTCTGAACACCCCAGGATCATTCCAAAGAGACAAACGCATCAGCAAATTGGCCAATCAGAGAGGGCTGTGGGAATGGCCTGCATTTTCTTCCTTTTAACAAAGTCCCTGGCGGCACAATGCCGTAGCTCCACTAGAAATATGCTGTGCAGATTCACCTGCCAGTGTTTTCTGGAAGTGATACCCAGGTGACTTTTTCGGGTAGATCTCCTTTCAGCCTTCACCACGGAGCCCCGGTGATCAGAAAGCAAAGTGCTACTCTCAGCATCCACTCCATTAGAGTCCATCAGCACGAGCATCCGCCCCAGCAGGCAGGAAACGGCTCGGAAACGAGCAAAGGACAGGCGGGGCCGCGGGAGGAGCACTAATCACATTACACAGCAACCACAAGCCTTCGGCTTGAACTCCAAAGCCATGTTAGTGATAACGTGACCATGCAGGTGCTGCTGCAAAGGTGCCCCTCTCCCATCTGTCTCCATGGTTTCCTGGTTTTGTTTGCATCACACGGCCCTGCTCCTCTTTTGGTCTTTTGGTCACTGACAGTATTTCGTCATGATCCATATGGCTCATATGGATCATGTGCATTCAGGTGCATATCAGATGAACACACACACACACACACACACGCGGCGCATGCCTCCTTGTGTCGATGTCCCATATCTAAGTGGGTCAGACCACACCATACACTCACTGTACATGCTCCACTACAGAACACACCATACACACGCTGTATATACACTGTGTACACATGTGTATCTGTATATTATATGGTTATGTTTTTTGGGGTGTGCATATTTGGTATTTACATCTGGACTATAAACAATGCAGTCTGAAACATTTTGTATGATAATTTTTTTCTCTCTCTCGCTCTCTCTCACACACAGAGGTCTCTCCCGTCTTGGCGGGATTCCTTGGTGCAGGGGTCCTGGTTGTCATGGTGACCGTAGCCATCTTCCTGTGGACTTGCTGTCAACGTCATTATCGTCGAATGACAGGCAGCTTCAAGCTGACAAGCGGTCCCTACGACCCACCCACTGACCCGCCCTACAGATTCATTCACATGCTGAAGGGCATCAGCATCTACCCTGAAACCCTGAGCAACAGCAAGAAGATCATCCGCGCAGGCCGTCGCTCCGCCCTGGGGGCGTGGTCCCACTGCACCAACAAGGCCAGCGCTCTATTGGTCGATGCTGACCCCGAGGGCGGCGCCCAGCTGCAGATGAACCACCTGGTGCCCCCTGCCGGTCCTCCCAGACTGGAGAGGGCGCTGCCTGTGCGAGCCGATTATTGCTGCCTGGAGAGAAGCCTGAGTAGCAGCAGCGAGGCGGCCAGTAAGACGTCCACCCCATTCGCCCCAACCTCGCTGCCGCTGGGCGTTCTCAGCCTCGCCGTCGACTACAACTTCCCCAAGAAGGCACTGGTGGTGACAATTGTGGGTGCGAGTGGTCTGCCGGCCGTGGACGAGCAAATGGGCAGCTCCGACCCCTATGTGAAGATGACCATCCTGCCGGAGAAGAAGCATCGCGTGAAGACCCGCGTGCTGCGCGGGACGCTGGAGCCGGCCTTTGACGAGACCTTCACGTTCTACGGCGTGCCATATAGCTCACTGCCCGAGCTCACGCTCCACTTCTTGGTGCTGAGCTTCGACCGGTTTGCGCGGGACGACGTGATCGGTGAGGCGATGGTGCCGCTGGCCGGTGTGGACCCCAGCACGGGCAAGGTGAACATCAGCCAGGACATCACCAAGAGGAATATGCAGGTGGGAAAGATGCACACCACCTGCATTTACAGGAGCATAGCAAACTGAGACAAATCACACACACACACAGGAGCACTCACACACACACACAAATACACACACACACATACACACACACAGGAGCATAACGCACACTCATGCACACACACAGGAGCATTGCATGCACACACACACACACATACACAAGAGCATAACACACACTCACGCACACTCACACACACACAGGAGCATAACATTCAGGAGCATAACAATCATGCACACACATACACAGACACATACACGCACACACAAACACACACACACAGAAGCATAACAGACAGTGTTATAAGGCACAGAAATAAGGCACAAGACCATGGAATGTTAGATGTGATGTAACATCCTCTTGCATATACTAATGCGTGCACACACACACACACACACACACACACTTGTGAGCCTAGTATGGCTGGTGAGAGTGGATATTGATTGAGACCCCATTAGGGTGGTGGGGCCGAGAAGAGCGTGTATGCATAGAAGTTATCACTGCATATGAGCCTCCATCCGGAAACCAGCTCCCATACTCATTAGACAATGTACGTACATGAACACACATCCCCTCAGAGATGACCACACGCTCACACAAACACACACACACATTCACACACACAGTCACACACAGACGACCACACTGTCTCACACACACACACACACACACACACACACACACACACATAGATGACCACGGTCTCACACACACACACTCACACACACAGATGACCACACTGTCTCTCACACACACCCACAAACACACTTAACAATACATAAAGCCATTCATGCAAATTACAGGAAGTGGAAATCCTGTGCCTGTAGTTTAATACAAGACACAAGATCAGATTTTGACAAAAAGTCAAAAGTAAACCCTATATATCCCAGCTGGACTTCTCCTATGTAACATACATCCTTGCCTATTGAGCAGAGGATTTAACTGTTACCCAGCAGAATCATGAGAGATTAGCTGTCATCCATCATGGAGGGATGTAGTCAGTAATCCTATCATCTGTGCTGCTCATGGCATTTTTATGAACTACAGGCCTTTTGGTAAATAAGCACTAAGCTAATGTTTATAGGCATACAAGATTGAAAATCTGCAGTGTACACAATAATACATACACATTAGTACAGGCACACACTCACTCACACACACACACACTCTCTCACACACACACACACACACACTCTCTCACACACACACACACACACACACGCACACACACTCTCTCTCACACACACGCACGCACACACATTAATAGAGTTTTTGTCCCAAGTTCAAGCTCAGCTCCAGGCTGCCACCCACTGTTGCCACAGTTGCCATGGTGATAACCAGGATTAACACTGAAATACTTATCTTAAAAGAGAGATACTTTAAATGCAGTTGCTCAGCCTCTATAGAAGGTCTATGAATTTTCTTGCAAAATTGCTGTTTAAAGTCGCAACAAATGCACTATCTGTGTGTATGTGGGTGTGGGAGTTTGGTCTTTGTCTTTTCAACTTGATTTCAACCTGGTTTGTGTTATAATATGTGTGTGTGTGTGTGGTGTGTGCCAAAGCACATGTATAACCATATGTACAGTATCTGTGGCCCTATGTCTGTGTCTATGTCTCTGTGTATAGGTACGTCCTTGTGTGTCTGTGTGTCTCTTTGTGGGTGTGCTCTGATTTTCTGTCTGCTCTTCCTCTTTGCAGTGTGAGAGTCGTGGTGAACTGCTGGTTTCTCTGTCCTACCAGCCTGCCACTCACAGGCTGAATGTGGTAGTGCTCAAAGCTAAACACCTGCCCACGATGGATATCACCAGCCTACCTGGCAGTGAGTAGACACACACACACACACACACACACACACACATTGGCACACACACACACCTGCCCACAATGCAAGATCACAGACAATGACCTCAATAAGCTGTTCATTGCCCACATTACTCCTGTACCCCCCACAGATCCGTACGTGAAGGTGAATGTGTTCTATGGGCGCAAGCGCATGGCCAAGAAGAAGACACATGTGAAGAAGTGCACACTCAACCCCACCTTTAATGAGTCCTTTATCTACGACGTGCCCGCTGAGCTCATGCCCGACATCTCAGTGGAGTTCTTGGTCATCGACTTCGACCGCACCACTAAGAACGAGGTGATTGGCCGAGTGGTGCTGGGAGGCCAGAGTCCCATTCCCTCAGGCGTCACCCACTGGAGGGAAGTATGCGACAACCCACGGCGCCAGATCGCCAAGTGGCACAATCTGGCTGAGTACTAGCCCCTCCCCCCCACATGACCTGAAGAGTACTAGCCCCTCCCCCACAGGCCAGGAAAGTGGAGTGCATCATAGATACCCTTTATTTGACTCCTTAGACAAAGAATCTAGATAACAAGCCCTTTCATCACTCAAAGATCAACATGTGTGAGCAGGTGTGTGTGTGTGTGTGTGTGTGTGTGTGTGTGTGTGTGTGTGTGTGCGTGTGTGTGTGTGTGTGTGTGTGTGTGTACGTGTGTACTCACTGATTGAGTGCTAAGGAGAAGTCTGAAGAGATGTACTGGAAAAGACTGGAAAAGACTTCAGTGTTTCATTTGCAACAGAGACTGATCACATATTTATCTGAATATATCCATGTCATCATGTGACTTTGTGGGTGTTTGGGGGTTTATCATGTTGCTGAGGTAAAGCTGACGTTATCTAGACATGCTTCACGCACAGGAACGCTTGGTGCCGCCCTCTGTGGGCCGCTCGCGCCTCTTGCACCTGCTCAAGGGTGCACCCACATCCCCTCCCTCTTAGCTGCATGGAAGAGCCCATAGGTTCATTTTTGTAGATTGGGTAGCATGAGCGAGGCTTTCCATTTATAAAGCGACCCCTTGACACTGGCTTTGGTGGAACTGACCATTCTGTCTACACATCTGCACTTATCTGGAACATATCAGTTTGTGAGTCATTGTGTTTTTCAGCTGTGAGAGTGGGAGCAGATTGGAGGAAAATCCAGTGTTTAATATGACTTTACTGAACCTATCAAAGGAGTTACAGACTCAAGTGACTCAAGCTATTATGGCCTCTCTTTGGATAAACTAGCTAAGTGTTTATTACTAAAAAATTAAACTAATGCTTGCATCCTTCTTTCTGATAATATCACAATGGAATCGTTGGTGTCATGTATCCCTATGCTCGCCTGTCGTTTACCACCATTTTTGTTTTTACAGAAATTGTTGACATTTTAAAATAATATATAAAACATAGAGGTAAAAACTATTTATTTATCACTTATTTGTCTTGAATATTAGGGGGGGAAACGTATGAATGCAAAGCACAGAAAATGCAGTCAGTGTAAAAAAAGGCAACAAAAATACCACAGAGCGACACTACATCACTGTCGTTGTAACTTGTCAGAGAGCATATTAGGAGCAATCTGTTGAAGACTAAGTTTTATGTTTTTATGGCAACAGTTTTTCATCCAGGGTGGATGGCTCTTTTTCACGGTGAGAGATTCTCCTTGTCCCAGTTTCTTCTCAGTGTGTACCATGTCTCTTCCTCCTCTGACCTAAGTTCCTCCCCTTCTTCCTCCCCAAGCCCCTCCCCTTCCTCCACTCTCAGCCTGCACCAGGTTGGAGAGAGAGGGATAAAGGAGGAGAGGAAAGCTGTAAATTCCTGCTGCAACTTTCTATACTACAAATAGTTGGATTGACAAAAAAAGGAAAAAAAAAAGATCACATCAAAACATCAAAACACTTGCAGACAGCTTGATGTCAGACACTTTATTTAAGTGTCTGATTTAAGTGACTCCACCGCAAAGTGTACATTTGAACTGTTTAGCAGGTCTGTTGTTTTCCTATTTTTTGTGAAGAGCCTGGTAATCCTACAAAGAGGTGAAATAGCAAGACAATTTTTTAATGATATACAAATAAGTTATTTGGGTAATTTGGGTACTGGCCACTATAAGCTACATTTACCCATACTAATGTTTTCAAAAGTAAAACAAAAGTCAAACAGTCTGGTCAGTAGCTCCCCTGCCAGCTTGGTGCCTGATCCAATCAGAATCCTTTCCTCTCAGTTCAGCACTAAGGCCCACCTATCAGCATGGGCCTCCCTATAGCTGGAGTCTTGGGGAATCTTCTCCAATGGGACAGAGAGAAACAGATCACCCACTTTTGAGGCCAAAGCAAGAACTCACGTGTACCGTGACTCATGTCCAGTTAGCCATGCTGTATATAGTGGCTTTACCTAACAGCACTCCATAATCTCCTGGTTTATATTGATGTTGAATGAGTGTGTATGTGTTTTATAAGGATACTTTGTTTCTTTGCTTGCTTTTCCTATTTCTTGTAGCAAAATGTACAAATTGTATCATAAGAGGCTCCCATTTCTGTAGCCTGTGGCTTGGTTTTTCTTACAGATCTAAAATAACTATATAGTTTAATTAGAATGTTTGTTAAAATTCAGCCGATGGCCTTTTCCAGTCCATCCAGTGCACACAGATATTACAGTAATACTTTCTCCTTATACTCCCCGTCACTAATTTTGGGTGATTAGAACACTGAAAATGAAATAAATATGCAGAGTTAGGCAGATATTTGCACTTTTAGATTTTTTTAGATTTAAATTTACATTACAGAAAAAAATATGGAGGGAACCAAATACAAAGACAAGGCCAAATTGAAGCTTTTCACACACAGTGCCGTATTTAGCCATTTCCCACCACTGCAGATATAAAACAAGTATGTTAAGAGGAATTACTTCACTCCTTTAAGAGGCTGTTAGTAAAAAAATGTCTCAGCAAAGGAGTCTCAGGCACAAGCTGAATTTAATAGTGATAAAATTGATGGAACATTTCTCAGAGCACACCAGCTTCCACACTAACCGCCAACATACCCAAACAGTCACAGCTGGGTTCAATTAAGACCTGACCTGAAGGGTGTGTTTGTGTGTGTGTGTGTGTGTGTGTGTAGGAAAGAGTGATAGAGAACATGTGTATTCCAATTATCACACTTAGAGAAAGCACAGTCCTGAAGCAGGTTTACATTTTCTCACCAACAATGTGATTTTAGAACATGGTGTGTGTGTGTGTGTGTGTGTGTGTGTATGTGTGTGAGAGAGATACAGAGATACAACTAATACAGGTATACAGGTGCAGTTGTAGAGGCTCATATCTGTGTGCATTAAATATTCATAATAATGTTTACTGCATCTAATTATGTTCTGGTAATAGAGCTGGAACTTTCATTTCTATCTGTATTGCTTCCACAAGCTGGCATTAGGTCAGATGAGGAATCACAGATACTCCTAATAATCACATATATTATTCTTTAACAGTCATTTGATTACATTTTCACTCACATAAGTGTAGATAAAATGTACTTCATTAGGGGCAGTGCATTTGGCGATCTCTTGCACATGGCAGATCGTTTCCTCTGTAACTCTGCATTCATGGATAGCGTTTCCCAACTTTAGTGGATGTCTGTGTGACTGGGTGCTGTATGTTACATTACACAGAAACAACTACCCCTTCAAAACGATTGGCAACCCTCAGCAGATTACACATTCTAAATGAAATATTCAAGTAATCATAAAACACACACACATACGTGCAAGTATATACCCCGCTCCCTCATATGGTTATGGGTTCTCTGGGTGTATATTTGTTTTGTTTCTGTTTATTCATTTATTGGCTTCTGCCCCTTTGCCCCATCTGGCCTCCTGAATTCAGCCTCCCAGAGTTGTTGCTGTTGTGTGTTGTAGAATAAACTGAGATAAAAAAATTTTATTTAGACCTCCTCGTAATATTGGCCCAACCCCATAATGCAACGTCGGTATTTTACTGTGGAGGAAAATGCTTTTGAGGACACGTAATGTGCATTATGCTCTTCTAAGTCCATGCTTAACATGTTACACTAATGCTGACTTGTATTGTATGTTGAATTTGTTAACAATGGACGTGCAAATAAAATCAAAAACTGACATACTATACTTGGCATTTGGACTTCTTTTCATGCCTACAAGTAAACTAACCTTTTATTCACACATGCAGTTGGATGAAATGTATTTTTAATATTTCAAAAACCTTTAGGTTTTAGAACTTTTCGCAGTTAAAGACAGCAACTTCAAGCTACAGTCACCTAAACATAGCGACTTACGTTACTACTTCTGGTCAAGCCCAGGCCCTGAACTCGGACATCGGAACACGGGCATTAGGACCCAACAGTCTGCCTTTACCACGTACATGGGGTTATGTGTGTTTACAGTTGCAGAGAGCTGTTCGTTACGATCGTTTTATCGTTAAGCAAAATGATTACTTGCGATGATGTAAAAGTAACAATGAAGACAAAGGTACTGTGACAAAGGTGAGAAATATAATTTTCTGTTTGCTTCTAATGCAATGTAAAGCACAACAGCAGATTAGATCTGACCCGCTGGTCATTACAGAAGTGTTTTTAAAAGTTGTTTTTATTTCTTTCTTTTTGTAGACTCGTTTCTTGACGCACCCGAATGTTTATTTTTTGACACAATCGATATATAATCAAGGTCTGAAATTTGAACAAGCTGTGCTGTGCGCTCGAGAGAGTTGACTATTGTTGAAACAATTCAATGGCTTTTTTCATCGACTGGTCCTACTTTGTTCTTCTGTTTGACCAAAACGCTGCTTACTGGTTCTATTCACAACAACAGTACGGACATTCAACTTAATCTATATCATCGAACAATTGTCAAATAAACAACTTAATATGTTAATAAGGTATGCAGTATACTGAATTTTCCAAGCAAGCGAGGCCGTTTCTGCTCTGGTCACCATGCTGCGATTGTGCATTCTTGACAAAGCTCGTAACGTTTCATTATGCCCAGCCTACCCACAGACAATCCTTCCGTATAATTTTTCCAGATTTAATTTATCTTCAGTATCAGGATGCATATTAGTCAAGCAAATTGGGTAATCTGGAACGTGCAGCTAATCAGTTGCCTAGAACTTTTATGACTGGTTAAATAAACTGACTACATGGACAGCCATATAGCATATAACGTTAAGGTCTATTATGACCTTAACTGTGATGTGGACCAGGGGCGACCTTCCCTCAAAAGAACTGCTAATGAACGCGGCCTAAACTGATCAGAAGTCCGGGAACTCTGCTGAAACTACAGGCCCGAAGTTTGAAAATAATCGCATTCATTTTAGTGGTGATCATAGTGCTGCACGCCTTCATTTTGTGGACCTTAATTTGGGAGGACATTGTCGCTGCAAAACACAGGCCCAATAAACTCATAAATAAGTAGCTTTTCACGGTGGGGACCTCTTCTAATATAACTGTAATTGTTATATTTTGTTATGGTACAGTTAAGGAGAAATGGTTGTGACAGTTTTATATATAAAATTGCGTAAAATTCAGTGACTAGATCTGCATTATTATTTTCATTTGTACAGCTAAGAGCAAAATATTTCCTCGTTATCTTCATAAGTCACTTATTACAACACTAATTGGTTGTTCTCGTATGGCGAGCCCTCGTATGGTGGTCTGCTACTGACAGCGGTTAAAGTAGCAAACGCCCCGTGGACGCATCACATTGTCACATGAATAGCTTGGTCTAATGACTCACTTCCTCTACGCCTCTTTGGCACCTCGCTTCGCCGCTAGTGTCAACTGCACATATCGCGATGTCTGCTATAAAAGGACACACGAGAAAATATTAGGGTGGAATGTGCCTGCAGTGTGTATTCATAGTTACAGTCATAGTTACACTTCAATGGTGCCACTTTTGAGGTACATTAGTTTCGTTTTTTTCATGACGTTTTTTTTTAGTTTTGGTCATGACGATCAACTAAAAATAATTGTCAATGCATACAGATAGGCTTAAAATAATTAAACTGCAGGCCATTGAAATCTTAAAATTTCTGCAGAATGTACTAAATTCAGAATGTACAATTATATTCAAATTACAATTACCCACCTAATAACAAATGCTCCTACCCTCTGACTTAATCATTTGGGCCTGTGCGACTTTTTTACGTGGTCTTGTCATGGTCACTGTCAGAAAGACTTGGAGCTCAAATGACACTAGATGCTGCTTGATCTTGCGTTTGTATTTCTATTTCTACTGTCATGAGTCATAAGATGAACACACAGATGTTTTACAGGTTGAAATGTGTGCTTGGTGGTGTGTGTTCATGTGTCTCTGTGTTACAGTCGTTTGGATGGAGTCCTCACGGGTCATTGGCGGTCTCTCCCGCGAGTATAAGTTGGTGATGTTGGGGGAGGGAGGAGTGGGCAAGAGTGGTGAGTAGCCACTGAGTCACCTCTCTTTTTCTCTCTCTCTGTGCCTCTATCTCTACATTTCTCTCTCTCTTTATATTTGTCTCTCTCTACATCTCTCTCTCCCCTCCCAGCCCATGTGTCCTTTATTATCTCTTCTCATCAAGGACATTTTAACATTTGTACCTGTCTGCTATTGAGGTTTACCTGGTTTGTTTCATCATAATGTGTGTTATCCTACATACACACACATACACTTTCACACACTCTCTCACACACACACACTCTCACAGACACACACTCTCCCTCTCTCTCTCACACAAACACACACACACTCAGCTACTGGGTGGTGGCTCTTCCCTTCAGCAGTCACAGGCTTCTGCTCAATCTCGTTGTTAGGGAGGCACCTAGCAACCATCTCCCCTCCCTCAGTCTGTTGCCACAGAGATTCATGTTTCACCTGGTGTTGATGTGTAAATGGTTGTGCACAGCATGTGGGGCTTTAAGGGTGACAGTTATTATGGTTTTACTTTACTCTGACTGTCTCCATGGGAACAGAACAAAGGGTATGAATATTGCAAATCTGTGCATGCTGTGTGTGTGTGATGAAGAGGGAACATTACCTCTCTCATCTTGTGTGTTGCAGTGCTTGGATTGTATAAAATGTCTGTTCTGTTCACTCTATTGACCCCCTTACCTCCTCTTGATTTCCCAGCCATCATCATGCAGTTCATCAGTCACCGGTTCCCTGAAGATCATGACCCTACCATAGGTGGGCCAAAAATAGATCTTCTACATTCTGTTTAGACTGCGGTCTGGATTTGGTCATACTTCCTAATGTCTAACACGTGTGGAATGTGCTCCCAGAGGGTGACAGACACCTCTCATGCCTGACCCTTTCACTTCTGTCCCTCTCACACCTGTCCCCGAACAAACATGATCTAACAAACGAATAATTTCAGGAAAATTATGCAGGTCACTTTGTAATTGTGCCACATTAGGGCTTCACCACTGTGTGTTAACATACTGCATGTCCCATTGAAACTTCTATATGCAACAGTGTGATCACAACATGGTAATTGTTTATATGGTGCATCCCTACTGTAGCCCCATGGTGGTTGCAGTTTGACACATCTAATCTGATAGCTAGAAGGTCTAAAACATGCCTGGTCCCAAAGCTGCTATACATTCCATCGCATGCATCTGTAAAGCTTCTCTGTGCAAATATCGCTCTTGGTGTGTTTCCCCAAGCTGTGAGTTGTGTAATTCCCTGGCTAAATACTGAGCCTGCTCAGACCTGTTCAAACCACTGTCACTCAAAAATCTGCTTTTTCACCACTCAGCAATACTGCATGCTATCATGTATGTACACTTTGGTAATATTGGTATTGCCAGCCTCGCAGTAACATCAGTTTCTGATTTTCTGCTTGTTTGTTTTGGTACATTCTGTACTGGCCACGATGCTCCTCTCTAGAGGATGCTTATAAGACGCAGATCCGCATAGACGATGAGCCAGCAAACCTGGACATCTTGGACACAGCAGGACAGGTAAGCAGGAGACAAAGACCAAGGGCAAGATGAAAGCAAAAAAAGTTGAGGAAGTGACTTCAGACGATATGACCCTCTATATAGGACATAGAAGTGTAAGGATCAGCATAAAGGGCGAGTTTGCTGTTTTCCAAACCGACTCTTCAGTGTCATTATTTCCACATGGTGACAACACTCATGGACAATGACTTAAATGGCAGCCATTTTTTTTTTAAAGTCTGAAGCTGAGGATGAGGGTACGTTTCTTCACAATAAGCCATTAAAAATTTCCACTTAATCCACCACCAAACAATCCACATGGAAATGTAATCGACCATTTAAAATCTAAACAAATCCAGCACTCAATATACCCTACAGAATTTTATTTACATAATCAGAACAAAGTAAACACTAATCATATACACTTCCTGGTTTGGTTTATAATTGGTTCTGTCAGTCAGAGATATAGTGGCAGCTTCCCTTGTTCATTTGCCTCAGGATCTTTTGGTGTGAAGATCCTGTTTTCTAACCATTTATTCATGATGGGTAAAACCCGTACAAGACAAAATAAAAGTTTCACTCAAACTCATTCATTACTAATTAACTTAAATAGCTTGCTAATCCACCATAAAACTGTACTGCACGTGACTACGCCAGATCAACATAAATATTAACACGCTCAACCTAAATATTTCTTATTTTTTACAAATAATTTACATAATATCAGTCACATATGAAATTACTTTTGTTGAAATATCTATGTGTATTGACAGGATTTTTACTTGGCAAAGCATAAAAAGAAAACATTTGGCCCACAGCCCCTTGTGGTACCACTGTGGCACACTGTGGGAACCTGCTGCTGGAGGTCTTGAACACACATGGCCTCGGATGGAGAGGTTGTTGATGAGATGCAGCAGGTTCTATATGCAAATATTGAAATGTTGTTGAAATGCAGTGATGACAACTGGACTTGAGCAGCTCTTAAAGCTGTAGCACCTGTACTTCACAAAACCTAGTAACGTACAGAGGTTGTGTACAGCGTGCAGGATGAAGAATTCATGCAAAAAAATGAAATGCCTACACATGTCAAGTAATTCCATAATTAGTGATTTACTGTATTGCAACATTAGCCACACTAGCCATGTCTAGACCGTGGCTCAATCCAAAATGGCATACTTAAGCAGTACGCACTAGATATCAATGCACTATGTTCTGTTCAACCGTTAAAGCAGTGTGTTCTTTCAGAAGGCGATTGGGCAGTATGCATTCAACCTCAGACATTCTACGTCCGCCATTGTATGTGTGTCATTTAGCATGTTACATGATCATAGTTAAATGCTTCAGTTGAATCATGGGATAGGATTGTGTGCTGCAATTGCCTATAACTTCAAAATTACCCCCCATTCAGTAAGCCATCCGGGTACTTTTCCCTTACTGTTTAATGCATACTGTGTATTTGGACATACTACCCTTTATCGCAAACTGCTTTGGCTTACTGTATAGGAGGGAAGTACGGCATTTTGGACGGAGCCTATGTGTCTGAATTCCCTTTTCCCTTTTTATGAATTAGTTGTAGCAATCAGACAAGGTGTGTTTGGATAGCGGTCCTGACTGTGGTTGACGAGCATGCTGGTGTGTGCAGGCAGAGTTCACGGCCATACGGGACCAGTACATGCGGGCGGGCGAAGGCTTCATCATCTCCTATTCCATCACAGACCGGCGCAGTTTTCAGGAGGCGCGCCACTTCAGGCAGCTGATCCACCGCGTCCGCCGCACCGCTGACACGCCCGTGGTGCTCGTCGGAAACAAGTCAGACCTGGTGCACCTCAGACAGGTGAGGGGCATGATAGTATACTGCGGTCCTCCAAGAGGAGAATCAGGAACTTGCTGTTTAGTCCCGCTCAGTAATGGGGAGTAAGTAATTTTCAGGATCAGGATTCTGTTGGTTGCCTTCTGTTTCGGTTCAAGCTGATGGTAGTGGTAGGAATTTAAAAATATATTTCATTCAGTCTTACCACAGGTTTAAAAAATGCATCATGATATATTTGATATTCTATTGCCAAAAAGTCCTAAAATGCATCCTCCTGTCCACCAGGTGTCAGTAGAGGAGGGAAAAGAGCTGGCGAGGGAATTTCAGTGTCCATTTTTCGAAACATCAGCAGCGCTCCGTTACTACATTGATGAGGTATTCGCTGCACTTGTGCGCCAGATCCGTCAGCGGGAGGCAGAGGTGGGGCAGGGCAACGAGAGAAAGAATCGCCATAGCCACTCTTTCTGGGGCCGCCTGAAAGCACCGTTCCACAGGAAACAGCACTCTGAGAACTGAGGGGCATGATGGGATAGCATGGTCCTCCAAGAGGAGGAGCAAGAATTTACTGTTTTGGTTTGTTCACACATGATACTGCCATCTTTCACAGGGTGGTTTGTGAAATGTCAACATAGAGAGCATTTTTTGATTACTTTTGATTTAGCACTCCAGATAATTTCATTATATTATTTAGAGACTAGTCGTTTATGTGCAGGACACAAACTTACATACATAGGCTACTTACTGTTATCTTTATACAAAATGTAGGCTGACTTAATAATACTGTAATATTTAGTGAAAAGTATTAAACTTGACAATAATGTCTTTTTTTAATATATGGGCAGCATTTTTGAGGTTGACTTTCAGGAGATTTGTAGTACCTCAGTTTTATTTAAGGGATGGAATAAGGTTGCAGAGGCTGGTAAGAGATACTGATATGAAGAACAGCAACAGAACAGAGATCACACCAGGTTAATGGAAGGGTGACGATTGTGAAAAAAGAACTGAAAGAGAGCATGCAGTATGTGAAATGAGGAAGACAGAGAAGCAGAGAGAGAAGAATCTGGTCTGTGCTTAATGGGTGGAAAGTTCACTTTGCAACAGAGATGCAGTAATTTTCTTAGCTGATAGAATAATAGATTGAGTAATGTTTCCTTTCATCGTTAGTTTTTTGTTTTGTTTTTTGTACAAAGCGCCTATCAGGCTTATGTTTGCATTGCAGCTGTGGACCGTAGTGCGTCTGCAGTGCTACCAAATGTTCTGACGGAATCGAGTTCTGTAAGAGAAGTTTGCAGAAAACAAACAGCGAACTTCAGCGGCACACAAAGCTCATTGGGCTTTATTATTCAATAGAAAAGAGTCGTATTACTCACCTTCGGAGGGTTTGCTTTTTTAAACCAGCAGTCACTGTTCTAGTGTTTTAGTAAATAGATGAAAGGAAACCTTACTTCTCCAAGATGGCATATGAATGTGACTTAAACGTAGTTTTTTTTTATCTTACCTATGTTGTGCAATTGCTACACATAAAATCTGAATGGTATATCTGGTTATTGCTGCATGGTGCAAGTGCCAGCAATTTTAGGTGTGAGATTCTTTCCCTAATTGTGTGATCATGGATACTATATTTTCCTTAATTTATTTTCATCAGAGATTCTTGAATAAAATTGACGTAGTTTTCTGAGGTTTCTCGTGTTTTTTAATTAATTTATTTTTTTACTGACGCTCTCTGATGACTCAATGACGTTTGGATTTGTTCTATAGGCATTGCCTTCGAAAACAATTGTCTATTGAATATAGTAAAAAGGTTTCATTGACGCGACTTAATTTTGCGTTTGCCCTGGTCCTTTCCTATGATTTACTTAATCGCCAATTATATTTCCCTGATCTAGTTTAAAAGGCATTGCGACATCGTAGCACGATTCGGATGTAAAACAGTAAGTTAAGGATAACCAAATAATTTTGTCCCTTTTCGTTTGCCATCTTTAGGACGTCGGAGTTAGTCATGGTCGAAGGTAGCTAATAGGAACTATACAAATGTTTTGCCGACAGACTGAATAGATCTAAGGGCACAAGAGGGTATTGCAAGTCTTTTATCTTCAGTTTTTATAGATTGAACCTAAAAGCACAAAACTAGTGCATTAAGGCACGACAGGTAGCTAGCCAGCTGGCTAGCTAACTACTTTAGCAGGCCTTTTGTAGAGCCACTAATAGTTGGCTAGCTAGCTGCCTAACAACTTAGCATTCATAGAAACTAGCAGCAAGAAAGGAACTGTCACATATGGAGTCGTGGGTGCGATTCAGTGCTCAAAGTCAAGCTAAAGAACGAGTTTTCAGGTAAGACGTCTGCATGTGTTCTTGTGATATGCTTCAGTACAGATCAGTTCATAGCAAAACTAGATAATAAAGCGTCACCTTATAGTCCAGCTTCAGCAACGCTGTTGTAACACTATCGTAGCGATACAGACCAATTAGCCCGCAGAGTGAGATGATACTGCATCGTGTAATTGTTGGTAATGTCAAATGTATCCTAATTGGTAAAGATTAAGAGTAGGTATTAATACTCAGGTTAAATACAATGTAATTTATTTTTTTACGTTAGACCATATTACTTTTCGAGGAACGTTAGTATTGTGAAAAGGAGGTGTGTTCAGAGCAGTACCTGTGATGTTTTGAACAGGGCTGCTCAGTATGCGTGCGCGCTGCTGGGATACACCCTGCAGAAAGGAGGCGCGCGAGCCGAATTACTGACAACAATTAAGCAGCTGGAAGCTCATATGAGTCTCACCAGGAAGTGTGAGTTCACGCGCTGTCTTTTCGCTCTGGTTTTATCGCGTCAGCTTCTCCTGGTCCTCGCGTGCAGTCTTTTTTTTTTTTTTAACTTTGCTTTTTGTATGTAAATGTGCTTCTGTGTCCATGTTTTTAAAAACATCTTTCTAAATATGTTTTAACGTCTGTAATTAACGTTCTGCATATGTAACGACTCTGTCAGTGATGCGGTTGGGGAACTCGGCGGAGGCGCTAGAGGCAGCCAAGCGGGCTGTGCACCTGTCCGACTGCGTGCTGCGGCTTTGCATCACCGTGGCCCATTTAAACCGGGCCTTGTACTTCGCCTGTGACAACGTACTGTGGGCAGGGAAAACCGGCCTGCTGCCTCATATCGACCAGAACAAGTGGAGCCAGAGATCATTCAGGTGAGTTCTATCCTCTGCCCAGAACAGGTGTTACACCGACTTCTGTGACCGTCGAGTTTTGTGACCACAGAGGGCGCTATTTCACAGTTTCTGTTCACAGTCACGAGCGCTTTACGAACGCTACGTAAACTACGCTGATGCGCTTTCTTTTCTCGTTTTGTCTCTGTCCGCGAGCCAAAAGATGACATATGTTTGTATTTACATTTTATCGTCTCTTAATTACATAAATGTACTTAAACAAGAATGTTTCGTTACAGGAAACACGAAAATAGCAAGCTTCATCGTAAGCAAGCTTTGTAAGATGCTGTCATTACGAATGGTATTTCTGCCCCGTTGGATAAAATGTTTAAATATAGACTAATAAAAGGTTAGCGTTATTTTTTCATTGTTTCTGTTATTGTGGAGCCACGGTGGGGTGATATGTTTCCATTGTAGATGATGAAACTGCGTCAGATCTTTAAACCATAGTTATGCAGGTAATTGCGAGAATTATGTAATGCCTGGGTTTTGCACATACTTCCTTGCACACGAGTCATCATTTAACACAGCTGCCATCTGAAAATGTGACCGCACTGAATCTTCGGGTTTGTTACTGTTAAAAAATATTTCCTGGAGACTTACTATCACTTCACTTTTTCAAAATAAAATAAATAAATAAAAATCATGAAAGAGACAGACAGGTGAGCCTTTAAACTGGGGTCACAAATTCTGACGGCCGCCATCAGAATATGTGACCCCACTGAATCTGCAGATACTAGTGTTAAAAAACAACCACATATTTCCAAGAGACTTACCATCCCCTCACCATTGCAGACAACAAAAAAATCACGAAAGAGACGGACAGGTCAGCCTTTAAACTGGGGTCACATATTCTGATGGCGGCCCTAAGCACAAGTTTGATACCTACCTTGCACTTGATTCTCCAGTAGATTCTCCCTCCTTCTTTAAAAACATCTGTTATGCCCACCAACCCAAAAGTTGGGGCATTTTTGGTATGTTTGTGCGTGCGACATCGTGAAGTCTTGCTTTTAGTTTCACTATGATACATTTGACTCTAGGGGGAGACGAGGGGACCTTCCTTAACTTGCAGGGCCCTACGTAGCATGCGTAATGAGTGTATAGTGCATGCCGGCTCTGCCTCTGCCCCTGAGGCTGGAGAGGGTTTTGTCATTATTTATCTTTTGAATATAAATTTCTGCAGGTATTACCTTTTCGCGCTCATCCTTAACCTCACCCGGGATGCGTATGAGATCCGGCTGCTGATGGAGAGGGAGTCTCGTAGCTCTCTGGCTAAAGGCTCCCTGGACAACGGCCACCTCTCGCCCGACTCGCCCTCCCCGCCGGACCTGGTCCCGTTCCCCGTGCTGCCTCTGCAGATGGTCCAGGTGCGGAGGCAACTGCACCTGCTGGCGGCTGTGCTCCGCGCCAACCCGCCACTGCTCCTGGACCTGCTGAAGAACCTGTTTGATGTGTTCATCCCGCTGGACAGGCTGGGGCTGTACGCCACGGGGCCGGGCTTCGTGGGCGCGTGCGGCCTCACCTCCTCTGTCCTCTCCATCCTCACCATCCTCTACCCCTGGCTCAAGCTCAAGCCGTGATCCGTCTGCTGGAGCCGCACCCCCGCCCCCAGCTGTCCAGGGGCCGTGGCCACTCATGGCCGCGAGGTGATCGTGGAGACGAGGAGCACGATGGAGTCAGAATGTACACATAAAACACCCAAACTGGTCTGCCCACAAGAAGTGAGGGAGTTAAAGGAACTGTTTGGGGCATTGCAGGGGTTTGTGTGCGTGTGTGCGTGTGTGCGTGTGCGTGTGTGTGTGTGGTTTTTTTTTTTTTTTTTTACATAAACATGAGTGTGTCCCAGAAGTGTTTTGCATCATCCTCGGTAGCTGGGTCCCTTTAGCTAAGGTTGTCCTCCTCCTTCCTTAACAATACAATCCAAACTACACTTTCCTTTCAGCCAACAAAAAATCCTCAGCCTTGCAGAGAACAGTCCCCTAAAACCTGGTCAGACTTAATGTTTGGATTAAAATGTAATAAATCAGTACTGCAGCAGTGCTGAGTTTAGCAGTGTCATAGCCAAAACCCTCCCAGCCTACGGTTTCTGTAAACCAAGAGGATATACAGTACGGCAGCAGAATGCTAACACACTTCACATGCTCTTTAGAGGAAACGTAGGCTGAACCATTGTGTTTGAGGTGAGGGAGCAGACTGCAGGAGTGCAGCTACACTGCTGGTGCAATATTCGCACCCTGTGTTGGGGAACACTAATTTATTTATCATCAAATTATTAACCATCATTTGCTTGGGAATTTTGATGATCTTGTGTTCATTTAAAAAAAATGGTTAATCTAAAATCGAGCAATGATTTGCCACATTTGTTTAAAAGGTTAATCCACCTCGAGGTTAAAACATTTATTCAAAATGTTCAATCTGTCTCATTCCTGTGTTCAGGTGCATTTAATCTCTTTAAAGGATTTTCTACACAATTTTAAGGTTTTAATCTTATATTTTTGGTGTTTTAGTGGCAGGTCATCATTCTTGTACTTGCTCACCTGTGTCTAATCTATAGCAGGAAGTTTAGGGATACAAGCTAATTTCACATTGACTTCTGAATTAATCTGCTTACCTGAAATTGTGTGTTTAAAGGAGCAATAAGACATTATTACCACCAAAAAGTGGCAAACTTTATGAAAGTGATTACTTATTTAAAATCTGTACATGTCCGATTAAATTAAAATTCAAATGAGCTGATTTATGGCCCATAAACTGGGTCCCACACATGGAGGTGGCCATGTTTAAAATTTAATTCAGAATCTCTGAAATAGCCAGGACACTAGGCTTCAGAATAATGGTTCTTTCATAATGTGAAGAATCATTGGAAAAAATTAAATGTTGCTCATTTAACAGTGAATGGCAAAAAACTTTAAATAGTTTTACACTGAACTTATTCCGAGGCTGTGAATAAAAACGAGTTTTCAGAGTACATCTAGAGATACCTGCTGTTGTCAGCCAGTCTTTTGCATCTGGGCACTTCAGGCGAAGTTCAGCTCAGAGCTGAAAGACTACTCCCTGAAATGGCAGGTCTTTCATGCAGACAGAGTAACTAATCCTTCCTGAATGTTTATACTATGCATAGCCACAGTTGCCCTAATGCTGAAATAACCGTAAGCCTGATTTTTAAAATAAAGGATACCTTGATATATAGTGTCTTGCTGTGTTCTTCTCTGTCTATCTCAATTGTTGGTAGTGCCAGCAGATTCATGTTAGGAGAAATCACTGCATGTGTGGTCTTTGGTCAGTGGGCATTCTAGAACCCACTCCTTTATGATTCTGCTTCTCCTTCGTTTAAAAATTGTTCTGTACATGTAACTTCATATCCATAAGAATTTTTCACTTTAAAATGTAGTTCAAGTTATAGTTCCAGAATTAAATAAATGAACATGGCAAACCTTTGTCAAATACAAGATAGATTGTGTGCAACGGTGTGACTCGTAGAGTCTTATAGCAGTGGGTAAGTAAGATCTCCCATGTTGCTCTTTAACACAGAGCTGCTATAACAGTCTGATGCTAAATGTGCTTTTCTGTCTCTCCAGTGCAGAAGGGATGGGGTTGGAGGACTTATAATGGCATTATTGGTGCAACTATGGTGTAAAATAACTAGAACCAATTCAACTCACTGCATGTTATAAATGTCTTAGATACGATGGCATGCTCTTTTTAACCTTAATATATTGGTAGAAATATACCGATTGTCTAGCCATAGATGTATCCACTAGATGGCGCCCGAATTCTGCAAATTTTGCAATTCTGGGAAAAGCAAAACAATCCAGTCCATGTAAGGGTTCAAACTTTTTTCTTTTGTAAACAGCTAAAGATTGTTATTTTAAGGATATGAAGCATCACATTGAGGTTTGTCCTTCCTGTTACATTATGTGTTCCAGTTCAATAAACTTTGGCTTTACCTATAACACAACTGAAAATAATTACCTGCTTGAACCACTCAATACATTTTCACTTTATTAATACACTAATTTTAAATATATTTTTGTTCAACATGGTCTGGGATTTAATGTAAACTATGAAGAGAGGTTCTACAATTACTTTGGAAGCATTTAGCACTTGGTTGGCTTTAGGACTGCAGTATCAACCTATAAACATAAAATCTTTAAATGCAATATGTCCTTTCTTGGTGAATTTCCTCTGCTTGATCCATCCAAGTGACTTGCATGCTCAGTGGGGTTCAGGTTAGGGACATTTTGACTTGGTCTTGCTTTGAAAAGGCCTGTAGTTGCTTCAGTGTATCTGCAGTTAATATTACAACGCGAGGTGAAGGAACGTCCATGGCTTTTGCTTGAGATGCTTGTACACACCACAGAACTCACCCTGCCGCAGCCACATCATCAGTAAAGACAAATGATCCAGTTCCACTGGATCACTGTGTCCATGTGATCACTGGATCACATGGACCAAAAGGGCCATGCCACTATTTGCAAGTAGGGTATGTTTTTCTATACAAGCCTGGCTGTCTGTTACTCTGCTACTGGTTAATATTTGTAACTCTTTGTCCCAAAACTCAACTGTTTTTTCTTGTGTCCTTATGAAACAGAAACCTGACCCTTCTGTTCCTGAGGTTTAAGACCAGTGCTTTCTTTGTGTGTGGTGGAAAAGCTGTGTTGGTGGGTTCTGTTTGTGCACCCTAGATTGTGTGCAAGTATTAACAGCCCTGTCATTCCTATTCCAATGGTTTATTAGGTCTGTATTGTATAGTGTGGACTCCCGTTTGTGGCAGCAAAGTAGTGGATGCGTCTGAGTCGGCGGCTGTCCACTTATGGCCCGATATCCTCAGACATTCACTGTGTGACTCAGTCTGTGTGTTTGCCTGCTCACTTGTGCATATGTAGGAGTCTTTATTCACCCCAGAGGAACCAAGTCCTGTTTAACCTTTCGCTGAGTACATCGGGAGCTGTTCATTACTCCCAGCAGTATGACTAACTGCCTTCTAGGCTTTGTGACGCTTACTCTCACACCTTGTTCCTTGTTCCTCTTTCTCTCTCTCTGTCTCTCTCTTTCTCTCTCTGTTTGCAAATGACACCACCTTAGCTGGTCTCACCAATGGTGATGAGACTGCCTACAGGAAGGACGCTGACCAGCTGATGGCATGATATGGTCAAAAATACACTACATTGCCAAAAGTAATCGCTCACCTTCCTTGACTCACATATGACTTTAAGTGTCATCCCATGATGTTTGGATGTCTGTAGTGATTGACTCTGCAGAAAGTCAAAGTCAAAGTCAATTTTATTTATATAGTGCTTTTTACAACACATTGTGACAAAGCAGCATTACAATCGTATGGGTGCACATCCATCCATGGCATTGGCACATCCACTGGCAAACCAGACCGTCTCCTAGGTGCTTGTATGGAATTGTCCTTGGTAGAAGCATGTAACCAAGATATAAAATACAGGTTGAGTATGCGAACATCAATTTAAACAACCATCGTTTTAAACAAACATACATAGTTCACATGCCAGCATCAACATCTCAGATTACCAGAAGACTAAATGACTGGGGGCCCCCAAGCTCCACACCTTCACATGTAGAATATTAACTGAAGGCTTGATTAAATAGGTGAGTCTTCAGTCTAGATTTAAAGATTGGGACTTTGTCAGAATCTCGGATTGGAGCTGGAAGCCTATTTCATAACTGAGGGGCTTTAAAGGAGAAAGCTCTGCCTCCGGATGTAGTCTTGCTAATTTTTTGGAACTAAGAGAAATCCTGCATTTTGGGAGCGCAGAAGGCGAGATGGGTTATAGTATGCAATGATACTCAGATATTGTGGAACAAGACCATTTAATGCCTTATAGGTCAACAGAAGAATTTTTAAATCAATTCGATATTTAACCGGAAGCCAGTGTAACGCCGAGAGAATAGGACTAATGATCGAATTTTCTAGCCATAGTTAGGACTCTAGCTGCAGCATTCTGTACAAGTTTCTTTAGGGACTGTTTAGTGCATCCAATTAGAAGACCATTACAGTAGTCCAATCTTGATGAGAAGAAAAGCATGGACCAGCTTCTCTGCATCAGCTAATGAAAGTAAATGTCTCAGCTTGGCAATATTACATAGATGGAAAAAGGCAACCTTAGTGACATTGCATAATTGTTTGTCAAATGAAAGATCCGAATCAATAGTGACACCTAAGCTTTTTGCGGTAGATTTAGGTGTTACTGAAAAGCCATCTAGGGTACGAGGAATATCAGAACAATTGCTTCTAGCAGTTTTGGATCCAAGAAGCAACACCTCTGTCTTATCGGTATTTGGAAGAAGAAAATTAGACGCTATCCAGTTTTTTATTTCCTGGATGGGGTTGTCAATTTTGGGAGTTGTATTGACATCACCTGGATTGGAGGATGTATACAACTGAGTATCATCTGCATAGCAATGGAAGCTAATACCATGCCTACGAATGATTGTGCCCAGCGGTAGATGATCAATGGTGTCAAAAGCAGCACTAAGGTCTAAGGTCTAGTCCACACGTAGACGGGTATCTTATAAAACGAATACATTTTTATGCGTTTGGGGCTTTTGTCCACATGAAAACGCAGTTTTGCATCACCAAAAACGATTATAAATGAAAACTCCGGGCAAAGTGGAGATTTTGAAAAACTCCGTTTTAGTGTATGCTTGTGTACTTGTAAAATTTTTACTGTCTCAAATGTCACCGTTTGCGACAAATGCGATGATGCCGTCACACATGCGACTGGTATTGACTTTTTTTTGCTTGTTTTGTTTTACAAACTGAATTGTTACAGTGCAATTGTTACAGTGCGACAACAGGAAGTTGTGTTTGTTTTGAGTTTGATTTTGATTGGCTGACAGATTTTAGCTTTATGTTATACTGACATCTATGCGCTTGGCGTGTTTATGACAACATTCAATGGCGTATTTGTGCGGGTTCATGTAGATAAAAACTTTTTTAAAAACGATCACGTGTGTATGACATTTTTTTTTAAAACAATGTGGGGGAGATATAAATACCCGGCTACGTGTGGACTTGGCCTTACAGTATAAGAAAAGAAATGTGTCCTTTATCAGAGGATATTAAGAGATCATTTACTACTTTAGTCAGCTCAGTTTCAGTGCTGTGGTGCGGTCTAAAACCGGACTGAAATAACTCTAGGACATGTTCTGTCTGTAAGAAAGAAGAGAGTTGTGAAGAAGCTTTCTCTAGAATTTTGGAAATGAACGACAGATTAGAGATTGGCCTATAGTTGGACAGTTCCTGGGGATTAAGACCAGGTTTTTTAATTAGTGGCTTGATGACTGCAAGTTCAAATGATTTGGGGATGTAGCCTAGGCTTAGAGAAGAGTTAATTATAGTAAGCAAAGGTTCTACATTACTGTGCAGTAATTCTTTGAGTAGATGAGTTGGTACAGCATCTACTGTAGTATGTATGTGGAGGGTTTGGCAGATTTTACCAATGAAATAAGCTCCTCACGACCAATTGGGGAAAATAACTCCAAAAGAGCATCAGAGCTGACCAGACAGGAAGTGATTGGAACACCTGATTCCATTCATTTGGATGGGTGAGCGAATACTTTTGCAATATGGTGTGCCTGCTGAAGAATGTACAAATCACTTCAGATGGTGCTGATCTTTAAACTCAACTCCCTTTCCTTACCCCCCTCAACGTCAGTGGCTGTGGTATCCACTGTGGAGTCAGTCACGCTCCTGGGCACCACCATATCCAGGGACTGAAGTGGAAGAGGAACACGCTCTCCATCACCAAGACAGTGATGATCCATATCTACACAGTGATCATCAAGTCCATTCTCACCTCATCAATAAGTGTCAGGCTTCAGTCCTTAAAGAGTGAGGCGAACTCCAGAGCAGTCAGGACAGCGGAAACAGTCATCAGCTGCAGTCAACACTTCAGGACACTTTAGGGCACTTCCAGCCATTTCCGTGGTGGAGAACTCTCAGGGCCATCAAGGCCAACACAAAAATACATTCAAACAGCTTTTCCTCCAGAGCTGTAGTCCTCATAAAAGGACTGCACTTTAAATTAAACCTCACCTACGTCATACTGGAGCATAACTCCCATGTAACACAATGCATCTTTGCACAACTGTACAATGTCTACATGACTCAGTATACAATAAAATTGTTCAGTGTTTACATAACTTATGTATACTGTACTATATACTGTTATATACTGTAAATAAAAATCAGTTGTGTGTTAAGATGTCTTAAGCTTCTGCTGATAAGCACATATTCACATATTGAGCTCACATATGACACATGGCATATGTGTCATATGTGTGTGCACTGACCAAGACAAATTCCTTGTATGTCTAACGTATAAATGTCATATAAATACAAATTCCTTATATGTCTACTTGGCGAAACAGTGATTCTGGTTCTGGCTGGTTGCTTCAGCGGTTGCTGTCTCCATGGCGATGCATTTTGAGACGCGTGACACTGGCGAACACATTCGCACTCACGCAGACATGTGACCTCGGACACGCAGGAGCATGACGTCACAGCTGGTTACACGGACAGCGCATGCCTTGTGGATCGTGGGTAGACCAGAGCGACCATGCAGCATGTAGTATGCAGTATTCAGCATGTAGTACGCAGTATCCAACAAGCAGTATGTGAACCATTTTCTTGTTCCCCCTCAGCAAATTTAAAAAATGAAAGTCAGATCTGGTGTGGTGCCTTGGCTCATGTTCATTGCTGGTTGTGCAGAGTAGTGCAGGTCAGACAAATCCCCCAGCCCTGTTCAGTTGACCATCTCTGGGGGTGCAAATCATCACCTCTGCATGCCTCGCCGAGCCAAGCTGTGTGTGTCCCTGCAGCCTGGGACTGCGCGTGCATGTCTGGACATGGGGCGTTTGTCACATAAAGCATCCCATGGGGTCATTGAAGAAACAGAAATTGTTCTTTTAGACAGTGGAATGGAAGTGCAGTTCCAAAGCACAGTCACAGCCTCCAGCTGCCTCATGTATTTCTCCTGAAACACACACACACACACACCGCCACCACCACCACCACCATGTACTCTTTCTGAAACACGCGCACAAATATTTTCTTTGCAAAAAAAAAAAAAAAAAAAAAAAAAAGCCCCACATTGTTCCTGGACACTGCTAACAATCTTGAAACCACTGATATTTTGCATAATGGATTTCTGCTTTGTTTTTATATAAGCAATTTTCTCACATTTAACTGCTATTATCAACCTAATGTGGTAAATGAGACCAAATGTTCCCAAATGCCACTGGGAGCAGCCGCATGATTGGATGCTTGCTTCGGAAGTGCACGGCTGGACTGCAAGCTGTGGCTTGTTTGCATGTTAATGTCAGCCTGCTCCGACCTGGCGGTCTACCGTCCAATTAAAGTCAGCTGCAGAGGCAGGAGTTCGTTTAGTAGGAATGATTTTAACCACACGTTGTGCTGACCTGGAAAGCAAGTGACTGCAATTAGAGTACACTTAATATGCAGAAGCAATAGCAATGCAAGGAAAGGTTGGGAAACAGGCTTGTACAAAAGGTGCCAGCTGAACCAGCACTTCCAACTAAACTGAAAAGGTACATTCCTTTTCAATAAGGTTGATGATCCTAGTCGCTGACGCATGATTCTCCAGTGATCCACTTTATCCACCATGTCATGCCATGAGCTGGTAAAAAGGCAACATGGGTTTTAATTTGGGCTGAACATTTGTGCATACAGATTATAGATTTAATACTCAAATTCCATTGCTGATGGTACTATTCCAGCAATTGTTTCTCTCCTCTCAACCCTGGAGAAATTGGGCTAAGCTTCACCACCCTTGAGCAGTCACTGGCACTGCTCAACCGCACACCCCCCCCCCCCCTCCCCAGAACGTCCCACAATGCAGAGGGCAGACCCAGCTCAGTGGAGGTCAGTCAGTGCTGTCTGAGACCTCCACTGCTGGATTCAGTGGTCCAGGATCAGCACATATGGTTCCAGGAACAGCTGGGCTACTACTGGACACCTGTAATATAACCCAAGATAACTGTCCAATACAGGTGCAGATTGAAAGGCTGGTGTTGCTTCCACAGCTGGCCTGCTTTCTCTGGTCTGGGGTGGTCCAATTAAGCACTAATGGACCATGTAACCAACAGGCCACCTCCCCAAATAATGACTTTATGCATTGAATCCTTGTGGATAATTGCTTAATTTCTGTTTTCTTGGGCACCTTTCTATTTTTTGTGGCGAAAATTATTTCAACATTTTTAATATAAACATGCTACGCCCGTGACTCCTGTTATTAAGCTAAGTAGTTCAAACCTGTTGAGTAAGAAAGCTTTTCCTGTTCCCACTTCTATTGCACTGCTGGACTGGAACAGGGAAAACAAACAGGAGGACCAGGATGACAGCGACGGACTAAAAGTGGGGGGGGGGGGGGCTAGGCGTTACCGTACCCCCACTTTAAGCATGCCACACACGCAAGACCAGGTCGCGGGTGACCAGGAACCCAGGGGTCCAACAAGGAGAAGAACATGGGGACAGACATGACATCATGTGGGGACATGATACTGGGGGACGGGACAGTACTGCGGGAACTGGGAACCGCAGGGAAAGGAGATGCAGAACAGGGACTAGACGGGAACAAAGGAAAGGGACCAGAGGACGCAGGACTGGGGAGGACAGGCACTGGACAGGAATAGGCAGGGGTCAGAGCACATTGAGGGGGACAGGTGCTAACACAAGGGCCAGGGAACCCCGGAGACAGGATGGGGTTAGAGGTAAGGAGAGAGGACGGGATGGGGCCAGACTGGGAGCAGATACAGGAGCTGGACTGGGAACACGAAGGGACTTTGCAGCTGAGACAAACAGGGACAGGACTATGGAGAAGTGTATGGGGACAAAGTGGGTAATAACTTGGGGCACAATTACAGGGACAGGGACGGAAATCATGACACCAGACACAGGCACAGGAGTCGGCACACTGACACAAACAGAAACACACACTGGGACTGGGACCAACAGAAAGCCAGGGATAAAACAAGGTAAAAAGGGATAATTAAGCACAACCCACGAACTATCCCTACCAGAGGAAACACCAAAGTCATCTTTGGGCCCATAAACGGACAATGCAGTCACTGTAGGCCCCAGACGGGCTGCGGGGGTAGGCAAAGTCCACTGTTGTGCCATGGGGACAGGAGTTGGTTGCTGATGGCCAGCGGGAAAGGGAGGAGTCTGCTGATGGGCAACGGGGACGGGAGGAGTTCGCTGACTGGCAGCGGGGATGGGAGGAGTCAGCTGACGGTCAGTGGGGACGGGAGGCGGGGGCAGGAATGGCAGGTGACCCCTTCCGGGTTGCGGGGGCAGGAGCTTCAGCAGTACCTGTAATCGGCATCGCCGCTGAGCCCCTGGGGAGAGACGCGGTCGTGGAGGCCCTGGGGAGCGTTGCGACCGAGGAGGCCCTGGGGAGCACAGCAGATGAGGACGTGCTGGGGAACACGGCAGATGAGGAGGCGCATGGCAGCGCGGCAGACGAGGAGGCGCGTGACAGTGCGGCAGACGAGGAGGCACGTGTCAGCACAGCAGACGAGGACTTGGGGAGAGTCGCTAACAGAGGCAACGGATGACTGGAGGCGAGGCGGTCGACGGGAAGACACTTGGGAGCGAGGCGGCGGTCGGGATCGTGTAGGGGCTAGGGAGCATTGTTGTTGAGGAGTCGACCGGAGGTGATGGAGGAACTGCAGCAGTGGAGGTATTCCCTTTCAGACCCTTTAGCTTTCCCATGAATTGGACGGGATCAGCTAGCTTGGTACTGAGAGTGGTTAAAAAAACAGCTCCTCCTAATACATTCCTTAGGGACTAAGGCTGCAGCTGTTTCCTTGCTAGATGTTGCGAAGCCTTGAGTGGTAACTCCAGCAAACCTAGTACGCATAAGGTTGCAAAACCCCTTTATGGTCCAGGCCTCATTCAAACGGGTTGCTAAGATAATGTTAGCCCACTGAAGTGCCTTCCCGTTTAGCTGAGACCTACATGAACAGAACCTGAATATTTTCCAGAGGAACAGGTCAAGTAAGCAGGCTAAAGTAAGTATTGCACTGCAGTACAAAACTCTCAGCTGACAGGGTCTCTCCGTCGTATTCTTCAGGGCAACTGGCCAGGGCAGCGTAATGGGGTTTCCCATGGCATCCTTTACTAAAAGTGATTGCAGGTTATCTAAGCGTTCTTGGAAATAACCATTTTGGCAACTCGCCGGCAAACTATTGACAATATCCTGCTGCGTCATTTTGAGGTCGGCTATTCTGTAACGTACTAATGGGGCTGTCGTGACGCAATCACAGGTATACTGACTTTTTATTAATGAAACCAAATAGAGAACGGAACAGGTGAGGACTATTAGACACGAGGGCACATCATTACAAAGGGATACACACACTATGACAAGATACCGAAACAAGAACATAGAAACACTAACATATGAATAAGATAAAAGAGAACCAAGTTCAACATGCAGAATAATAAAATAACGCAAACGGACAACAAACAGAAAACTATGCGGAGCACGAACCAACTACACTCTGGAAACTAAACAGAAGTACTTACGATCAAAGGGAGGCAGGGAAACCGGACATTAGAGAGCAGACAAACGTGGGGGGATCTAGCATGAAGGCACACTGAGACCAAATGGGTAGAACACGGACAACGGAGAAACGAACAAACGACGTGGAAAAAACAGAAGCAATGAGACAGGGGAATCTAAAGCGAGAGAACAGAAGAGCAGAAAACCAGAATACGGAAATGACAAACTCTACAATAGCCGACAAGGGACACGGGAAACCCAGGGAGTATAAATACACATAAAACGGGAAGCCAAAATGAGACACAGGTGAACATGAGATTACTGGGGGAGGGCCTACGAACAAGGGGGCATGACAGACAATGGGGACTATGGAAACGGGAAGCGAGGCGGGACTGGAACAGGGAAAACAAACAGGAGGACCAGGATTACAGCAATGGACTAAATGTAGGAGGGTGGGGGCAAACTAGGCGTTACACAAGGATTCTAAAACAAAGTATTTTATTTGTTTGTTTTTGCTATTATAGTTCCCATGTTCAAGCTTATCTATCTCCAGTGCAATCCCAAAAGTCTCACATTAGGAGATGGCCACTGTAGGGTGCAAACAGCTTCTCTCTGAACTCGGTGCTCCTTAAAGACGCTGCCCAACTCCAAGATGTCTTGCACCTGTTTGTAAGAGTAACGTAGTCCAGGAAGGCTGGGAGCATGTGTGTGTTGGGGAGGGGTCTCAATTGAACCTCAAACGTGACACTTCCATCACATTCTCTCCCCAGCATGCCAAGATTTGATATGATGTCTAATGTAAAAAATAGTTAACCACTTAAGAGGATTGCTGTAAGTCACTGGTTTATCCCTCTCTATGGGACTTTTGCCTCTTCATAGCTTTGCTGCTATGGCAAGAATGCCTATAATCCAGCATTTATGTGATCATTTTTGGTCTTTATTTCCACCACAGGCAGTGTTTGGAAAGAGAATATTCTTAGGAGAAAGCGAAAGGACTTCAGAGTCACATGACAACAGCTAGATTTAATTTGAGCAGTTGGGGCTCATTGTTCTGCTAAACCTCTGTCGCTCAAGCTGTTGCTATATTCAGTCAAGACTCTTTCCTATGCAGTCATTGTTTAATATTTGATAACCGGACATTTAGAAAGGAGGTCAGTAAACAACTACTGAATTAGGTCAAACAACTAATCATATCAATGGATTAGAAGTCTGGGTCGTAATGAGTGTGGAGGGGGGGTGGGCATCATGTACAGCATTATGGGTACAATAGGTCACGTTTTCCTTTCCATCACTTCCCAACCCCAGGCCCAGACTCTACATTACAATTCAACTTTATACTCTGGGTTATTTGCTTGTGAGACTATTCCAGTAGCTACTGTAGGGTTTCATGTGATTAATGTATGTGTATTGAAGTTTGGATAATAAGTACATATTAACTCAGAACACAATGTTGGGAAGATTAGTTTAAAAAATAAAAAGGTTGCAGATGTACTCTATTGCTTATGTATTTACAGAAATCCAGGTCCAAGAATATTATAATCTAAAGGATTACAGAATCTTAGTAACATATGATAGTTAATTTCTAGTTTTATACCACTTTATTTAAAAGCCATATTCACATTATGGGTGTGGTAATAATAATACCTATTATTACCACTACTATTATTACTACTACTAGTATGAATACAACAACAACTACCTCTACTGTACAGAGGCATTTGTAAAGTCATAAAATGCAAAGTACATCCTTCATCATACCAGGGGCCTCGCTGCCAGTCTCATCCAGTGTGAATTAAACCCATCACCAGTCAACCATAGCGCAGAAACAGTCCTATCATTTGCACCTCCCACATTATAGGTTTATAATGGAATGAACAGTCAGAGGTCATTGACTGTCTGATTAAGACCAGCCAGCCGCACGACACCTTGTGGCTGAGGTGCTGTGGGCCAATAAGCAGTGCAGGTGCAGAGTGGATGGGTGGGCTGTGGGGGGTGGGCCCTGCCAAGACATAGAGCCAATGAGAGAGTGTCTCTGTACCCCACTGACTCGCCCTGGGTGGCATCACAGGTGAAGAATCCCAGGAATTCAGTCCAGCAGGGGACATGGTTGCCTGCTGAAATGCCAAAAATGCCTGTCTGAAAACTTATTCCCTAACCCCTTTCTTTGTTTTCTCTCTTTCACCTTATTTATCCCTCTACCTCTACCTGTCCCTCTAACCGTCTCTCTTTCTCTCTCACTTTGCCTGTTTCACTCTCTCTTGTTTCGGCCCTAGGGGGGACATTTTAGTTCTTCTGTTTGCATTGCTGTGGAGTTAACTGACATGTCAAGAGTTTGGGGCCACCGTGCTGAGTGAGTGAGTCGGTCTGAAGATCATTACCGTTCCTGCTGGTTAATGTTTACTGCACTCCCAGGTCTCTATGCTTCTGTCTCTGCGGTGGCTCTGCAGGGGGTCTGCTGGGGGTCTGGATTTGCACTGCTTCACGTTAGCAGTCGACATGGCCCTTATTGTGCCATACGAGGTTAATCACATTTACTCTCCTCCTCCATAACTGACCAGGGAGGGCCTTAGAGTTATGGGAGGTCTGTTTGGATTGGTCATTCAGCTCAAAGTCAAACTCACAATCCAAAATCGACCCCCTGCATGGCAAGCAGGAGTCTATGGCACACCTCCATTGATAATGTGGGACAAGTTTCTCGTTTAAATTAACAAGCCAATGGAGATAAAGTAGTTGTAGTTCGCATAAGCAAAAAGTAAAGGCATATTACAAATGTAGGGGTTGGAATAAAGTCACATTTGTTTAAATAAGGTGCGTGTGTTTGTGTGTGAATGTGAATGCATGCAATATCTGACATCATTCACTGTAAGGGGTGGGTTGGTATGTCTGTTCAAAGGTTTTCCTGTTTTTGTAGTCAGAGTTGTTGAGAGTTGCATTCCTGAGAGCTTAAAATGGTGTTTAATTATTAAAAACACTCTGCTTACTCTCACAAAATGATCCAACACCAAAAGACTCACTTCCAGTATTTTAACATAGCTCTGAACTCTCTCCAACCCCGAGGGTCTACAAGTAATGCATTATCCAGCACTACAAGCATTATAACTGCAATTGTTATTGCTACTACACCAGCCACTATCACCGATAGTATCACTGCCATCATCAATACCTCTATCATTACCATTCTCAATACTCTATCACTGCCATTATCAATTACCTCTCTCATTGTCATTATCAATACACTATCATTGCCATCATCAATACCTCTCTTATTACCATTATCAATACCCTATCACTGCCACCATCACTACTTCATCATTACCATTATCAATACCCTAACACTGCCATGATCAATACCATATTACTGCCACTATCAGTCACCATTACTATTGTACTACTGTAACTGCCATCGAAACCACTATCACTGCCACCATTACTATTACTATGAATACCTTTATCAATACCATTTTTGCTGCACTCCTGAGCACTATGGTTTTGCAAATATTTCAGGAAGGAAGTACAAGAATTTATTTGCATAGGAATGTTTCCAATAATATAAACTATGACCATGTCAAATCATGCACAACAAACTGTGGCTTATAGTTTC
Source organism: Brachyhypopomus occidentalis (assembly GCA_020368025.1). Lineage (NCBI taxonomy): Eukaryota > Metazoa > Chordata > Actinopteri > Gymnotiformes > Hypopomidae > Brachyhypopomus > Brachyhypopomus occidentalis. Next base: position 56,641 of record JAGXOD010001361.1, on the reverse strand, counting down.
AACATGTCAAGAAGCCTGACAACACCTCTTACCAAATTGTCAGCATCAAAGAGGCATTCATGACATCATGGCCATGAGGGGTTCCCACATGGCCCTGCAAGACTGGGATGTAGGCAGTGGAGCCAAAACTCCTTTAACAGTTTCACAGTTTCACAGTTTCCTTTTGCTCAGAGATCATTGAGGTCTCAAAACAACACTGTCATCTCTCAATTTTAGATTTTCATGAGGGAAATCAAGCAGTTCTGATAACAGACAGAATTTTGTAGACCCCAGGAGAGGCCTGAGGCTTCAGCAGGCATTAGTAATACCAGTGATATTAAAGGTTGTTCTGAGTGTCCTGGTTGCAAGGGCAGGGGTATAACCAGCAGGTGCTTTTCTGTGTAAATATAGTCACTGAACACCACCTCACTCATCACCACCTCATTGATCACCACCGTTCAAACACTTTGTCTCTGCAGTCATTTGCTGACTCGAAGAATCTCAAGGGTAAAAGTTGAAGGAACTACACCAAGAACGAGAGGTTGTGATAACCTCATTTTCAATGCTGTTCTCAACGCTCATTACTTTTAAGTTAAAAGAAAAAAATTACAATGTGATGTTTTAGGATATACACTAACATGAGAGAGAGAGCAAGAGAGACGAAGCGGAAGGCAGAGGAGAGCGAAAGAAACGGGGAAAGATTCGGAGGGAGAGATAGAGAGAGAGAGAGAGAGATAGAGAGAGATAGAGGGAGAGAGACAGAGAAAGACAGAGAGAGATAGGAGAGGAGGTGTACATATTATGTTACATGTTTACCAGTTCATCGCATGTCTAAATGACATTTACGAAAACCTCGTACTTGCTTATTAAACATGGTAAAATGAGACTTGGGTTGTAGTCTGCAGCCATTTAATGTGTTTATGTTTTAAACACAGATGTGTGTTTATGTGTTTTAAACAAAACCAAATAAAAAGGTTACCAAAGCAATAACCAAATGTACCAGGTGTTTTGTCCTTTGTGCACACGTTGGACACGTTTGGCAAAATCACTCCTGAACTGTGGAAATGGGCCACCATTGGTCAGCTGGGCTCCCTGTAAGACCGCCCACTGCAGCTCTGAGCTGGGGCACTTTCAACGTGCCACACGTGCTGCTCAGAGAGATGTTTCATGACCAGCAGCTGAACATCTGCGTTAACCGCAGTTTATTGATCATACCAACGGTTCCTTGCATTAAAGCAAGGTAGTTGGCTGGAAGTGTTCAGAGTCAGTTTAGGGGTGACAGACTGCTGTTGCTGTGTTCAGTGTTATCGGAGCTCAGAGTGAAGCATCTCCTCCCTGGTCTCTCCATGTCACATGCTAATTGGAAATGGAACAACTGTCTGCAGCTGAGAGTCAAGTAGCTTAATGTAATATGAAGACAGGTAAACACCTCAGTCTGGTCTCACAGGGCCATCACTGAAGTTCTGATTAGATCAGACCTCTTAATCCAATATCCACGTTTTCCTCTCCACGTTTCATCTGAGGCTACCATAATGCTCACATCATTTGTCTTAATTCCAGTGTGTGTGTGTGTGTGTCAATTTCCACGTATACCTCTCCCTGTCCTCATAGGTGGACATGATCTGCATCCTGTAGTGTTCTGTTGTGTGTGAGTGATGTGGTCCAGACAGCGAGTCGCTGGTCCCGTGGTCATTGCCGAGGGAGAACACCCGCTCCTCATCTGGCACCACGGGCAACAGAAGGGCCTTTGGCCTGCGCGAGGCCCTGCTGCCTGTGCATGGGACCTGACACGTGGCTAGCCCGTGTGCAGGGCACCCCTGTGTCTCTGCAATCACCACACTCTCCACTCATGTTCATGTCTGGACGTGTGGACATGGGTGGTCCCACAGCTTTGCTCAAGCCCTTCAAATGAATAAAAAGAACAGGGGGAGGGGGAGGAAAAGACCAAGGCAGAGAGAGAGAGAGAGAGAGAGAGAGAGAGAAAACATAGGCATCTGGGACCTTGTTGAAATAAAAAAAGAATTACAGCAGTTCTGCTCCCTGAGCCGTAGAGAGTAACAAGCATGACATTTCTTAATGAGAAGCTCCTTCTCTCTCTCTCTCCCTCTTTCTCTCTTTCTCTTGCTCTCTCTCTCTGTCTCCTTTTTTCTTTTGCCTCATAATGGCTTTTTCATTGAATTAACGAAAGCAAATTCTGAACATTGCACTGAACTTCAGGAACAATGATTTGGTGCAATTACAGAACCACTGGGTCAAAACCATCTCCGATTAAACACACACACACACACACAAATATATATATACTGTGGATCCTGTGGCTATATGACCCACTGTGGATACTGGTGAATGACGTTATTTCTGCCTCCGTGGTTTAATGTGTTTAATGTGATTTTATGTCATAATGCTATGTGGTGTATGTGCCGCACTAGAGAGGTGAACTGCACGTGGGAGGAATGTGGCTGGGATTCAGACGTGTGTCACAGAGGTTGATGGTAGTGATGGTGGTCTCTGGTGATGTCATTAAAGAATGACGAAGTGTGCTGAGCTACACGTAGCATAGCAACAAGGGTTTCCGTGGCCATTTCCGTGCCAACCAAGCCCAAGTCCACGCCTCCTCAGTGGGACGTATTGCCCACAGGACTCTGCTCTCATTTTTTTCACACTCTGTTTCTTGGTCTGACACAACATAAATGAGAAATCATTTCTACAGATGATTTTGTTAAGATTGGACTTACTGTATATTTACACAAACACACACGCAGGTAAGAATACTCTGCAGCTTTAAATGGAAAGTTGTGCTGTATAAATGCAAGCCCAAAGCTATAAGCAGAAATACAATTACATTTAGAAATACAATTACATACATTTACATGTAGAGTGTTGAACATTTTTCCTCTGAAAACCATCAAAACAGATTCATTATTTATTACCCAACCAGTGATAATGCAGCAGTGTCTGTGGCTGCTGTCATTATTTATTTCTTTCTCCACACCCTCTGCCTCTAATACCATCTCTAACTGAAACTAGCCCTACAGCTCATCAGAATGGCCTGGATCAGCTAAAGAATACCAGAAACTCATGTGTGTTCAGCACCAGACTGAAACTATAGGACGTTCAAGCTTCATGCCATTCTACACATTTTATTTATTTGTTTTTTTTTCATGGGTTCAGTGCATGAGGGTGCCAAGGGTGAGGCCGCACTGCCTGGACAGTTATGTGCTTTGGCCCAATCAAGGTGTTGGAACTTCAGCCTATAAACATATATGGTATAAGACCAGATATGAGGTTTGAGTTTTAGGTGAGGAGTTTAAATGGGGTGTGTGTGTGCAGGGGGGGGGGGGGGTAGTGTTATGGCTACAAGGGACCACAAGCTGGTGGTGTGTGAATGTGTGTTTGAGGGGGATGGGCAAAGGGTTGAGTGTGTCTCATCTGATTAGTGGAGAAGATGAGGGATCCAAAAATGGCCAGAGATTACAATGTAAGCAACTGTGTGATTTCTGTGTTTTTGTTCTGTAGTTAACACTAAAAACATGCGTTGGCATGTAATTGCAGAAATGTAACACCTTGCTATAATGGATCAGGGGGACATTTCAGCTCTGGTGTGTCCAGTGTATGGTCTCCAGCTATGCAATTCAGTATTTTGTCACTGAGAAAAAGCTTTGTGCAATGCCCCAGTCTGTCTGGGTCATTCAGGCATCTTCTAAAGTTGAAGACTGCTTAATGTTCTCCTTTGTACTCAGCTTGTGCTTCTCAGCTTATGGAATGTAGAATACACTTTTTTTTAATTCAAGTCATATTCCATTGCATTTTTTATTATAAAAGTCATATCCACAAAAGGTTCTTAATGAATATAACAACTAATATACAATTTATGCTCAACAGCTTTAAAAAAAAAGAAGCCAGGTCCTCTCGTCCAAAGCAGTCCGAAGGCAAAAGGTTAAGGTCAGAATCAATACATCCTGAGCTTTTAAAGGACATTCAAAATTTAAGAGATGTACATAGCCATAGGCCTACATGGGGATGATTCAGGAGGTTCTACTTCTGTCACAGTTATTACTATGTCTGAAGGAGCTCTAGTTTTGCATAGTCCAAAAAAGAGGCTTTTTATGCCTCAATCAGGATGAATGTGTAGCTTGAAAAACACGTTAACGCACAACTCTCAATCATGGTTCAAAACGCCAAACATCTGAATCCAAACATTCAAATAGTCCACCCGCCTTGTGTCTTGCTCCAATATGGATTCCTTAAACGGATAGTAACGGGTTTTCCTTTTTCGGAAAGAAATGTTCATTCAGTCCGCTTCCTCCCAAAAACAGCGGACATGCTCCTCACAATCCCTTTGAATCCGGCAGCACCCTTCTTGAGCGCTCTCGCCTCGCGTATAAGGTCGAGCAGTTCATGAAATACCATTAACACACCGTGGTACGTCTCAGCAGCGGATATTTCAAAAAATCCACAGTCCGCGGAGAGCGCGAGAAGCCGCCCTTCTTCGCTGGACACCACTCGCCGGTGCTGGAGGTCTCTCTTATTCCCTACGATGATAACCGGAGCTGTGCTGGATAATTTCGCCTTTGCTTGTCGGATACGCTGCACCTGTTGCCTCGCCACATTGAAACTTGCTCGGTCGCAGATGCTGTACACTAGAATGAAGCCGTCTGCCCATTGAAGTTGTCTGTCGTTGATGTGTGCTGCTTCTTCTCCATTCTGTAAAAAACAGATTTATTATTTCAACTCCACTATGTGCATTCAAGGCGTAATGAACTTGGTGAAAATATCTTGGAGATTCTTACCTGTGCACAAACCGAGTCCCAGATATTGAAACAAACATCCCGACCGTCGATCTTGTCACAGTGGCTGTATATGGATTCTGTTGAATTAAACGAACTGTTCAGTAAAATTAAAAGACAAAGACAGATTAAAAACACGTAGATTGCCTGTTTGCGTTCTACTCACCTATGTCGCCGTATTCTCCAATGAATCTTCTAGTCAGGAAACGCACTATAAGTGCTAACAGACAGGGAAAGATTATTTTAGACGCACGTCCGAAATACATTTTCGTGTACCAGAGCATATCCCTACAGAAAAAACAGTTAAAATACGAACTACTGAAAAACAATATCAAATTGGAACTCACCGGACTTTCCAACATTCTCAGCTCCAAGTAGCACAATATTCGCCTCCACTTTCTGCAGATTTCCTTCCATCGTTTTGCTGCTTTGGCGAGTTCGAGAATTCACCTGGACAACCATTTGTGAAGGCCGTACGTGTGTGGATATGTACAGTGCCCCACACAACAGTTAACGAATACTCAACAGCGCCAGACACTTAAATAAGCCGTAAGAGTGTGTGGGCGGGTTTCCTACTCACACTGGCCAATACGGATAACGTGCGAGAAGGGGCACTCGTAAACCTACTGCCACCAGAAATGAACAGTGACCGTATACTGGCACAAAAACAAGTTAAACAATTTGATGTGATGTGAAACTGCTATATGAACATGAATATTTTAGTCATACTGGAAATAAGTACTTTTGTCAGTTACAAGTAAGCCCAGACACTCGACAAAGCTCCAAAGGATGAAAACCAACCGCTTGACCAAAAATATATAGCTAACCTATTCACTGGTCTAACTAGGAATCATACTGACCGGTATTGTAAAAAAAACGCGGATGCTTAAATATTTATTTGAAGTAATCTATTAATTTCATTAAGAACCAGGTTGAATCGAAGACAACAGATAAAGTGTTGTAAATGAACTGAATTGCATAAGAATGAGACTCGACCGTTAGCGAGTCGTTAACAGTTTGTTTAATTATCAATGCAATGGAGTCGTTGTTCTGAGAACGTGAGGCAGGTCTGGACCTGTACGATCCCCATTTTTATTTCACCAGCAAATCTGAGCAGCACTCCCTACTCTTTAGAGATACTTCGTACTTGGTCACATGTGAAAAATACAAGCAAGGAATTAAATATTAAAAAAAAACTACACGCGCATGCAAAAATCTGAGAGATTTGTAGATTAGATCTGAGAGAACTAAATGCCAATTTTCTTCCATATAAATGATGCTGATCTAGTACTGAGAGTTGGCAAATATGAAGTTGCAGACTGCCTATTTACATATCTGAAAAAAAGACCACAACGCACTTTCCACTCATCATAAGTGATCATAAACTAATAAAGGTAAAAACAAACAAAAAACAAAAATCGTCGTGCATTTAATGTTTTGTTTCTCTTGCGCATTACACTGCAGATGATCTACTTGACTGTAGATTTGTGCTTCTGAGCTGCTGTTGGCTCCGTTCCTCCTCGGTACGGATCCTTCAGGAGGGAGGGGTGAAGGCTCTGACCAAATACTCGGCGCAGGTCTTGAGAGAATAACCTCTGAAGCCGCTTCACGCGCTGCTCCGCCTAGCGGTCAGATGGTGGAGGTACAGAAATAAGAAAACCAGTTAAAACGGTACGTAGCATTTAGCTAACAACCTGCTCTTGGAAGCAGTGTGGGTGGGTAGGGGGCACTTAGCATTTAAAACTTACTGGGCAAATGAACATCACCGTGGAGCAAGTTGGCAAATTTAAATCAAAAGTGTTAGTTTATTTAGTTTAATCTTTTCAGGTTCAAATTGCTAATGTAGCATCATTGTGTAAAATCTAAAGACCTTAAGCCAAAGTTAGTGTTTACTGTACAGATTCCATGTGTGCCATTTATAAAAAGAATCAGCAGCGAGGTTAAAAACCAAACAGAATGCCATGAGATTAAAATGTCTGCAGAAATAATACACAATGTAGACAGCACAGCTCCTGTGCGTTCATACTAGGGACTTTATGTCACAGTACAAAGAGTTCATCACAGAGCTCTTACATACAGCCACGAACATACAGTTTCACAGGCATTTAAATTACAAAGGAAGTCTGCAAGGAGTCTCCATTACAGTCTAAAATGCTGGCAAGTGGGCCATTTAAGATGGGGGGAGCGGGGTGCAGTGGTTACAGAATGACTAGCTACTGAATGACGGCACAGATGGGAATGCATCGTGTCCAGCCTTTAACATCATGTTGCAAGCTTATGCACTACCTTCAGACATCCCGCCTGCCATACCGCCTATGTGTCATCCATCCATGCAGACATTGGAAGGAAAAACAAAACAGGTGAACATGATGGACAGGTCACTCAATCAGCACGGCTTCCACGTTCGCCATTCAAGCAGTGGACAGGGAGCCTCTCGCTAACCAAAAAGAAGACGCGCATGCGTGTGACTCCACACCCAGCGCTATAAGGGGCCATGCTGCGTGAGATACCTGGGAGGATGTTAGCAGCATGTGGAGGAGGAGCCAGACATCGTTGACAAACTCAGCAGGTGTGCGATAGGGCGGCATCAACTTGCGCAGGAGACGTCTTCGCACCAGAGTCACGTCGATGTAGTGGTCGGCATGCGAGGGCATCTGAACACAACGACACCGGGCGACAAAGTTTCATATTTTACAATTTATTAATCCATTTCTCAGTGTATGTGCGCTCGTGTGCATGTGTGTGTACACATTTGAGCTTGTGTTCACATGTTGCTTACATTAACTGACTTGTAGAGTGTTGAGCTCTGCTTACTACAAGTGAGAGAGAGCAGCAGGTATTCACATTTCTGTCCAGGAGGAATGATATCAAGAATATGATTAAGAATACACAACACAAAACATCTGATAAACAGAGTGTACTAGATACTGAATATTGTGTGACTTTCACCCAAGCAAAAACACAGTCCAGAACGTGTGCAGAGATTCAGGAAAAGCTCTCACCTTCTGATCAGGCAGGCTGAGACTTGAAAGGCCATCACATTTTGGGTACATCTCATGGTTTTCAACATGAGAAAGATCTCTGCACAGCAAACACTGCCACCACTTAGTACTGTATGGGTAGAGGTATAGCCAGCAAGTGATGGATACAGTGAAAAGACAAAACAATGAAGTGACAAACTTATACACAAACATAAGAGAAATGGTGAGATTAGATTGAGAAAATTCACATTGCCATAAAGGATTAATGTGGGTGATGGGCTGTGGGTGACATACTTGGTTAAGTTGGTCACTGGTGGTATGTGACATTGTCTGTGGAAAGCTCTGTGGCACACAGAGCACTGAAAGAGTATGCCAGGAATCTTGCATGCAGCACAGTTCACCTTGTTGGCCAACAGGGGGCAAGAGGCGTCCTGGGATCCAGGAATAAAAATGGGGTATAGTGTATGAAACTGAAAAAGCATTTTTGATGAAACAGATAATGTAGTTCAGATAATAATTTAAGTGTTTGACTAGGTACAAAAACTTTCTATTGCCATGGTGAGAGGATGGAGAGATATAGGGTATTTCATTCATACACTCATCCTGTGATTGGGCTGAGTACCTGTTCACTTTCCTGGATCACACTAAGGTGAAAGTCATTGCTTCCCTCTCTCTGCAGGACACGCAATACAGGGGCGGGAGAACATGGTGCATAATCAGGAATAGACAATCGGCAGACTGTCACATCAGGCAGCCAATCCCTGCGGGAATTGCAGTAAAATGCAAATGATGCCACATCAGTCCTTATACAGACACAAATGTGTGGGCTTATGCAAGATAAGCAAAAGAAATGCAAACATGCTTAAACACATCACATTAGCAAATGGTCTTATTATCAAACAAATGGCCATGAGAGCAAGCCTCTCACCTCCCCAGTGGCTCCAGGACTACAAGATTGCCTGAATATGAGGAGTTAAAAAGATGTAAATATTTAACTTAAGCAAATCCTTATAAAACCATACTCGGTATAGCCCAAAATCCACCCTACTGAGCAATTCACACATTTCAAGTCAAAGTTTTTTATTGTCAATACTGCAGAACAATACTGTACAAAACATACAGATGCTTGAAACTGCATTTCCCTCCTACCCAGGTGCAGCAGTAAACATTGAATATTAAATTAAAAAACACACAATAAACATTAAATAAATAAACTAACTAAACTAAATAGACTACAACATTAATTAACCTGCAAAACAGACATTAACTAAATGAATTAAGAAAACTAATAGACCATAACATTAAATAAACATCAACTAAATAAACTAAGTAAACAAATAAACTATAATATTACGTATAGTAAGAGACTATAACCAATTTGAAATATACTACAAAAGTAGATGCTGTATAATCCAGTAGAGGTTTATATTTATATTTGAACTATATTATGAAATCATTCACATATACACAGCAACCTACACTTAGAATATATCCTCATGTTTTAAAAATGTTTTGGCCTTAACCTCTACATTGTCTCATTGCATGTTATGTTTGGTGTAAATAAAAACCAACAGCAAATGTGTACATTTCACCTTACCTTCATTATCTCTGATCTTCAATAAAGCTGTGTCACTCTCATCATCTTCCTCCTATGGTGATTAAAATGAGGAGAGATATAAATGCAATTAGTAACAAGGAAACTGGCTTAAACCTGTTCAGAGTCCAAAGAACCTGGACACAAAGTCAGCGCTCTCGGTTTGTGCTGTTACCTCTACAGGGATGCAGTATCTGTTCATCAGCTCAGGACCAGCCAGGCCGATCTCTGCATTGACCTTTTCGTCTTTAACAGGTACACTTGTCTGGCATGAGTTTTTGACCGTTTTGATCGGCAAGTCATTGAATTCAGCTTTGCTAGTCATAGTTTTATGATTATTATTGGTCTTTTCCTGGGTGTGCTTGACCTCATTTGTGCTGACTTCAATATCCTTTGGCAGTTTGACATGGTTAGCTGTGAGAAGACTGTCCATTGTTAACAGCGATGTCATGCACATTGTTTTTAAAATCTCCTCAAGAGATTCCTCACTTTCCTGTAGGTCACGGGTGCCTTGGTGTGGACTGACCACAGCACCCTCTCTATGATTGGGGCGATGTGGCTGAGAGTTAGCAGTAGATGGGCTATAAGTAGTTGGTAACCACTTGTTGGCTTCAAGCATTTTGATGTTATTTCCTGATGACATGATATTTGGCAGTGAGGGTGCACAATTTCCAGTAGAAGAGCTAGTCTTTGAACAAAATGGTTGAAAGCTCGCAGAAAAAGAGCTGAAATGTTTCTCAAGCCTGTTGGTATTTAGTGCACCTGGATAGTTTGAAGTTGAACTCTCCGGAGATAAACAGTGGTAGATTGGGATTGTGTTAAACTCACTCTCTCTGAAAGTCTCACTTAACATCTGTCCTCCTTCTAGCTTTGATTGGGTGAGGACAGCATTGATGCCTTCACTGACTAACAGGTCACTGACTGGTGCATCAGGCACTGTCGATGTGAGCTCCATTTCATGTCCACACCCCCCACTGTCATTAGTAGTTGCCCTGAGACATGTAGAGTCAGCTTGGGTTTTCACAAGATGCAAAGGACTGAAATTAGGTTTAGCAGATGAAAGATATTTAATTTCCTTCAACAAATCTCTGTCTAGGCAGCCATTATTTTGGTGAGGACTGTTGATAGTTGTTCCATAAGATGTCTGGTATGAGCCAGAGGCTTCTGCCAATGGGGTTGCAAAGAGAGTTGGCCATACAGGTTTACTGGACAGTACAGGTGATGCAGGTGGGGAAGCACAAAGGGACGAGGTGGCGGGCAGAGTAAGTTGTGATGCCACAGAGCTACTGAACGGAGGAGAATCTTTCTTTTGTGTTAGAGGTTTCACAGCAGTCTGGGAAAGATGGGCACCGTCACTGGGGTGGTAGGGGTGGTAGGACCACGACCGTTTCAGCTTGGGGTAATTAGAATGCTGGTCAGAAGAGACAAAGCAGAGACGAGCACGGATTGGGGGATTGGAGGTTTTCTGAGAAGGAGTGGCTTTATGACTATGAGATGTCCTTGGGGACTGCTGTAGGCAGGCGGAGTGAGGTGAAGACTCTGTTGCTATGCTACTGGAGGAGGCAGATGGTACTTCTCTGGCCACAATGCACCCTATGAAACAACAACAACATTAGAAACAACAAAAAAATCCTTTATAAAACATGTTTCTCTCTATGTTGACCTTCTTTCAGTCACAGGGCCTTAAAGCCTTAAAGCCCTGTGAGAGGGAAGGCAGATGGCATAGTAGTATAATACCATTACAGAAACAATAGAAAAGAAATATGTGAGACTGTAAGCATGAGACTATAAAAATGACACTGTAGAGAGTAAAAGAGTAGAATCCCTACCAAAAGTTTTGAGGGCTTTCTTAACCTTAGCCCGATTGCACAGGAAGTTGAGCTCCAACACAGTAGGTGTGGAGAAGACATTTTGCTCTAGGAGTTGCTGAAGTTGATGGTGAATCTGAGGGCAAAAGTTCACAGATGAGCACAAAACGAGACCCAGAATTCTGTGACATGATATCAACAATTTACTCTAACCCAAATTCATAATTTGCCCAATTCACAGGAGCTTTGCCATTTCCAATTACCTGTGTTTTGCAGGACAGCAGAACCGTGTGGTCCTCAGAGTCCAGAGCTTTATCTGTGAAGGCTAACACATGCTCCTGTTTCTTTTGGAGATGCTGTAGCCTCACCTTATGGCCGGCAAGCTTCTTCCTCTCCTTTCCACAAAGATCCTGAAACAAACCATTGTAGCCAATGGATTTAAACCAGATCAGTTACAGGAAAAACAAAACCCTACTCCTAAGTCTAAAAGTGGGCACCACAATACATTTTTCATTACCAAACAGCGAGCTTGAAAAAACACAAAAGTGAGGTAAAAGATTCTCCATCCCAGTGGACATGTGCTTTCAACATCAAAACACAACACCACTATGGCTTGCTGCCTTTTTCTGACCCTTTGATTATAATCACAAGTAGATGATTGCTGTAAAGCAGCAAACATAGTTGTAGAAGTATTTTACAAAGCCTGGAATGATTGCCATCCACACTGTGCTATTCACCGTCTGCTTCTCTCCACTCATGGGACTACTCCAGGCAAGGCTGAAAGATGTATGCACTCATTCTTAGAATGCGAAGAAAACCCTTCGTTAATGTGTAGCAATGGTTAGAAATACACAATATAGTATACAATATAGTACATACCTGAAAAACTTTCACTTTGTTAAAACACAGATGTGTAATGTTTAATGTTTTAGTGTTTGCTAATGTGTTCTCAGTCCTCAGATTGTCTCTGTGTTTTCCTGCTTAGAGAATATGGGGTCCACTTGAGGTGTTTATTGCTAGCTTATCTTTATGTCCCTAACTCAGCTTGGCTTAGGAATGCAATGAGAAAGCCATCCTGGATTCCAGTTGCATTCCTAAGTCAAGCTTACAAACAGCCTAATAGGCATTGGGCTCTGGCTCTTAGTAACAGCCAAATGGCACTAGCAACACATCCATGCCGATGAAGTAATTATTGCTTTTTGTTTGTTGTAAGCATAAACTGGCCTATAGTAAGAAGGAAGAATACCCAGAAGAGATGTTTGGGCTAAATCTCTCTGGGCTAGTGGACTGATAGTGAATAACAAAACCATTATTTTTCTTTTTCATACTGGAATTCATATTTTACCACGACATAGTATCCCTGCACGTGAAAGGACTTCAGACTGGCACTCACTCTTGTAGGGGTTAATAACCAAATCAATTTCTACATTAGAGTCCTTAGTTTAAAACAAAATCTTCAGCTTGCTTTCATGTGATTTTGTTACAAGCAGAAAAAATGCTGCACGTTGTAAAAAATATCCAGAGCTTCACTTTCACAATCTATTTTCACCTCGGGTCAATTCATGTGTCCACACGACAAATGTCTCAGGGTGTGAGGGCTGGAAGCCTATCAGCACAGTCAGTCCTGCCAGGCTGTTTATGTTCTCCCACAAACTTTGGATCTGCTGAGTGGTACTGAGACTGCTACCTCCATCTCTGTAAGGTGCTTGGCAGCTTTCTTGATGATGACTTTGCAGAGGCTGACCACAGTCTTCATCACCTGCAGTCTCACTCGCATTTCAAGGTCTTCCAGATCAGACAGTCTAGAATAAGAGGGAGAGTGCTGAAGCACTTATATGATATTCCAGACACTTGCAAACTGGCTGTGAACAAGGAAATACAGCTTAGTGAACACACAAGTAGTAATGTTAAAATGAAAATACTTCTTAGAACTGGCTGTATAGCAGTACTAAAGCAAATACTCTGTGTGAACACACTACAACGCAAGTCATTGCGTAGGCTAATCTGTTATACTCACATCAGCACTAATTTACACTGTAGTGCTCAGTCCCAGTTCTGAGAACTACATTAAAATTTTCTCATGCACGCTGAGATCAGAAACTACACAACTACATAAACCTTTGAGGGGAACAGATCAAACGCAGTTACACTGCAGGCTTAACCTGCCCTCCACGTCAGCGAGACACTTCTGAGCGGCAAGCCTCTTGGGGTGGACCTTCTGGACCATTCTCTGGATCTGCCTCTTCTGCTGAAGCACTGCTTCAGAGACATCCTGCAACCTGTGTCAGGTTACACAAGATGGAAGGGCAGGTCCCTTACCAGGAACTAGAACCAAAGTATACCTCAAACTAGACCCCATTTCTTCTTCCAATAAATTAACCATGGATGCTTTAACTTGCAAAATAAGCCTTATTTACTCTTTCTTAGTATCAGGCAAATAATAATGAGAGAGAAATGCAAATAGGAATAAATCAGTAAATAAATGGTCATACAAGTGGTTTTGATGAAAGGGTGGACAATGTCTGCATGTGAGCTGGTTACATGTCAGACAATAGTTGGTGACCTGGGTCTTCTTGTGGATGGGACAAACAACAGGGTGTGGAAACTCTACAGAAAATTTTCATGTGACAATAAAAAAAAAGAAAAAAATATTATACACAAGACATTTCTCAATGTTACATATATTGCATATGTACTAAATATTAAATCTACATACAGGCAGTTGATATTTGGTAAATCCAACAAACATATAGTTTTAGTAAGCTTGTCATTTAAACAAGTCCCTGTGACAGACATACCCATAAGTAGTGTACAGACATACCCGGAGTTAGTGTAAGGACATACCCCATTCCCAGAGTTATTGTATGTACATACCCGGAGTTATCTCATGGACAAAATGCTGGCGGGTGACTCTGACTCTCTGGTGTGCTGCTACACAAACAGCACATAATCTTTCTTGGCACTCAACACACCAGCCAGTAACTGAAATGTCTTCACAACCCCCACACTGAGAGGGAGAGAAGGGGAAGAGGGAGAAATAGAGATCATTTTATTAGCATTTTAGCAGTAAGTTTATACAATGAACCCAAAATCTCTCAGTATTAACTTGGCAATATACTGACAAAGAGAAGCCTACCTTCTAATACTGAGACACAGGACATGTGCTCACCTTGATACTCTCTCTGGAAACTGAAGACAGTTCACTAAACACAAGGTTACTGACAACCTCTTGGAGTTTGTACTTCTCCTGACAAACAGGGCATTCTGAGTCTTTGGAAACAACCAGAACCAGCCAGATTAATTCTAGAAACATGAATTAATACAAACTACACAAGTAAGCATTAAGGTGGTTGTGGTAGTCAAATACAAATTGAAACAGTGAAAATATCCCAGTATATCTAAGATACTCAAAGATTAAATACTTAGAATATGATTTGGTTGAAAACAAATGTAAACATTTCCAGATGCCTTGTCCTGATAAATCTAGATTATTACTAGTATTGAAACAACAGATAAACTTCAGTGCAAGAACATTCCGATCATTATCTAACCTTCAGTCTTATCTGGCAGAGTGAAACAATCCCTGCACAGTAAATGCAAGCACGGTAACAACTGAGGACTAGGGGTCAAACACAGCTTCAAACTGCACGAGGCACAGCTCCCAAAGTCCTTCACCGACCCAGATGGGTTCATCTCAAGTGATGACATCATCCTTACAACAGCTACCTGGTGTGCACAAACACACAACACACAGGACATGAATGCAGAATATTGGCTACTGACTATATATTGCATAAAAAATTTTCAACGTTTCATAATATTTACATTTTCATTATAAATTGGTCCTTCTGCAAAATGTTTGTTTCTTGCATGAGTGTTTGTTTTGGTCTTTTCAAAATTGCCCTTACAATAACTTATAATGTGAGCTACCAACTGGCTATATTTTCAAGCATGTATGAGAGACATTTATTCAACAATACCTCTTAGTTTACCACGGCAACATAAACTTGCTTTAATTGTTTAAAATCGTACTTGCACTATATACATGCATTTCATTCATTATGTATTATAAGTAGCCTAAAACACGTAAATACTAGATAGTGGGAAAGAATTTACAGATATGCCTGTTTAGTCGTTAAAAATACAAAAATCCTTTCTGAAAATGTATCGTAGCTATGCAATAAAAATTACTTTAAATTACTAGTTCAAGTCAGAAGCAAGGTAGTGACACTTTTCACTTTTGCTAGCTAGGTGGTATTCTTCACTCATACCGTGCCGTAATGGCCACCAAGCTGCCCGTTTTGACCAGCGTTGTAGCCCACTCTTGTTAGCTAGGTTCTTTTTGCACCCAGGTTAAAACTGAAAAATAGAAACCGCAAAGGGAAAAAATAATCAATGGCACTTGTTTAAAAGCGATATCCGTCGATTAATGTTTGAAAATGTTTTTATACCAGTTGTGGTACATAGGCAGTTCAAGCACGGCGCTTCGCTGCTCCGGAGTCTGTATCGAAATGAAAAAGCACTTCAAAAATCACTTCAAAAATGTTTCAAAAGTTTATCCGCGTTCCGGCATACGAATAAAACGTTTAAACTGTTAATCTGCATTTAGTATCTTCTGGATCCAAAACACACTAAAATGTAATCGGACAATCTTATTTCAGACCCCAAATGATCCCAAATCCTATTATCAACATGACATCATCCGATTTGCCACACCCTCAAAAACTTTACAAGTGATGCAAAGCGACGGGCATTACTCGCAGCTTCATATTCGTTTGGTTACTTATTATCAGCTTCTTAGTCGGTGGCTGAAGCTGGGTCCTTATTCATAACGCGTGTTTGCTGCGCATTTTGTTTTACAGAGATAGAGGAACCAAATGAGCATGGGATCACAAATTTAAGAGTTTGTTTCCCATACTGATATTGTGAATTAAGGAAAAAATATTCAAATAATGAAAAGATTTATTTTGTAAAACGGTTTCAATTTCAATTAATTCCAGTTGTATGCAGTTTGTACATGATCATTAAAACAGGTTCCTCTCATAGAGAGGGGTCTGTGCTTAATGATGCACTTTAATAAGGCTTCGAAATTGCCCCTTTGAATCCATTCATCTATATGCCCACTGTTCAATATGCCATGTTGCCAGGTGTGATGTATGACATCACCACGGCTTTTGCCAAAATCAAATGCTCCTCACACAAAGACACTCATTCCTTATTGAAAATATACCAAAACCAAAGTCGAGCCTTTGTTTTTTTAAACTCGAAAAACTTAGCTGGTTTTGTCTGATTCATTTATGTGCTAGCACAGTGTGTGTAATGTTAATGTTT
Organism: Brachyhypopomus occidentalis; assembly: GCA_020368025.1. Taxonomy (NCBI): domain Eukaryota; kingdom Metazoa; phylum Chordata; class Actinopteri; order Gymnotiformes; family Hypopomidae; genus Brachyhypopomus; species Brachyhypopomus occidentalis. The sequence goes on along the minus strand of JAGXOD010001361.1, from coordinate 40,161 downwards.
TCACATGTAAAATCATCAAAAGTCTCTCAAAAGGTCATCAAAAGTTTATCCGTTTCTAGTAGAAATGTAGCCGAAATCAATGATCATGTTCAAATTGCATACAACTGGAATTAACTGAAATAGAAAAGAAATTAGATTTATAGCATTTCACATTTGACTTAATTAAATAAGCACAAGTGGATCACTATTTAACCGAGTCAAATGTGAAATGCTGTTCAATATACATTTTCGTTTCACATTACAATTTTTGACAGAAATATATATTTGGCGTGAAATTATTTCTGAAAACGTGGGCCTACTTCTTTATTTAAAAGATTGGTTTTCTTCAAAATTAACTGTTCCATTGCTTCAATCAATCAAACTATCATTTATAAAATGGATCGTTCCGGTCCTAAAAGCAGATAGACATTGTATTAAATAGACAGATCTTAGCCGCTGTGTTGCTTAGAAACTAAAACTTGTCAACCTACTTTGCCAGGTGGAAGAAGTATTTATTGTGAATATTATCAATACTAAATTAGTCTATAGAGCATTGACGTATTTTACTATATTGTTTTGCTGTCGTTTTATACCAAACACATATTATAACAGTAGTTGTGTATTTTTGTATGTAACCCCCAAATTCTTTCAGAAATTCCTGAAAAAAAGAAAACCGTCGTCATGCAGGCGTCATATTTGTTGTTTGCTGCGGGCGCCATTTTCAAAGACTTAGTTTAGTCATTGTACTGTTTTGGTTTATTGACAAAACACAGAAAAATAAAAGGGAAAAAGATGAAGTCGCAAATCCACTAATTAAGTGAACCGACTCGCCAAGTTAAGCAACGCCTTTCCCTCGCCGAGTCTCAAGTTTAGCTTTACTGTAGCGTAACGTGTACAGAACCAATGCAGTTCATACCTCACACGTGATAGTCGAAAAATGTGGTATCGGATTACTAATCATTGAGCGAAATAGGGTTCGAATTTTGGTGTAAGATTTTAAAGCAAACATAGTATAGCATGTATTAAAATTAATTAGATTACGAAACGTCCCCAGTGCATTAGCAAGGACTTTTAACAACATGGGCACAACACGAGTACTAGTAATTATGCAGGGGTCGGAGATGTCAGGCCTAAGTGTTGAAAACAGCACACAACAACCAATCCCTTATCACCTCTTGTAGCAGACCATCTGTTTTGATGTCGTGGGAAGCGACCGATTACATTTGTTCTAGTCTAGTTTACTGTGGGCTTCTATGTATAACATAGCTTATCTATGAGAGCTATAGCATTTTGCATACAAACTTTGCCCCGTGTGGGTAAAACATGTACTTGACCCTCCATTTTAAACCGTTAAACATACGACGCCCACCGATTTTATATTTCATTTGCACTAACGACTCTACAAAGGTTCTTAAGAATGACCTGGGGCCTCATGTACAAAGACTTGCGTGGATTTCTTACTGAAACTTGGCGTACGGACAAATCCAGAAAATGGCGTACGCAAAAAAAATCCGGATGTATCAAACCGTGCTTACGCCGTAATCCACGCACGTTTCTTTTGTACATCCCAATCAACGTGGAATTTAGCGCACATGAGAGAGTGGCTGACTCCGCATGTGACACGCCCCTATAAATATGCAAATTCATGTAAATATGCCCTGCACCGGAGGAGTTTCCTCTCGGATATATCACAAAGCATGTCAAAACGGGGAAAGAAGAGAAACTTCACCGAATGTGAAGTGGAGACGCTACTAAATGAAGTAGAGACGAGGAAAAAATGTTTGTTTGGCACGCTGTCCTCTGGCATTACGGCAAAGCGCAAAAGGTCTGAGTGGGACAGCGTGTGTGAAGCTGTAAATGCTGTGGGGTCAGAACAGCGCACACTAGCAGAAATAAAAAAAATGGTCAGACATTAAGGTGGATGTAAAGCGGAGGCTGACTGCACATCGCCAGAGTGTGACCCAAACAGGCAGGGAGACATCCAACTCACTGCATTTGAGCAGAGAGTTGCCTGTATTATGGGTGACACGGCCATAACCGGCCATGATTTGTTGCCTTGCTTCTATGCGCTGGAGTTATTGGGAGATGGCAGCGTTGGCATTACTGGAGGTTATTGCTAATGGCCGAATTCGCCGAGAGCGCGTTTTCCGTGACCATTATGCTTCTATGGCACCTGGGTTAGGCTGCGCGTTCATTTCTCCTGGCTCTGGGTCCGCTGGTTGCTCCACCACCATCAACAATGGCATGCCGTACCTTAGCGCAACATTGTGCAGGACCCCACATGCCCTTACAATACTGCACACTTTCTCTGGCCGATACAGGAGCATTCCCCCGGTCCTGTCCAGGCAGCGTCACCGGCTTTGCAGCTGCCCAATTGCCCTCTCCACGACTGACCGGGTGCGAGAATGGAGAGAATTGTATCTCAGCTCCCGGTCAGTCTGTGGATTGCAAAGGGGGGTCATCAGCCACGTCTTGAGCGCGTAGCCGCGGTCTCCTAAGTAATTTAACAATTACCCATGTTTTAAATTAATTATTCTAAGCTGGCAATGTCAAATGCTTTAAATTTGTTGCTTACCAAGAAGCCACCCATCACGCACTCTGCCAGCTTGTAATGCCACTACATTAGTAAGGCACATTTTTGCATCACAGATTATTTGCACGTTTATGGAATGAAAGTGTTTTCTATTCACATAAGCAAATTCCTCCTCAGATGGTGCCTTTATAGCAATATGTGTGCAGTCGATCGCTCCGATTACAATCGGGAAACCGGCTATCGCTGCAAATTGCGCTTTAATGTTTGCCTGGTCAACCGCATCATATGGGAACTTTATATACCTAGCTGACATGCATATGATCCCATCCAACACAGCTGGCATGGCACGGCTCAAAGATGACTGGGATATCCCCGACCGGTCTGCCAGTTCTCTTTGAAACGAGCCAGTTGCCAGGAAGCCGATGGTCAGCACCTGTAAAGTAACTGGCAATGCGCGACTCCTCGCCGTTTCTCTCTCCAAAACTGGACCCAACTCAGCACAGAGTTTCAAGAGGACAGCTCTTGAAATCTGAAACGGCTTATAAGCCAGTCATCATCATGGGCCAAAAAATCATAATGGTCACTGAAAACGCGCTCTCGGCGAATTCGGCCATTAGCAATAACCTCCAGTAATGCCAACGCTGCCATCTCCCAATAACTCCAGCGCAACATTTCATGCATGTTTATATAATCTAGGCTAAGTGGAAACACGTTGAATAATTATTACAGTAAGGCAATGAAATTTACTGTTTAATTGTCTAATTTACTTAATTTTACCCAATAAGGGCTTACTACAATGTGTGCGAAAAGGATATCTTAATAGTTGTAATTTCAATGCATCACCTCTAAGTGTCGCATACGTACGAAAAACATACGTACGCCTGAAATGAAAGTGGCGTGGGGGTACGCACTTTCTCACGTTCAAGTCACATTTAGTACATCTGATCGTTTGCGTGAAACATTGCGTACGCAATGTTTTTGTACGTACGCACCTTTAGTACATGAGGCCCCAGGAGTATTGTAATGCTCGAGTAAATAAATCGTCTCTGTCTCGACATCACTTGGAATTGACCTTGTCTCGTTAAGGACTAAAGTGTCCAATCTAATGTTTGAAAGGAAGAACTGAAGACAATTTTCGGTGCTTTCACCGTTACGAAGATCTGACTAGCATTTAAAATTTTTTAAAAGGTGACGCAGGTCGATCTATTAAACTAATCAAATTCACCATTTTTGCTCAGACATGAATATGATTGCTATGCGCCATAGCTATGCGCCATGTGTCCATCTGACCCCCCCCCCCAAAAAAAACAAATCTCACTCCAAGTGATTTTGAAAATTTGGCAACCCTGTTAATCTTTTGCTTCCATACATTACAATTCAGTTAGACTGAGAACCTATTTAATATTTAATACAGACTGCTATTCAACATAGGCTGTAATGTTGTTAATTGGTATCTTTGAGAAATAGCCTACAATCTTTTACTTTTTATTTTTATACTAAGTCCATGTAGATGTTTTTTTACAAGTTTCCTTTTACATGGCTCACTGACATGAACATACAATACACTGAATTTTTATTTCAAGTTTTTAAATTACTTTTACTTTTTTATTTTTACAAACAAAAAATATATATATAAAATAATGATTTTAAATAAACAGCAAATAAATAGTAAGTTCTATTGTAAAACTTGTAGTTAGCTGATAAATAGTACATGTGTGTATATTCCATATATATATTCCATATATTACTTCCCTGAAACTTAAACCACACTGGTTACCTTATTGGTAAACAACATTGTGTTCCAATACTGCATATTGAAAAAGACCAAATATGAAATTGGAATATGAAATGATACTTATTAAGGTAGGCTGGGTGTTTCCAAAAGTTGATATACACATGAAACACATAAATACATATTGTGTACTCATAATATATACACAATATGGATGCATATATTAACTACAGGCAAAATTCATGGTTAATGACGTGACAAAACAAAATGTTAAGGGCACATTGCAAGGTATTCAGTGCAAATGACTGATGGAAGAAATTATATACTTTATCCTCAAAGGTTTTATTTGCAGATCAATTCACCGTTGATAAAACAAAAATAATAATATTTACACCTTGTTGTGGTTTAACTCGTTCAGTCAATAAATTCACTGCTTAGTTGCAGCTGAAACCCCTCCACATGTTCCTTGAGCCTCTGTCTCACATCCCCACTCACCACAGTGGTTCTCCGGTTTGACTGCTGGTCTCTTATCTCGTTATTTCTTAACCCCATCAGGACATTCCCCTCCTCAGAGCTCCCTTGCTGGAAGCCATCTTCTGCCACCAATATTGACTGGCTGTCCACATTCTGAACTATGTTTTCCACACCTATCCCATTCCTCTCCCTGCTTTCAGCGGCCTCGGGAACTAGGAGCACATGATTGTCTGCCCTTTCCTGTACCCAGTAGACATGATTTCCCCCATCTTGCTCAGCCTGCACTGCACTCCCCTCCTTTGTGGCCATGTCTGGAAGGAGGAACCCCAGTTGAAGGCCCACATTTGGCTGCAGAAGATGCAGCTGCTGCAGTCGGAGTGTGGAACTGGCATCTGACAAGGCCACCGTAGCACGTGGAGGTCCCGGCAGCGCATGCATCTGAAGGAGCATTTCAGTCTGATGGGGCAGCAAGGAGACCTGCTGCAGGGGCTTCCCACAAAGCTCTAGAGAAGCATCTGGGTCTGGGCTCTGTTGCTGTGGACACAGGTCCATGGAGGCCATCTTTGTTTGCTCCTCGCTTAAATCATCTTCACAGTAGTAGAAATAACAATCTTTCGCCTCTACAGCAGCAACGTTATTCCTTGTGCACTCGACCTTTTGAGCTCTGAATGCACTTGGCATCCTTCTTCTACCTCTTTTGCCTTGCAGGGTTTTACTAGATTTGAAACTGCCAAGGTCACCTTGCATATCCACCGCTCTGTGGAATGCTCTTCCATCCCTGGCATCTGTGGGTTCCTCGTCTTCTCGTCCTCGGCCACAATAAAAACAGCATCCCTCCTCTTCCTCGGTGGTGATCCTTTCCCTCACCGCATGCACTGGTCTTCTCCAGCTGTCCTCAGCAAAGAGTTCCACATCTTCAGGTGTGCTCTCCATCTCACTCTCCAGCCCTTCAAGATTGCCGCTTCTGTCTGTTCTTGACGCCATGCTGCCTTGAGGAGCCCAGGAACACAAGCCACCATGCCCTCCACGGTTCTCTCTCCTCTGGCCACTGTCCTGAAGTCGGGATAAAGTGCTCCTAAATCTGCTCTCGCGGAGGCGGAGCAATGTGAGCCGCAGGCGGTTCTCTCGACGGCGGGCAGCACTGAGCAAACGCAGCGCCTTCTCCAAGTTGTCGATGGCCTTGTTGTACCTCTTACGCCACATTAGAGGGCAAAGCTGGGCGTAGCTGTGCTCTTTGGCCAGGTAGAAACCAGGAGGTGGGGGGAGGCGCCTCATGTAGCAAGATGGAGATAGTGGGCGTGGAGAGGGTGGATTAGGGGGGAGGTCTGCTGGTGGATCACATGATCCAGGCAGAGTCGGAGCCTTATCGTTTTCCTGTTCCTCACTGGCTGTCATGGAGTTCTTAGCTCCTTCTCCACTAACTGCATTCTGTACAACGTCCTCTTTGATCAGAATGTCTCTTTGATTGCTCTCTGATCTCTCTTTATCAGTACTGGCCCTGTACAGATAAATTTTCAGAAAAAAGTGTTTCCACATTCAGTATACTGTAAGCACTGCTAAATGGTACATGAAGTGTGTCTGTGTGTGTGAAATACCTCCTCTGTCTTTCCCCTTTCCGTGGCCTGCCTCTTCCCCTGGATACTTTGCGTCTTTGATGAGGCAGGGTGTCAACCACTGTGGGGATGGCATCGTCTTTCAGTCTGTGATAGCCACTGGGATCAGGAAAGAGAAAGAGAGATGCAAACGGCTTCACCTGCAGTACATAGTTCTACATCTGGCTACAGTATATAGTCCTACTGAGCTGATGAGCATGTAACAACAAACAGGAACATATCAAATTAGCATGTCCTTTACTACCACACAAATCAAACTACATGTTCAGATGCTGAAAATTCCATTGTTAGTCTAACCCTCACAGAAAACAGACTCTTCAAAACGTTCATTAACATATGGTCAGATTATTAAAAATTCACCAGTAAGACAGACCTGACACCTGAGAGTTCAAAGCTATCAAGGGTGAAATGTTTGGAGCAAAAATAGATGTAGTCGCTCTGAGGTTCCCATTGCCCTTTGCCCTCAGGACCTTTGCGGCGAGAATTGAGAATCCAGGTAGCACGGCGCGGGTTTCCTCTCTTTGGCAATCTGACCAAAAGCCAGAAACCTCATTGCATTATTAGTCAAGAAATTTAAAGAAGTATTCTTTAATAAAGTGAAAAAAACACAATTTACACAAGTTTGGGTTATCTGTTCTTGTGTATATCAGACCTATACTTGTACAATAAACAGCTAGCTCAAAATACTACAGGCTACTTTGTATCTCATGGGTACATGTGATCGAAAATAGCTGTAGAAGCAGGCATGTTGTTTACATAACTGGTGTGCTTCAATGATGTTCTCCACAAATAGCAATGTGAAGATGGATCAGAAAATGCTTTTTGTGCCTGACCTTCAGAAGTGATTCAGTGAACATCATTGTGACATAATTTTTCTGTGTGGTTTAAAATGCAGGTATTAAAACTATTCTGACATCATAAACAACAAAGGGGTTGTTCTAAATCTTGCTTAATGGGAATCACTTGCCAGGGTGTTCTGATACAGACAGCAAATGCTGATGAGCTAACAGTAACACACGTGTCTGTTGTTATAAACTACCTCGGCATAATCCCCACCTGTGGAAAGTGATACCAGCTTTCCGAGCTTCTCTGGTGTCACGTGAGTTGCAGCCAGCAGCCGAGCAATGTCTGGGCATCTGGAAAAAATACACCTCTGCTTAGATTAGGTTACTCCACACTAAGAGATTGGCGCATTATACTTTTGTTCAGAAATTCCACTGTATACATGGTTTTCAGACATTGTGACATCACCAATGTAAAACTGGTTCATACAAACCAGTCTTAAAAAGAAAATCTGATATTAATGATACCACAGGTAGCCTCAGTGAAAAGGTAGCCTCAGAGGCAAGGTAGGCAAGATCATTGTGAAGAGTGGAAGTTATGCTAGGAAAATGAAGCTTAGAAAATACATTCACTTGACAGTATTGTTATTCTCTGGCCTAGAGTGTAAGTATTTCACCCGCTGTATGTATATATATATATATATACTTATACACATATACATATACATACATACACACACACACACACACACACATATACAGCGGGTGAAATAAGTATTGAATTTTTTTACACCACCATTTTTCCTCAGTAAATATTTCTAGAGGTGCTATTTACATGAAATTTTCACCAGATGTCGGTAAAACCCAAGTTATCCATACATACAAGGAAATCAAACCATAGATGTCCAGAAATTAAGTTATGTGTAATATTGTGGAATGGCACAGGGAAAATGATTGAAATGGAGAAATGGAGGTGCAAAAAGGCATGGAAAGCCAAGACACCAGCTGAACTCTCTCAGTAATTAGAAAGCAATCCTGCCCCTTGTCAGTGCAAATTAATATCAGCTGGTTCAGTCCCAAATGATGGCCAGGTATCATACAAGAAACAAACATCTCATGATGGGTAAAAGTAAAGAGATCTCTCAAGACCTTTGCAACCTTATTGCTGCAAACCATAATGATGGCATTGGTTACAGAAGGACTTCTAAACTTCTGAATGTTCCAGTGAGCACTGTTGGGGCCATAATCCGGAAGTGTAAAGAACATAATTTCACCATAAACTGACCACAACCAGGTGCTCCTCGCAAGATTTCTGACAGAGGAGTGAAAAGAATTATCAGAAGAGTTGTTCAAGAGCCAAGGACCACTTGTGGAGAGCTTCAGAAAGACCTGGAATTAGCAGGTACAATTGTTTCAAAGAAAACAATAAGTAATGCACTCAACCACCATGGCCTGTATGCACTCTCACCATGCAAGACTCCATTGCTGAAGAAAAAGCATGTTGAAGCTCGTTTAAAGTTTGCTGCACAACATTTAGACAAGACTGTGAAATACTGGGAGAATATAGTCTTGTCAGATGAGACCAAAATTGAACTATTTGGATGCCATAATACACATCATGTTTGGAGGTCAAATGGCACTGCACATCACCCCAAAAACACCATACCAACAGTGAAGTTTGGAGGTGGGAACATCATGGCATGGGGCTGTTTTTCAGCATATTGTACTGGCAAACTTCAAATAATTGAAGGAACGATGAATGGAACTGGATGAATGGAGACATTCTTGATAAAAATCTGCTTCCATCTACCAGGATAATTTAGATGAAACGTGGGTGGACATTTCAGCAAGACAATGACCCCAAACACACAGCCAAGGAAACTCTCAATTGGTTTCATAAAAAGAAAATAAAGCTGCTAGAATGGCCCAGCCAATCACCTGACTTGAATCAACAGAAAATATATGTAAAGAACTAAAGATCAGAGTTCATAGAAGAGGCCCATGAAACCTTTAAGATTTGAAGACCGTGTGGAAGAATGGGCCAAAATCACACCTGAGTAATGCATGCGACTAGTTTCTCCATACAGGAGTCATTGCCAACAAAGGCTTTTGTACAAAGTATTAAATACATTTCAGTAAGCGTGTTCAATACTTTTTCCCTGTGCCTTTCCACATTATTACACATAACTTAATTTGTGGACATCTATGGTTTGATTTCTTTGTATGTATGGGTTACATTATAAGATGGTGCGTCTGTAGGACCTTCTGTGTATAAGAACGGAGTTCTTGTTAAATTGTGGGGGATATTGTGGTTACGATGCTTCACAACTAAGAAAATAAATATGTGTAATTTGAAACATGTTAAAAGAAAACTGCAACAAATGTCAAATATTGAGTCTTTTAATACAACTGATGTAGATTTTGCATACAACATATATATACAGATATACATATACCAAATATACAATACAAAATCTACATGTGTATATATATATATATATATATATATATATATATATATATATATATTGTATATGCTGTATTTTGTATTGTATATTTGATATATGTATATCTGTATATATTTTGTACGCAAAATCTACAACAGTCGTAATAAAAGACTCAATATTTGATATTTTGTTGCATTTTCTTTTAACCTGTATGAAATTACACATATTGATTTTCTCAGTTGTGAAGCATCATAACCACAATATCCCCCACAATTTAACAAGAACTCCGTTCTTATACGTAGAAGGTCCTACAGACGCACCATCTTATAATTCTTTAACCTTATGTTTCGGAGTTTCAATATAAAAGTCCGGGTTCTTCGTGCTCGTGTATAAATGAACCCTGCTTACACAATAAACAGCTAGTTTAAAATATCATGGGCGACTTTGTGTCTATCTTCTTCGTACGTGTATTCGAAAACCAATTGAAAACAGCTTGTAGTGCGGAAGTAGGCCCACTCTGCGTAACTAACGGGTGTACTCCACGAAAACCAACGTGAAGTTTTTTCCTCCCAATTCATTAAAAGCAATTCCTCTTATTATTTCTTTATTATAATATAGAACACATTCTCGTTGTTGGCTCAATTGAACATCAATATTTTTATACATTTAGTAGTTCTTACTGCTTTGTAGAATAGCTGTGAATATTTGGAGGAGGTTGGTAATTCGATAGCTGGCTAGCTAGCCAGCCGGAGAAGCTGGTTGGCTAAAGCTGCAGGAACGCCGCTTTTATACATAGCTATTCTGTTGCTGTACATTTGATCATCTTTAACGTTTTTTTAGTAAAACAAGAATCTCGCCGATAATCATAATAAAGTTATGTGGGATTTTATGACTAGCAAAACGCAAAGACTTACCACTAAGCCTTTAGACCTCACGAAGATGGCTGTCTTCTTCTTCCTATGTAACTGTGAACCCGCCTCATAGAATTCACAGCCAATAAAATTCCTCAAACATGAAACTGGCGTGTATAAGGTCCACACGTAGAAGTTGCCAGTAGAATGTGCATGTTCCAAAATGGATTTAAAATAAAAAAAGGATAGTTTTGAATACTTAGCCCACGCGAGTTAGGCTGGTGTCTGAAGCAGATTTTCAGGTATTTTTTTCAGGCAGATGGCTTTTGTAGTTGTTCTCGTTTTTATCTCGTTGAGAGAACTTGCAGGTAACTTAAACAGTTAATTATTTTTTTCCAAATAAGGAAATTAATATATAAAATGTAATAACTGAAGTAAGCCTACTGAAAAAAATATATCATATAAACATACTCAAGTATAAAGAAGGCTGCCTGGAGCCATAATCACGGACTGACAAATGTCACATTGTAATTCTATATGCTCAAGAACGCGTGTGCTCATTCGTTTGCTCAAAACCCGTATTCAATAAATTGTATATGCTCAAATCTGATCATGAAATGAGTAGGCCTATATTTAAAATTCACTTATATTACATTTTTAATGAATTTATTCTTTGACTGAACAGGTTGGAGTGGATGCACATTTTAGTATTATTTTAAAACTTAACAACCCCCCTCCCCCATCAAAAAAATCAATAATATAAAAATACAAAATAAATAACATTAGAAATGTATTAACTCAGGTACTTGCACATTTCTAGCTTTTCTCTCTGTATTTTTAAAAAAAGTGTTCGTGCCTACAAATGTGGTCTGCTGCTGTGTGTCCAAATAGTACCGTGAGATACTTTTCATAGGGTGAAGTCAGATAATTATGGTAATGATTATGAAATTATGGTAATGATTGGCAGACTGAATCACCCAAGTAATGTTTAAATAAATACTTGCTCTTGTATCCCACCATAATACGCTGTGAAACTTAAAATATGTTTTCATTGTTGCTTACCTTTACTGTTATTTTTACACAGCTAAAGCATTTCTAGTATTAACATGACATTTATACAGTGTAAATATGTATTGATGGCTAGTAGGAAGTACAAAGTAAGAATTTTAGTGTACAGTGCAACTCATTTTACTGTGCAAATGCTTAGGATATAAATATGTATTTGTGCTTAGGGCATTTTTTGTCATGTGGTTAAAGTGTTATTTAACATACAAAATTGATATATGGCTTGATTTGATTGGGGAATAATCCAAATATGAATTCAAATTATCTTTTTTCTGCTCTCTTGGTCTCTATCTCTTTCTGCACTGATGCCCATAGAACTGTGTAATGAGGTCTCTCTCTCTCTCTCTCTCATCCACACAAATAACCCCTCGCACCCCTCCCATTGGTAGATGATCTCTGAAAGTCACACCACACCCCCAACCTCTTTGTTAGATTTATCTCTTCTGTCAAAATTGTTCAATGATATGCGTTTCAATTCCTCTCACCCCTCACATTGGTAGATTCTATCTGAAAGACATACTCCATCCCACAGCCCCTCACATACTAACTAACCCCTTCATTAGAATTTTCTCTTCAGTCAAAATTATTTCATGGCTTGCACTCCCAATCCTCCCAAACCCTCACCTTATTTAAACTTTCCCCTTCTGACAAAATTATTTAATGACTTTAGGCCACAAAGTACAAAAGGAACCATTTTCCCACTTTTTTATCTTCCAACTTACCAGACCTGAGCATTCTAACATGATTCCTCCCCATATGCCTTTGTAGATTCCAACCCTTATTACAAATTCAACTGATGTCAACACATGCACCGCCAAGGTTCATTTCTGGTAAGAGCTCCCAGTTCTATTAGTTTTTTGTCCTTAGTCAGCTGGTTAAGGTAGAGGGTCTTAACTAGTGTGAACTAGTGTGGACTGGGCTATTTAAGTGAACCTCAGCCCAGTCAGTACCAAGCACTACCCTCTCCTGCATTTTCTTCTTTATTTACCCTTCCTAGGAGTGTAGCATACTGCTCTAGCACCCCCCCCCCCTTTCAGTTCTATCCTCTACCCCTGACTGGCTATATCTTTTTGGTTGGCTTTTGCCACTCTTCTCCATTCATGCTATTTGCACTACCTCATTTTAGGAGGTCCCTCCCTCATAGAACATCCACTAGTGGTCCAATCTATTATGGTTCCTTATATTTCAACACAAATGTGTCACCGTGTGAATGCAGCCCATACTGTTATCAAAGTATTCTGTTTCAAGATTGTAGATTGTACAAGATCGCTGTGTTGTTTTTTACCAACAAAGTACGTATAAGAGCTGAGCATTCAAATTTTCCTGTTCTGATATTTTGTCAGTTATGACAGTCATCTTGTTAAAATATTAATTCACAAAATTATTAATTTTTCATGAACAACTCGCATATATAGGTGTGGAGATGTAAGGTTCGAGAGAGGAAGATTCACATTGCCCTGAGACCTCTCTCAAGCAAGACCTAGGTGCTTGATTTGATACTGTTCTTTCTGTAATAAACTTATTACTGACAACTAAGACAGTGTCAGCGGAGACTTCTTCAGTCATCATCACAGCATTGCTACAAAAGAATACATCTCAGTAGCAGTGGAAACACAGTGAACGACGACACGGTTCTAACATAGTCAACAATTGCCAATAAATGCAGAAAAAACACACTTAAATACAAACACGACAACAAGTGACAAGTGTACCAAATAACAACGAGACAAAGAACAGGTGAAACAAATGCCACAGACACACAGACGGAAGAAGACATTCATAGACAAACAGAGACACGCCCAGAGGGAGGAGTCAGCGTGTGATGATGTTAGGGTCCTAACCCATCACCAGTCGGACACCTGACTTCCTAGTGCAAGGACAGTAATTAACTGTTCTTAAGAACAAAAATGCATTTTGAATTGAGTAGTTAGTGGATGTAACAAACTAACCTCGAACTAATCATCTGACCTGCCATGCTATCTGGGAGAATTGTACCATCACCTGTTTTCAGGCATGCAAGTAGCTATGTGGACATCAAGTCTGCACCTGTACCAATTTTCTTTCTCTGGTATATTAATGACACGGTGAACGGAGGGTGGGGGGGGCAAGACATTGGTGTAAACATAGAACATTTAATAAACATACAGACATACACATAACGACAGCTTACAATGAATGACATGACAATACAAAAACCAACAACGGAGGACAAAACACGACAGTTTAAATATACATACTAGCGAGGTGATAACAAGAGACAGGTGAAACAGAAGGCAGGCCAATAAGGAGGGAGTGGCAACAACAACAACCACAGCAGCAACAGCACAACACACACAAACACACGCACACTGCGGACCGTGCCAAGAGAGCCTATACGGGGGGGCTCTCTATGTTGATAATGATAATGTTAATGTTATGGTGGAGTTCAGCCTACATAAAAGCTTGCATTGGAAGAACAGTAAGAATGAAATCTTTAATGCTGTTCCTCGCTCACAGCAGAGATTCCAAGAATATGTTAATATTGATTGTTTTTACAGTTGCTTCTTGGTCTTGTTGAATAGACCCTGTACTACTTAAATGAATAAATGAAATGAAATGAGATAAATGAAAGTAAGATAATTGGGTAAATAAAACAATCAGTCTAATGTGAGCCACAATTGTTTGGTAAAAATAATAGTTCATGATGAATAGAGTGATAAAGAAATATAAAATGTAGAAGCCCTTTTTAAAGGTTGTGTTCCATGTTTAAAAGTTGATGGAAAAAGATTGTTTTAGTGTGACGGGGCAGCAAGGTTGTCAGGGTGATTCAGGGTGAGGAACCATAATAGATTGGACCACTAGTGGATGTTCTATGAGGGAGGGACCTCCTAAAATGAGGTAGTGCAAATAGCATGAATGGAGAAAGGATTATTTGACAGCAGTCCAAATATCAACTAAAGTCAAAAACCAACAGCATTGAAACATGGGACATAGCTTGAAAATTTGTAAATCTTCCATGGAATGGTAATACTACTTGTTACAATGTGTCACATTTTGTGTTTTGTATGACCTCTCCAAATGTGTTCTTCAGAACCAAAACTAAAGATAATAACATTTTGTGCACACTGTTTTTTCTGTGTCTCACACTTATATAATATAAATAATACAAACGCATTATGTGGTGCACACGTGTTTGTGTGTGTTTGTGTGTGGAAGGCAGAACAATCGGACAAAAGCCAGTTATGTAGAGTGGATGTATGATTTATTAAGAGAACTAAGTAAATAACTTTACTTAGGTTATTATTAAGTATTGGTAGATGGTGGAGGGGGATATTGTACTTGAGTGGTTTGTGTTGAATTCAAGATGGGTTTAGAAGATTGCTGTTGTGGGAAATGAATTAACATTGACCAGATCAAACTGAATTAATTGGAAATGCTTTTGATAGATGTCAGGGCTGGCTCCAGCGCAGCTCCCTCTGCCACCACTAGAGGGGGTTCGTGAGCCAGAACCAGAGCTTCGCGTCATCAGCGTTGATGACCTTCAGCTGTCTCCCTCCCTACTAAAGGGAGACATTTGCAGTGTCACGTCGCTGAGTTGTCTGTTGCCTTTATTGCTCATGCAGTCAGCCTGCTCTCGCATTTATGCTTTCTCTCTCTGTGTTTCCTCACCGACTCTGTGCTCTTTCAAGTATTATTACTCCTATGGCATCCCTGGCCCATCTCAAGTTTTCCTACGACTTTATCCTTCCTGTCATTTGTTATTTTTGGGAAGGGGTCGTCTTGGAATAATTTAGGTTAACTTGTTTCCACGTAGAGATTACTCCGTGTATTTCAGTTCTCCCTTTTACTTTCCCCCACGTAGAGATTACTCAGTGTATTTCAGTTCTCTCGTTCTCATTATTTTCTAGTTACTTACTTTGTGTTTTATTTCTTTCCTCGTTTCTCATTAATAATGTTTGTTTTCACCAACTTTTCCCATGCTGTTTTTACGGAGGCCTTAGTTCCCCGGATTTATTTGTTGCATTTGAGTCCTACCAAAAAAACCTACGATTAGTCCTTTCTGGACTAATCGTCCCTTACAATAGAGGCTGAAAATTGTTCCAATTGTTTTGCAGATGAATAGCACTATGAGAAGTATTCTCTTGTTGTCCTTTGTCTTACAGTTGATATATCTAGATATATAGCACTGTGACGGGCAGGGAGTGCGAACTAAAAGGAAGCGATCACGCCAAGTTTCAGGGAAATAGAATGGTTTCATGAATAAAGTGCACTGCTCTAAATTAAGGAAACAATAACCAGCAGTCAACTGGTACAAAGACAAGACGTGTATAGACAAAGAAATGACCGTCAGGTGAAGGGGTAAATAGGCCCCGCCCATCTGAGGGACGCACACAACGCAACAGGACAACTGCCGCTGTGACGGAGGCGACCGGTAGGGGAGCCTCCCGTACTGTGACAAGCACATCCAGCTGCTTGGACTGTTTACAGAATACGAGCATCAACCAAAGGTTGGTCTTTTGATAGTTTTGATAAGTAACAGTCGGTTATTGTTGATAGTTGATGTTTATTATCTAGGGTTAGGGTTATCTAGAGTTCTTTATAGTGGTGTTGTGTGTAGAGAGATTTTTATTTAACAGGACAAATAAACCTTTGTTTGGCATTATAGAATGAAGAGAAGACATGACTAAACTGTGATGGCCATTTTGTCATATGATTCTCTTGTATTAAACATATATCTGCTTTTAATTTAGCAAAGTAATGCCAAATCTGTGTGTGCCAGTTCTGTTCCAAGTAAAGTTTAATGATAACATATTTGTAAGAGATTTTGCTGAATATGTTCGTAACGTGATGTTGTGTATATGGGTGAGTAAATGGATGTTGACATGTGCAGGGTGACTGAATATACACTCACTGGCCACTTTATTGGGTACACCTTGCTTTTACTGGGTTGGACCCCCTTTTGTCTTCAGAACTGCCTTAATCCTTCGTGGCATAGATTCAACAAGGTACTGGAAACATTCCTCAGAGAATCTGGTCCATATTGACATGATAGCATCACGCAGTTGCTGCAGATTTGTCGGCTGCACATCCATGAATCTCCTGTTCCACCACATCCCAAAGGTGCTCTATTAGACTGAAATGACATTAATGACATGGCGCGTTAACCTGCTGGAAGTAGCTATCAGAAGATTGGTACACTGTGGTCATAAAGGGATGGACATGGTCAGCAACAATACTCAGGTAGGTTGTGGTGTTGACACTATGCTCAATTGGTACTAATGGGCCCAAAGTGTGCTAGGAAAATATCCCCCACACCATTGCACCACCACCACCAGCCTGAACCGTTGATACAAGGCAGGATGGATCCATGCTTTCATGTTGTTGACGCCAAATTCTGACCCTACCATCCGAATGTCGCAGCAGAAATTGAAACTCATCAGACCAGGCAACATTTTTCCAATCTTCTATTGTCCATTTTTGGTGAGCCTGTGCGAATCAGTTTCCTGTTCTTAGCTGACAGGAGTGGCACCTGGTGTGGTCTTCTGCTACTGTAGCCCATCCGCCTCAAGGTTCGACATGTTGTGCGTTCAGAGATGCTCTTCTGCCTCGGTTGTAACGACTGGTTGAGTTACTGTTGCCGTTCTATCAGCTCAAACCAGTCTGGCTATTCTCCTCTAACCTCTGGCATCAACAAGGCATTTGCTCCCACAGAACTGCCGCTCACTGGATAATTTCCCTTTTTCTGACCATTCTCTGTAAACCCTATAGATGGTTATGTGTGAAAATCCCAGTAGATCTCAGCAGTTTCTGAAATACTCAGACCAGCCCGTCTGGAACCAACAACCATGCCACGTTCAAAGTCACTTAAATCACCATTCTGATGCTCGGCTTGAACTGCAGCTCGTCTTGGCCATGTCTAAATGCATTGAGTTGCTGCCATATGATTGGCTGATTTGACAATTTTGTTTGAAGCAGGGTACAGGGTAGTAGTAAGGCATTTGTTATGAAAGCACACCTTTGAAATCAAGCTACTATATACAGTTAGGTCCATATATATTTGGACAGACAACATTTTTCTAATTTTGGTTCTATACATTACCACAATTAATTTTGAACAAAACAATTCAGATGCAGTTGTAGTTCAGACTTTCAGCTTTAATTCAGTGGGTTGAACAAAATGATTGCATAAAAATGTGAGGAACTAAAGCATCTTTTAAAGACAATCCCTTAATTTCAGAGGCTCAAAAGTAATTTTTAAATAATTAAATAATTGTAAATAAAATGTTCATTTCTAGTACTTGGTTGAAAACACTTTGTTGGCAATGACTTGAACACATGGACATCACCAGACGCGGCATTTCCTCCTTTTTAATGCTCTGCCAGGCCTTCACTGCGGTGGTTTCCAGTTGCTGTCCGTTTGTGGGCCTTTCTGTCTGAAGTTTAGTCTTTAACAAGTGAAATGCACGCTCAATTGGGTTGAGATCAGGTGACTGACTTGGCCATTCAAGAATATTCCACTTCTTTGGTTTAATAAACTCCTGGGTTGCTTTGGCTTTATGTTTTGGGTCATTGTCCATCTGTAGTATGAAACGATGACCAATCAGTTTGGCTGGATCTGAGCACACAGTATGGCTCTGAATACCTCAGAATTCATTCAGCTGCTTCTGTCCTGAGTCACATCATCAATAAACACTAGTGACCCAGTGCCACTGGCAGCCATGCATGCCCAAGCCATCACACTGCCTCCGCCGTGTTTTACAGATGATGTGGTATGCTTTGGATCATGAGCTGTACCACGCCATCTCAATACTTTTCTCTTTCCATCATTCTGGTAGAGGTTGATCTTGGTTTTATCTGTCCAAAGAATGTTCTTCCAGAACTGTGCTGACTTTTTTGCATGTTTTTTAGCAAAGTCCAGTCTAGCCTTTTTATTCTTGAGGCTTACGAGTGGCTTGCATCGTGCAGTGAACCCTCTGTATTTATTTTCATGCAGTCTTCTCTTTATGGATTTGGATATTGAAACGCATACATCCTGGAGAGTGTTGTTCACTTGCTTGGCTGTTGTGAAGGGGTTTCTCTTCACCATGGAGATTATTCTGCGATCATCCACCACTGTTGACTTCTGTGTGCGCCCAGGTCTTTTTGCATTGATGAGTTCACTAGAGCTTTCTTTCTTTCTCAGGATAGATTTTGCCACTCCTAATATTGTAGCAATTTCTCAGATGGTTTTTTTCTGTTTTTGCAGCTTAAGGATGGCTCGTTTCACCTGCATGGAGAGGTCCATTGACCGCATGTTTTCTTCACAGCAAAACCTTCCAAATGCAAGCACCAGACCTCAAATCAACTCCAGGCCTTTCTCTGCTTAATTGAGAATGACATAACGAAGGGATTGCCCACACCTGTCCATGAAATAGCTTTTGAGTCAATTGTCCAATTACCTTTGGTCCCTTTAAAAACAGAGTGGCACATGTTAAGGAGCACATGAAACTCCTAAACTCTTCATACAATTTTAACCTGTGGTACAACCTGTGGAGCAAAATGTCTGCTCAAACCTGCTCATCTATCTGCTCAAACATGCTCTCCTGTCCTCTGTAATGGCCACTGAAATAAAGTTTTTTTGTGTTATTCCTGGGTGTCTCAAGCTTCCACATATCTTTAGCCAGAATGCCATTTCTGGAGTGGAATATCTCAGCCAGAGAGGAGGACATTGGAGAAGGACTGTAACCTGCACATTTTGGACCATATAGACTAGGAGCACATTTTACAGAATTTGAAAAATAGAAGCTGCCATATCGAAACATACATATATAACGTCTTTGCCCACTTTTAAGATCTAAATCACATGTCCCCAAAAGGTCACTATTCCAGTATGTGTCTTGATCATGCACTTTAAAAGTAAGCTTATTTTTCTGAGATATCTTGATGGGACTGAAGTCAAATGATTCTCTACAGTGGGGATTGTTATTGTTATTAATCACTGCAGTGCGACCAACTTGATCATATGTCACTTCTACACTGCCATCAGTTTGGGAGAAAATGTCTCCATATAAACCATTAGCATAAAGGTTAAAGACCTTCAGTGTGGCAAGACCTCTATTAGCAGGACAGCAGTTGGACAGTATATTTGTGCTTCTTTCACAAGCACAGACACAATGATCCCTAGCACTGTTCTTCTTCCCTACCTTACAAGACTCAGAACAAACTTGCTTTAAGCCATTCATGCTTATATAATTTTCTTTTTACTAAAGTTCATGACATTCTCCTTTGTTTTAGTGTTCAGGGCCTTTATTGTCTAAACACCAATAATAGTGTTCATGGAGGGATATTCTATTGAAAGTGGAGCTAAATACGGTATATTAAGGTGTGATGTTGGAATTTGTACATTAATATAGGTTTATTTGGGACAGTATTATTGAAGAGAAATGAAGTTGTATGCTAAAATACTAATTTGTAGTGAGGACCAGATCCTTGGGAAAACATCTGGTTGTACTGACTGTTGTGATGGTTCAGAGTCTTGTGTGTCAGAGGGGGAGACACAGATATGGCCATCTATGATTTTGTCTACAAGGTCTTTCTCCAGTCTTTACCATGTTTCTTGAGTTTTCCTTTTGTTAAAAGAATTATGAAAGTGTAACCTGAAAGATTAACATAAAAGGAATGTTTAGTTTGGGGTCTGGACGGCAGTTTACTACCTTAGGGCTAGAGCATGCTTACCAACAACAGCGTACACTGAAAATGAATATATAAATAAACAACCATCAGTAAAATGAAAATAGAATTGTGTGTTCAGTCAGTCTTGGTCCCTGCAGGCCTTACTTGATATGCAGCAAAAAAAAGAAGATGTTCCACTCCACACTCTAGGTCCTGGAAACACATGAAAGTCAGACTCCTCTTCCTCGTAACACAATCCTTTATCTTCCAGTTCAGTACCTGTCACCATAAGAAAAAGGAAGGCTTACACTGAAGACCAGTCTTTTTTATTTTACTACTACTATTACTGTCTAGCAGTAATAGACAGTTCAGCTCAAGGCACAAGGTGCATGACCTGCTCCTCTGTGCTGTGTATGCTCTAGCAGGTTCTTAAACAAGTCAGGTAAAATAGCCCATGCCATCGTAAACAGGCACCAAAAGCTTTTTGCCTCACCACATACTGCAGAACTAACTCTTAAAGTAACAGGCTCTCAATCTCAAAAAGAAACAAAAGTACTGAATGTTAACAAAAAATACTGTACATCATTCATGTAATAGTTCTCAATATCACTTCCACTGATTTCAAACAGCAGCTTTTATATAGCATAAGAATTGAACTACATTGCCACCCTGTGGTGAAATCAAGCAAGAACATCACAAGTGGTATACACATATATTTATTTATTTATGCACACTATTTATTGCAATTAAAGACAACATAAAGGAATCACAAACATCACATTATACTAAAATTATTTCTTTCCATGAGGTAGAAGAAAACACAGACTTGTACTTCCCTAGCATAATGTCAGGTAATTTAAATGCAGTAGTATGAACTAAAGACAAGGAAATATACATTGGAGTAAGCCAGTTAAAATATTAAAAAAGCAAAATTTACTGAAATAAGGTACACTGCAGAGGGAGGAATCACCAGGGATACTGAACAACTTTTGCATCTTATACAACTGTGTTAGATTCTTGTGCATAAAAAATCATCCATTTTCAACTTAAAAAAAATATATTTTTCAGGTACATATGTATCAGGCAAAATAACGAAAATATCTTACATTAATGTTTTTAATATCTTTGTTCATATTTGATGCTCATTTTAATCTGTTCATCAGACAAAACCTGTAAAAAGTATAAAAAGTATTTTTATAAGCATTTTAATTGTTTTTGTATTTTCCATGCAGTATGCCATATGACAAAATATATTGACTGAAGTTGTGGTTTAATTGCAAATGAGATTATAAAGGTATTTGCTGTAAATTTAATTTGTAACAGTCTCTCAATTATATATTGCTTCTAAATTACATAAAATTGCTTTGAATGGAAATCATATCTTTGCAGTCTTAACCAAAAGTATAATTTTATGTTGGTAATCCCAGTCAGATTTATTCATAGACATTAATGTCGAGATTATGCACAGTTGTAGTGATACATCTTCTGATGCATAGCTAGGGCACATCATCAGTGATGTTACCTGAGGTCATGGGGTGTTTTGGGTCTTTCGAACATCATACACCCTCGCTCAGGCGACCCAGCCGAGGTTGATCAGGCTTATGCCCTAGCAGCACTTGACCACGGCTCCCTTTTCCTTATCTAGAGCTACCTAGAGGCTTTCTCTGCTGCCTCTGTGCAGTTAGCAGTCGCTAACCAGGCTGTCATACTTGCCCTTCTTCCGCTCAAAGGCCTCTTCCATGCGTTCCTCCCTTGGGACAGTGAGCTCCAGCATGATGACGGTCTTCATTGCCTCTGAAACCAGCACAATGTCAGGTCTGAGGGTGGTCTGAGCAACATGCTGGGGGAACTTCAGTTGGCTGCCCAAGTCCACTGACAGCTGCCAGTCCTATGCAGTGTTGAGAAGCCCTGGTGTTTCTTTGGATGTTAATGGCCTCTCTACAGCTCTGAGGAAGTCTATGGTATTCTTCACAGGTTTTGACCTCCGGCAGATGGTGATAGCATTACAGATGCTCTCTGCAATGGTCTTGAGCACTTGATCATCACACCATTGGTATCTGCCTTCCCCCAGAGCTTTCAGGCAGCAACTGAATATGTGCTCGAGGGTCCCTCTTCTTTGGCAAAGGGGGCAAGCGGGAGAATCCACCAGGCCCCAGCAGTGCAGGTTGGATGGGCTTGGGAGTACGTCATAGACGGCCTGGACCAGGAACTTGATGCGGTGTGGCTCTGCACGCCATAGCTCTGCCCACAAGATCTTCCTCTCCGCAACTTGCTCCCATCTAGTCCAAGCGCCTTGCTTCCTCATCCCCACTGCTCTGCTGGACCTCTCCTTCTCCACCGCTGCTCTCACCTCCTCCTGGACTAGTTGCCTCCGCTCCGGTCCCCGAGCCTTGTCAAACCGGATGGAAGGGGTGGTTTCTAGTCCAGCTCTGCCTCGGGATACTGTTCCCACCAGGACTCTGTGGCGCAAACGAGACTCAGCCTGCTCCACTGCAGTCTCTGCTCTCCTCTTCCTGCCAGTCTTCACCGTTACTCCTGCCCCAGCTACCTTGGATCTGCAGACTCACGAAGTTGCAACACCTCCCTCGCACGCAAGACCTTAAACTCCTCCTTGAAGGGATTTCAGGGGGAGTGTCAGTTTGCAGGTGTTTCCATAGTCAAGTCAAGTCAATTTTATTTATATAGCGCTTTTTACAACACATGTTGTCTCAAAGCAACTTTACAAATTGTATGGGTCCAGATCCCTAATGAGCAAGCCAAAGGCGACAGTGGCAAGGAAAAACTCCCTAAGATGGCGGGGAAATAGGAAGAAACCTTGGGATGACCAAGACTCATAAGGGAACCCATCCTCCATTGGGCGCCCCGTTAGCACCAGTCCGTATTTGTGAACAAGAGGTGGTTCTACAGTTATAGCTTAAAGTTCTTGTTCCCCGGCCAAGTAGTCACAGTCCCTTCGGTGCAGATGGTGCGCCTCAGGTAGGAGCCAGCATCAGCACGTCCCCCACGGCAATGGTACATCCAACCCCGGCATCAGTACATCCACCGGCGAGCCAGACCATCTCCCAGGTGCTTGTAGGTGCTTGCATGCAGTCGTCTTGGGTAGAAGCATGCAAAAAGATGGACAATACAGACTGAGAGTGAGGATGTCAATTTAACCACCATTGATTTAAATGTACATAGCTCATGTGCCAGTGATTAGCATGTAGCTCCGGCAGGCTAATCTATAGCAGCATAACTAAAGGGAGGGGTCCAGAGGTGACCAGTCATGAGGGCTCACTGAGACATTGCTTTCCAGTCAAGTCAGTCACAACTAGAATGATGCCATGACACAGCTGGATGACAGCATCAACATCTCAGATTACCAGAAATCTCAACGTCTGGGGGCCCCTGAGCCCCGCACCTTACTAGGGGAATATTTAACTGAAGGCTTGATTATATAGGTGAGTCTTAAGTCTAGATTTAAAGATTGGAACTGTGTCAGAATCTCGGATTGGAGCTGGAAGGCTATTCCATAATTGAGGGGCTTTAAAAGAGAAAGCTCTGCCTCCGGCTGTAGTCTTACAAATTTTTGGAACTAAGAGAAATCCAGCATTTTGGGAGCGTAAAGGGCGAGATGGGTTGTAGTAAGCAATGAGTTCACTCAGATATTGTGGGGCAAGACCATTTAACGCCTTATAGGTTAAGAGAAGAATTTTAAATTCAATTCGATGTTTAATCGGAAGCCAATGTAATGCCGCGAGAGTGGGACTAATATTGAATTTTCTAGCCTTGGTTAGGACTCTAGCTGCAGCATTTTGTACAAGTTGTAGCTTCTTTATGGACTGTTTAGAGCATCCAATTAGAAGACCATTACAGTAGTCCAATCTTGACGAGACAAAAGCATGGACCAGCTTCTCTGCATCAGCTAACGAAAGTAAGTGTCTCAGCTTGGCGATATTACGTAAATGGAAAAAGGCAGCCTTAGTGATATTGCATATATGTGTGTCAAATGAAAGATCCGAATCAATAGTGACAGACTGCGGTAGACTTAGGTGTTACTGAAAACCCATCTAGGGTAAGGGGAATATCAGCCCAGCTGCTTCTAGCAGCTTTAGGCCCAAGAATCAGCACCTCAGTCTTATCAGAATTTAGTTGAAGAAAATTAGACGCCATCCAGTTTTTAATGTCCTGGACGCAGCTCTCAATCTTGAGAGTAGTGGTGATATCATCCGGATTGAAAGATATATACAACTGAGTATCATCTGCGTAGCAATGGAAGCTAATACCATGCCTACGGATGATAGTGCCCAGTGGAAGCATATATAATGAAAATAATATGGGGCCCAGTACAGATCCTTGTGGGACACCATATTTTACCTTAGAACGCTCTGAGCATTCGTTGTTTACTAGTACAAATTGGTAACGATCTGTCAGGTAGGACCTGAACCAGGAGAGTGCTTGACCTCTTATACCAATGAGTGTCTCCAGCCTATTAAGTAGAATATTATGATCAATGGTGTCAAAAGCCGCACTGCTACACTCTAGTGGGATTAGTGGATTGATTTGATCATGGCTCCTTGTTAGGCTGGAAACAGTTTTAAATAGGAGTGCAGAATTGTTTTTATGTTTTTCTGTTAAAGCTGATAAGTATGAGGATTTTGCCGTATGGAGGGCATGCTTATATTCACTAAGGCTGCTTTTCCATGATAGTCTAAACACTTCTAACTTTGAATTTCGCCATTTACGCTCCAGGATCCTCGCGGCTCGTTTGAGACTACGTGTGTGCTCGTTATACCATGGCGCTATTCTTCTCTCAGAGGCTCTCTTATAGCGTAATGGTGCAACCTTGTCTAATGCTGTACAAAGAGAAGTCTCAACGTGCTCGGTAAAATGCTCTAGTCCTTCCGGAGCTACAGGTGTATCAATTTCTGTCAAACCAGGTAAAATGTCAGTGAGCGCGGCTATGGTACTAGGTGCTATAGTTCGTTTCATTCGGTAGCGGGGCGGCTGATGAATACCGTCTGTCAAGCATAACTCGTACATTATGAGGCTGTGGTCTGAAACGGCCTCGCTCTGAGGTAAAATTGCCAAGCTGGATATGTCAATACCAAATGATAAAACCAGGTCTAAAGTATGACTACAATTATGCGTAGGACCCACCACATTCTGAGTAATACCCATTGAATCAAGAATTTCTTGAAAATTTTTGCTTAAAGCGTCACAAAGATTCTCAAAATGGATGTTAAAATCACCAACTATAATCACCTTATCGGCTGATAGCACTACATGAGACAGGAAGTCTGAAAACTCCTGCAAG
Source organism: Brachyhypopomus occidentalis (assembly GCA_020368025.1). Taxonomy (NCBI): domain Eukaryota; kingdom Metazoa; phylum Chordata; class Actinopteri; order Gymnotiformes; family Hypopomidae; genus Brachyhypopomus; species Brachyhypopomus occidentalis. The sequence continues at coordinate 14,758 of JAGXOD010001361.1, read as the reverse complement.
AACTCAGAGTAAGAACCAGGGGGGCGGTAAATAGTAATTAACATAAATGACTGCGACACTTTGTTGGTTGTCAGATTTGATACATTTGAAACAGTGAGGATGAGATGTTCAAAAGAATTAAATTTAAAGCCGAATTTTTGAGAAATGTCTATATCAGAGTCATATATTGTGGCGACACCACCTCCTCGACCATTTGGACGGGGGTTATGAACATATCTATAGCCAGAGGGAGAAGCTTCGTTTAGGGCCACATAATCATCTGGCCGGGTCCAGGTTTCCGTCAAGCAGAGCATGCATAGATTATGATTGGTAATCATTTCATTAACCAGCAATGCTTTAGATGACAGGGATCTAATATTTAGCAGTCCTAGTTTCAGATTTAAACTACGCTCCAAGGGAGCATAATCCAATTTAACATTGATTAAATTTTGTCAACTAACTTTGCGAGTTATTTTTTGGTACTCGAGGAACTGACACAGTCTTAATCCAGTGTGACCTAGGTGACGTCTCTTTGCAGCTAGCACAGTCGGTTTAGCCTTCATGTCTGCTGCCTGGCCTCGGCTCTGGTTTGTCAATCCCCATTAACAAGTCCTACACTACCACTAGTAAGCCTAGCAGATATGCTACGGGAAATGAGAGCAGCACCCTCCCAAGAAGGGTGAATGCCGTCTCACTTCAAAAGGCCAGGCCTGCCCTCAAACCGCGTCCAATTATCTATATAACCCACGTTGTTTTCTGAGCACCATTTAGACATCCAGCGGTGTAGTACCAATAACCTGCTGTAGGTTTCGGCGCCACGTCGAATTGGAATGGGACCAGAGCATATTATGGCATCTGACATAGTCCCCGCTAACTCACACACCTCTTTAACATTATCCTTAGTGATCTCGGACTGTCTCAACCCCACATCATTGGTGCCGACGTGTACCACTATCTTTGAATATTTACGATTAGCCAGCACCTTAAGATTAGCCCTGATGTCAGGCGCTCTAGCCCCGGGATACACTTAACTATGGCCGCTGGTGTCTCTAGGGGGTCGCTATATTCACGTGTCGGAGCTGGGAATCTCCTATTACCAGAGCTCTTTTAACAGGTCGCTCAGTCTGTGTATTACTGAGTGGGGCAAACCTGTTTGACACGGGAATCTGAGTAGAACGGTGCTCAGCCCTACGGCTATGCCGCCGAGACGTCACCCATTCGCCCCGCTGCGAGGGCTCTAATGCCGGAGCTGGGGGCTCGCTAGCTACGGTGGCTACGGTGGTGGCAACCGGGCCTGCTACGCTAGGTGCTACGCTAGGTGCTACCGACTCTTTAGCACTCTCTAAAGCCCGGATGCGCTCCTCTAAAAGCGTAATCTTCTCCGTCATGCTAATAATTAATCCCTCCATAGAGGGAGATGTTGCTCAAACTCCTTGGCAGCCCTAACCATCTCCTCAGGGAGCGACTGACTCTCCTTTCCAGATCTGAGATGGTGGTGATCGGGAACTCGTAGAGCAGCAGAGGCCACAGTATCCTTGGCAGAATCCCGTGCTGATAAATCCACGCCCTGAATTTTCCTGGAAGGCCTGTCTTGTCCACCTTCATCAACCATCCATCTAGTTCTTCACAGGTGTTCTTGATAGAGGCCTTGTCCCTGAGACTGCTGTCAAAAAACGTTCCCAAGCTTTTGATCGGCTTCTCTGAGATGGTCAGGATTGGTGTTCCTGCGATAGAGAAGCGGAACTTCTCTACCACTCTGCCTCTCTTCAAGACCAAGGATCTTGATTTGGATGGTTTGAATGACATCCTGGCCCATGTCCAGTCCTGCTACGAGCCATCTGCCTCCAGGCACAAACTCTGTGGTCACTGTCAGGTCATCCATGAAGGCACGAATTGGTGGTTGGCGGACCCCAGACTTGGACTTGGGACCTCAGCACTCTGGCTCTGCAGCTTTCACAAGCATATTCATAGCCAGGGCAAACAGGATCACTGAGACGGTGCAGCCTGTGATGATTCCCTTATCCAACCTGTGCCATTCCGATGTAATTGACCCTGCAGAGACCCTCAGACTGAAGTCTCCATAGTACTCCAGAATGATGTCTCTTACTCTGACCGGAACATGGTGCCTCTCCAGGGTCTCAAAAACCAGCTTGTGTGGCATTGAGCCATAGGCATTGGCCAGGTCTAGCCAAAGCACCACCAGATCGCCCTTGTTCTCCCTGGGCTCTCTCAGGAGCTAAGTGACCACTCCAGTGTGCTCTAAGAACCCTGGTACCCCAGGGATACCCTCTTTCTGCACGGAGGTGTCGATGTACCTGTTCTTCAAGAAGAAATCAGCAAGTCGCTTAGCAACAACACTGAAGAAAATCTTCCCTTCAACACTGAGGAGCGAGATTATCCTGAACTGGCTGATGTTCTTGGAGTCTTCCTCTTTGGGTATCCATGCACCTTCTGCAAAACGCCACTGGCGAGCTGTTTTGCCCTTCCTCCAGATGACCCTCAAGATCTTCCAGAGGCGATTCAGCAACCTGGGACAGTGCTTGTAGACCTTGTAGGACGTTCCGCTCGGTCCAGGTGCTGAACTGGCCCTAGCTTTGCGCACCACCTCCTGAACTTTTTTCAGGAGTGGCTTCCTCAGATCGAAGGCCTCAGATCGAATCCTGCTAAAAACGGACTGAAAAAGGCCATAGAAAATTATATAATCACGAATGCCTTAAAGCAAGTTTGCTCTGAATCTTGTAAGATAGGGAAGAAGAACAGTGCTAGGGATCGCTGTGCCTGTGATTGTGAAAGAAGCACAAATATCCCGTCTAGCTGCTGCCCTGCTGAAACAGGTCTTGCCACACAGAAGGTCATTTAAACCCATACTGATAGCAATGTAGGAGTCACATATGGTAATCTAGTAAGGAGCACTGAAGTGATTAATAAAAATGACAAAATCAGCTGGAGAGAATCATCTGAGATTGGTCATGTTTCACACATTTCTAAAAAATTATGACATCTAATGCTAATTGCAGGCATATCTTTCACTTTCTCTCCCACTGCTCATTGTGATGTCATTAATGCACACACATATGCCACACATGCCAAGACTGATCTACTCTGCTCTCCTTTAGAGTAAGCACTAAACCTATAAAACTATACTTTAGTGTTGCTTTGGAGATTAGACAATCTCAGTTTATAACTAATAATTTTTTCCCCTCTTCTCACATTTCTGTCCTGTCTTTACTACGTTCATGTTTATGGGTGTGGGTGAAAATCTGGGGAATTTTTGATGAACATAATGATGAATGATGTTTATACATATTCACACAATATGTGTGTATATGGGGGTGAAGGTGTGTGGGTGTATATATGGGGGTGAATGTATATATGATTGTAGCCTGGGTGGCAAATGACAATGGCATGGGGTTCTAACTGTTCAATGAGTGTGTGCGTTATGTCGTTTCTGTGTTCTCCAAAAGAAGTTCGTTCATTTTCCAGGTTTAAACAGTGAGTGGGGAGGGGAGTGGTTGTGAGCAAGTGAGTGTAGAGTGGAGACGAAGTAGCCTATCGAGTGGGATTTCGTGAGGGGGTTGTCAGAACGAGAACCGAGGTAGGGGAGGATATTCCCGGGCCCCACGGATTCCGCCAGGTAGTTTGGCAAGCTAGTTCGGGCTGCCATTACTCTCGGGGATTGCTAGCTAGTCTGTAGCAACGAGAGTAAGCTCATTGAGTGCGTCACCCAGTAGGTTAGCTTAAGGCTAATACGAGAAGTCGGACCACGAACTCCGTGAGTTAGTTCGTAGAGTGTGTCACCCAGTAGGTTAGCTTAATGCTAATACGAGAAGTCAGACCACAAACTCTGTGCAGGTTGACCAGCTCCATACTGCTCAGTAGTACTGGCTAGGGCGCTACATGATGTTGAGTGTGTAGCAGATATACTGATAATTATGAGTTATGAAACGGAGCACCACCCTGATAATCCATGGAAATATTTATTTGATAACTGTAGTGGATGAAATAATTTACATTTACATTTACGGCATTTAGCAGACGCCCTTATCCAGAGCGACTTACAAAAATAATGATATATCAGTCTCATTACCAAAGGGTTAAGTTCTGAATCTGCGCAGTGACCTTATACCATCAACCAAAATATGTATTTACCACCGTAATCAGATTAATGAATAAATGTCCAAATTTATTGAATGATTAATATAATAATAGAAGCATTACAGGGAATAACATGTGAATGGTTTGACTCAGTAATGTAACTATGTCTACACATGTGGAATCATGGCTTAGTGACAACATTCCGGACAGCGCCATTCAGCTAGACGGGCTAACCGCGTTCAGAGCGGACAGGAGCGCGGCTCTGTCCGGGAAGACTCGCGGTGGAGGCGTGTGTGTTTACATCAACACTGAATGGTGTAACAACGCTGTGACTGTCGCCAAGCACTGCTCTCCGCTGGTGGAGTTCATGGTAGTCAAGTGCAGACCTTTTTATCTAGTACGGGAACTCTCCGCAGTGCTGATAATCGCTGTTTACATTCCACCTAGCGCTAGTGCTAATGCTAAGGAGGCACTATGTGTACTGTACGGGGCCATCAGCGACCTGCAGAACAAACACCGGACGGACTTTTCATTATTGCCGGGGATTTCAACCACGCAAATCTCAAGTCAGTACTCCCTAAATTCCATCAACATGTGGACTTTGCAACGAGAGGAGCGAACGCGCTGGACCTTGTTTACACAAACATTCCCAGCGCGTACCGGGCGGAGCCCCGCCCCCCACTCGCGTACTCGGACCACATGTCTGTGTGGCTGACTCCAGCATACAGACCTCTTATCAGACGCTCCAGACCAGTTCAGAAGCAGGTGAAAACCTGGCTGGCAGGAGCCATCTCTGCCCTCCAGGACTGTTTTGAGTGCACTGCATGGGACATGTTCAGGGAGGCTGCAACTGAAGGGGACTCGGTCAACTTGGAGGAGTATGCATCATCAGTCACTGGCTACATCAGCAAGTGCATTGACGATGTCACTGTCTCCAAGACCATCACCACACGGCCAAACCAGAAACCGTGGATGACTCTGGAGGTGCGCGCGCTACTGAGGACCCGCGACTCGGCCTTCAGAGTGGGTGATAAGGCGGCCCTGAGAAAAGAAAGAGCCAAATTGTCACGAGCCATTAGAGAGGCAAAGCGCGCACACGCCAAGCGAATCCACAGCCATTTCAAGAACACGGGTGACACGCGGCGCATGTGGCAGGGCATCCAGGCAATCACCAACTACAGGACAACGCCATCGTCCTGCGACAGTGATGCCTCCCTCCCTGATGCCTTGAATGACTTCTATGCACGGTTTGAGGCACAAAACAACACGTCGGTGAGGAAGACCACTCCCAAGCCGGACGAGCAGGTGCTGCAACTGTCTGCAGTGGACGTGAGGAAAACTCTGCGCAGAGTCAACCCACGGAAAGCTGCAGGACCAGACAACATCCCAGGCAGAGTGCTCAGAGAGTGCGCAGACCAGTTGACGGACATTCTCACGGATATCTTCAACGTCTCCCTGTGCAGCTCGACTGTTCCAACGTGCCTCAAGACCACCACCATCGTCCCTGTGCCAAAGAAGTCCACTGTGTCCTGCCTCAACGACTACCGTCCCGTTGCACTTACACCCATCATCATGAAGTGCTTCGAGAGGCTAGTTATGAGGAACATCAAGACCCAACTACCCTCTTCATTGGACCCCCTACAATTTGCATATCGTCCCAACCGCTCCACGGACGATGCCATCACCACCACCCTTCACCTCTCCCTTACCCACCTGGAGAAGAAGGACACCTATGTCAGAATGCTGTTCATAGACTTAAGTTCAGCATTCAACACAATCATCCCACAGAACCTCATCAGTAAGTTAAGCTTGCTGGGCCTCAACACCCCCCTCTGCAACTGGATCCTGGACTTCCTGACTGGGAGGCCCCAGTCAGTCCGGGTCGGGGACAGCATTTCCAGCACCATCATACTCACAGTCATGACTCATGACTGTGCAACAAAACACAGCTCAAATAGATTCATTAAGTTCGCCGATGATACAACTGTGCTGGGCCTCATCAGCAAAGGCGACGAGTCAGCATACAGAGAGGAAGTGCAGCGGCTGACAGACTGGTGTTCAGTCAACAACCTTCACTTGAATGTTGACAAGACCAAGGAAATGGTTGTTGACTTCAGGAGAGCACAACACATCCACTCTCCGTTGAACATCAAGGGGTCTTCTGTGGAGATCGTTAAGAGCACCAAGTTCCTTGGTGTCCACTTAACAGAGAACCTCACCTGGACCCTGAACACCAGCTCTACAGTCAAGAAAGCCCAACAGCGTCTCTACTTCCTCCGGACGCTGAGAAAGGCCCGTCTCCCTCCACCAATCCTCACCCTCTTCTACAGAGGTACCATAGAGAGCATCCTGAGCAGCTGCATCTCTGCCTGGTTTGGGACCTGCGCCGTCTCTGACTGCAAGACCCTCCAACGGATTGTGAGGACAGCTGAGAGGATCATCGGAGTCTCTCTCCCCTCCGTCACGGACATTTACACCACCCTATGCATCCGCAAAGCAACCAGCATTGTGGATGACCCCACCCACCCTTCATGACCCCACCCACCCTTCACACAGACTGTTCTCCCTCCTGCCATCAGGAAGAAGATACCGCAGCATCCGGTCCAACACAACCAGACTCTGCAACAGCTTCTTCCCTCATGCCGTCAGACTTCTCAACTCCAGGGACTGAACTGATGGTTTTCTGCTACACACTCTCTCACACACACATACACACACAATCATTCACAACCTCTACCCCAGACATGGGATGCATTTTTGCACTATAAACTATAAACTCTACCTACCTCTACCTCATTACACACTGCATAATTTGCACACTGCATAATTTGCACTGTCACTGTATATTTATTCTGTATTCTCTGTCTGTACTGTGTTGTACTGTCTGTCTGTCTGCACTTGTACTGTGTTGCACTTGTCTTCTGTCTGCACTGTGTTTATGTCGCACCATGGTCCTGGAGTAACGTTGTCTCGTTTCACTGTGTACTGTGTATATAGTTGAAATGACAATAAAAACCACTTGACTTGACATACACATACTTCTAATCTAAAGTACACGGGACTACTAACTATCATTTGATAGACCAGGGAGGAAAAGAGAGTCTCAGAGGAGAATTAGGAAGAGCACCAAATTCCCGACAGAGGCTAATAAAAAGACTTAATCATATTAAACTAAGAGGGATAGTAAATACTGTACGTAGTGGAAAGTATTAGCACCGGACACCCCAAATTAGCATGTATTTGGCGTCTTACTTGCAGATAGGAGGACATGTCCGTGGGCGGTCAACGAGTAGGACGTCAAAGTGATTGTTTGCCGGTGTTCGGTCGGATTTCCACTTGCGTTGATTACTTGCCGAGGACTACTCTTAAATTACACAGCTAAATTAAATCAATATCCGTCGGCCAAACATAATTTACTTTAATTTAACTGAGAAATAAAATGAAATTGATTTAGAAAACTAGATAAATGAGAGCATTTCCCTCAAGTCGGAGGAGGAGAAAGGGAGAGAGAGGGGGAGTCAACTGCGCTTCTCCCCCCAGGTCCCGTTAATTAATGCCGATAAGCAAACTAGGTGGGGGCATGATTTTCAAGACAAAGAAAATCCCTTGTTCCTAAATGAATTGATTCGTGTTACTTGGCCTAATTAAGCATATACATGATAGTTATACATGAATCTAAAATAATTCTACATCAGGATACAGGGGTATCTATATTTTAAAAATAGTGGAACACACAGGAATATATAGATGTGCATGCATTTCAGATACTACAGTCCAATGATACGGGGACACGCAGGTCTAAAATAGTGAAACACATAGAAAAACATAGATATGCGTATGTTTGTAGCAACACAACCCAAGAATACATGGACAAGTATATTTAGAACATTAGAACACATAAGAGTACATAGGTATATGTATGAATGTGGGGTGATTATACAATAAAGGTGTTATGATGGCACCAATTACAGATGAGAGATCTTGCATAAGTCTTGCATTTATATCAGTCACAGATCACTTAATGCCTGGATGTTGTAGGCACATAATTCATGATCTTCATTTTAGAGTTCTTAAAGAGCTGATGAAATGGACACCGATCCTTCCTAAAGGGTCCTTCCCTTAGATGTGAGATAGTCGAGTTGCTTCCTCTCGGCTAGATGTTAATCCAGTGTCCGCATGGGATGCAAAGTTATAAGAATCCCTGAAATATTTGCACCTTTAGACACGAGTTTGATCAGGAATTTCCAAGGGGTGGCACTTTGGCTGAAACCTTGGTGAATCAGATAAGGCTGGATAGTGATATTTATGACTGAAGGTCCATCCTGGTTTTGGGCTCTAAACCAAGCCAGACCCCCATTAGCAATGTTTATTGCGTCTCTCCTGCACTCAGGAGATCAGATAAGGTCATGTCTCTAACTTCAGAGAAGGAGGGTGTGAGTATCTGAGGGGAGAGGTGATGGGGTAGAAAGCCTGTTTTACCTCTCCAAGGCCTTCCCAGGATCAGGTGGGGTCAGTTCCTCACACTTAGCGAGGGGGTCATCTCTGTGTATGGTGGTGAAGTGGTTTCAGGCAAGTGTATGTGTGAGGTGTATGTGAAGTGTATGTGTGAGGACAGCTGGTTCTGGGTCTGGGGCTTGTCATGCCCGGTCCTCACCTGGCTGCTCCCCTGTGGTTACTTCTCCCCTCCAGAAGGGGGGTGCCTTGGGATTTTGGGGCCTGGCCTGGTGCTCCGGTGTGGCGATTGGCCTGCTCCCCTGGACGGTTGTGGTCCGGTGCGGCTCGGGGCTCCCTGGTGGGAGGGGGGCCCTGCCGGGCGATGGGTGGCTCTCGGGGGTGTGGGGCGCAGTGGCCTTGCTACTGGCCCGTGGTGTGGGGGGGGGTCATCCTGGGGGGCGGCTCTGTTTCCTCTGGTTCCCCTGGGCCTGCGCTCCGTGATTGGAGGGGTGCTGTCCGGGGTCTCCCTCTCCCAGCCACTGGGGTGGGCATGCAGGTGTCACTGGGAAGTGTGGCCCTGGGGTTCCACTGCTCTAGGAGGGGCCGCGGGTAGGTGGGATTCCCGGGTATTTCTCTGCCTGCCTCTGGCCTCTGGGGGAATGTTGTCACAGCTTTCTACCCTCGCTAGTAAGTGCATTCCGTGCATTTATCCTATGTTGCACTTACATAAACACACACACTCACACAAACACACACAGCATAGTCATTTGTGCTGTATGTCTCAGGTACACTTTCTGCTCTTCTTTCAGGAGCAGCAGATGGTGAACCATTACAATGGTCATTTGTGCTGTGTTCTTTCTGCCCTTCTGTCTTTTCCCTTTTTACTTTCTCTCTCCCTCTTTACTCTCCTGTATGGTCCACCTAACCCCTACATTTATCAATCAATCAATCAAAATTTATTCGTATAGTGCTTTTTACAACAGTTCTTGTCACAAAGCAGCTTTAAACGTGTTCAAGTCGAAGCCCCCAGTGAGCAAGCCAATGGCAAGGAAAAACTCCCTTAGAGCATGAGGAAGACACCTTGAGAAGAACCAAAACTCAGTGGGGACCGATCCTCTTTTGGCCGATGCCGGTCACCATGACAACAATAACAGATACATAAACAAAGAAGTGATGGGAATGATAAGTAATTCTCATTGTTGTGTGTATGTGTATTATATATATATATATATATATATATATATATATATATATATATATATATATATATATATATGTTCTCTATGTAATCCTTATGCTTAAGAGTCCTAGACTTCTTGATTGTCAGTAATAGTAGTCCAGGGCCATGGAGATACAGCCATAGAAGGGGAAAATTCGGGGTGGTGAGAGGGGCCAGGGCAGTGGGTTGATGCTTTATCTATAGCTGGTTAGGCAGGAGGTGGCTGGCCCAGGGTGGGTAGCAGGGTGGATATTGATAGCCTATCAGTATAGTTAATTATTTTTCCTATTATGTGATTGGATTATCCTCAATGTTATTGGAAAATCCTCAATTTTCACCGAAACATGGATCTCAGACAAAGTGCCATCGATATCGATAATCAGCTTGACACACACTCCATACATCGAGGACACTGGACAGCAGTCTCCAGTAAGACTAAAAGGGGAGGTGTGTGTGTTGTGAACAACGTGTGGTGTGGAGACATACGGACTGCTCATAAGGACTGTTCACCTGATGTCATCCTGTTAAAACGCCGTCCCTACTACCACCACAGGAATCTACTACTGTATTTTCAGCCACTGTTTACATCTTCCCACGATTCTGAGAATTATAAGAGGTAAACACAGTCTTGTGTGTTAAAACAAATTCATCCGCCAACACAGCAGCGGCAGTCAGACTACGTGCCTTCTGCTCATTTAGGTAGACTACCACCTTCTCATGAACACATTTCTTAAACTCCTCTACCAGAATCAATTATTTAAGCTGCTCAAACGTGGTGGTATCGCTAGCTGCACACCACTTCTCAAATAAAACAGACTTCTCCCTTGCAAACTCCACAAATGTTTGGTTGTCCTTTTTCACGAGGTTTCTAAAATTCTCAGTAAGGGTTCAATCCCTGTTTGGCATGTGGCAACAGGAAGTGACACCTAGTGGCACATGCCGATTAGCCACTGGCACATGCCGATTAGAAGTGGCACATGCCGATTAGCCAGTGGCACATGCCGATTAGAAGTGGCAACCGCCAACGTGTCGGCCTCTCAGAAGCGGCTCCGACCATCGCAAATGTCACCAGCCACTAGAAATCCATTTGGTATGCTTGCCAAAGTACAGTTTGTTGGTTTTGTGGAAATTAAGATTTATAATTTTTGTTTGCTATTTCATGTCGGGTGAACGATTCTAGCTGACAGCCGGCTTGCCATCTGTAACATGTCGAATGTACAATACAGTAGGCTTAGGCTACAGTGGTAGACAGTTAACGAAAGCATTATATATTAAATGATTTATTATGTTTATGAGTATATGTGTGTTTTTAATGCCGTCAGCGTAATATAAACCACTGCGAGCGAGTAGCACCGCTTGGATACAATCGGCATCTGCCACCTCTACGCGTCACCCACAATCGGCACATGCCGATTAGCCAGTGGCACATGCCGATTAGAAGTGGCAACCGCCAACGTAACCGGCCACTCAGAAGCGGCACCGACCACAGCCAATGTCACCAGCCACTTGAAAGCCATTTGTACAATTTGTGATTTATAACTTTTGTTTGTTAATTTATGTTGGGTGAACGAGTCTAGCTGACTGCCGGCTTGCCATCTATAACATTTCGAATGTACATTATAGTAGGCTTAGGCTACAGTGGTAGACAGTTAACGAAAGCATTATATATTAAATGATTTATTATGTTTATGAGTATATGTGTGTTTTTAATGCCGTCAGCGTAATATAAACCACTGCGAGCGAGTAGCACCGCTTGGATACAATCGGCATCTGCCACCTCTACGCGTCACCCACAATCGGCACATGCCGATTAGCCAGTGGCACATGCCGATTAGAAGTGGCAACCGCCAACGTAACCGGCCACTCAGAAGCGGCACCGACCACAGCCAATGTCACCAGCCACTTGAAAGCCATTTGTACAATTTGTGATTTATAACTTTTGTTTGTTAATTTATGTTGGGTGAACGAGTCTAGCTGACTGCCGGCTTGCCATCTATAACATTTCGAATGTACATTATAGTAGGCTTAGGCTACAGTGGTAGACAGTTAACGAGAGCATTGTAAGTTAAAAATATTTATTACAGATACTTTTTTATCAGTGTATGTTCAAGTTATCCATGCCATCAGCGTAATACAATCCACTGCGTAGGAGTTGAATACAATCGGCATCTACCTCCACCGCGAGTGGCAACCGCAATCGGCACATGCCGATCAGAAGTGGAACCCACCACAGCCAGTGCCACCAACCACTTGAAAGCCATTTGTTATGCTGGCCAAAGTGCCATTTGTAGGATTTGTGGAAACTAAGATAGTTTATAACTTTTGTTTGTCAATTGTTCTACTCAGAGAAAATTACTCTGTCCTTAAATTAGACAAATTGTTCAATGACATTTTATATTACTTTGAAAATGTTTATGTTTTGTAAATATTTTAGCTAATTAAAATTTTCTCCCTAATATTATTTGATGGAAGTGCTCAAGCGCAAACTCAAGAAAATCCCTGTGGTATAACTGGTGAACACATTCACCCTGTGGGTGAAAGATCAAAGTTTAAGATTTGGCAGGGACAGCTTGTTTGCCCGAAAAGCGTTTCTTATTAACAACGAACATTAAATGAACTAAAGTAAATGAACATTTCTTGTTTCATTGAGCAATTACTTATTTGTATATAAGCAACTATCTGTATTCAGGCTTGTGACACCACTTCACAGGTGACACTAATCTATTGGACCATTTAGGTGGTCAACCTCAAGATGTGTGCCTATTGTTATCCACAGAAGGCTCAATAGTATGTTTTTTTATTCAAAGAGGGAACATTTCATTCAAAAATGTCATCCAATGCATACAAACCCAATGTAACATTAGGACTGTTCTGTTGAAGACGGTGTAATTGTGCTTAGCTAGTTAGAATTATAATAATATTATTAATAAAATGCAGTTGTAACTTTATCCAATAATCAAAATAACAATATGTTTGTACAGAATTTAAGCTAACAAGTGTTAGCTATAGCGTATGCATCATACACAGCATATAAAGCTTCGTTCTAAACGCACATCACAGCTACAATCTAAAAGCTTACATTAGGCATTATTTACATAATAAAAATACATTAGCCTAATGGTCTGTTAATAGCTGGCAAGACAGAGGTGTGTCCTCCTCAGAATGCAGACATTCCAGCCATTTTCAGGTGAAATGCTCGGGAGGTGTGCCTTCTGTTGCCGAAAACAGGTTCAATAAAAGGAGACAGAAGGCTGTTACAGGTACAGATTACTGTTTGATTCAGTTGGTGTGGCTACTGAACGGTGACGATCATGTCAGGTAAGCTATTCTGTTTTCCCTCCATTTAGGAATGACTTAACCTTTAATAATAATTTGTGATTTTTCCTCATGTTTTTTAGAAAGGTACAACTGTAGAATAGAAGTGAATAATTTCTGATGACTTACCATTTTGATATACTATTATACTGGCATGGTACTTTACACTTTTTGACCCAACTTTTTTTAAACTGTATGAGTGCTTCAAATGCTTTTTTGAGCCATGGCTTATCCCCAATCCTTTAACCATTATAAGTAGATTTTACTGACAACCTTAACAGATACTTTTAACACATTTTTTTATGTTGACTGAAGTTTTTCCCCGAAAAAAAGAAAGTTCATTATCTGAAGTTCATATCTGTAATTTTCAGACAGAGTATTTGAGTTTAGCTCGGAAGAGGAGCTTCTTTCACTGCGGGAGGACCTTGATTGTCCCTACTGTCAAAAAGCTAAAGCTTCACATGGACATATTTTAAATCGGCATGTGAAGTTAGCTGTGCACTACAAACACAATGAAAGTGGTGAGTACATGTGGTTCAAAGGCGTAAAACATTTGTTGCAAAGGTTGTTATATTCACTTATATATTCGCTTATGTTCATTCAATAATGTTTAATGTATTTTCTGTTTTGCATTCCATATTTTTACCTAGACAAACTTTGCATAGCATGCTTCTGTTCAGCAAGGCATTCATCGGGAAGATGCCATTGGCACTGTCCAAAGTGTTATAAAATAATCAGCAGATCACCAGTTTTCAAGAAACACCTTGCAAAACATGGTTTGTCTAAATTCCATTTTCTTTGAATAATTTGAATATGGATTATATATGAATTGACAGACAAGTTGAAAATTCATTCAACTCAGTTTGATGGATGATTTTCTTTTTTATTTCTCAAACATAGGTTTGGTGGTGGCTGACATTCCAACAAGTAAATATCTTTCTAATATGTCCTTTTATATGTAACATTATTATTTTTACACTAAATGGGGTTATTATTAGTTCTAATAAAAGATGTATTTGCTTTTTAGAAGAATGTCCGGCGGAAACACATGACGATCAACCCACTGCTCAGAACAAACATTCAACACAATGCCTCGAGTGTAAAGTCTGCCATTATAAATTTTCCAACATGTCAAATTTGAGAAGACACGAAGAAGATCAGCATGAAAAAGAGAGGCAACCCATTATTTGCATTGATGTCAAAAATGGCATCTTTGTCACACCAATGGACCAGCACGGACCAAGGGTGCCAGTACATGTTTGCAAATCTGTGCTTTCACAAACAATTGCATGCGAATTAGATATTTGCAAAGACCTCATGGCAATTGCTTTAAAAAGTGGTAATCCAGGGATGGAGTGCCAACATTTGTTGAGAACAAACAAAGCACTGGCTTATTCTCGTCCCCCAATCCTGACAGAAGATGCCCTTCAAATGATGAGCGACAGGGACCTCATCTCAAGAAGCAGAAAAAAGGAATGTTTGGAAATGAATGCAATGGCATCTTCTGAAGAAGTAGATTGTGTTTTCCCAGTCTTTTGGGGAGAAAATAGTCTCTCTGAAAGATTTATTTATTTTTCTGTGTATACAAACCAAAAGGACAACTGGTGTCATTTTAGAAGGACCCGTGTCATGTTCGATAGGCAGTCAGGGCAGTGGCACTGCCAGTGCCAAGTGAAGAGCAAGGTGGCATGTGTAACGCCTCGTTAGGCGGAGAAG